>CM035417.1:117929361-118359361 GCA_020310875.1 Ceratopteris richardii | reverse complement strand
CCAAATTATAGGAATGTGTACAATATGGCCCGAAAATTGATAGGTGTCCTTTTACTCTATCCTTGAAGAAAGACTATTGATTGTGTGATATATGGCGCCATTTTTCTAAGCCATTACTGTATATCTAAATGCATTCAAAATGTTTCAATCTCACAGCTTCAGCATTGTTTTTTCAGACTTTAAATATGGGAAGTCACACTTCTATGGTAATTCTAAGCCCAAGATCCAGCAATCCAGCTTTCAATTGGCATGCAATTTTCAGAAAATTTTAAAGCTTATCTAATTAATCTTCAAGTATGGCTAAGTTACGGATATGTTGAAAGAACACAAATGAAAAAATTTTGAACTCATTAAAACAAGATGGGTGTTGTTCAACCATATATATGCAATGGAACAGATATTTGCATTTTATGCAGTATTATTGTCAATAAGACAGTAATTATGGTGTTCGAGCTAGTAGTATGAAAATTCAACCATTCTACAATCATGTTGCTTGTTTCACTTCTTTGATATCTTAAACCAAAGTGTAATTCACAAAGCTCACTATTTCCAATCTTCTCAGACCATATCCCTGTTTAAACCCATCTGTGTATCGCAGACAGTTTGGTGGAACGGGGATTCTTCTATTGATTAAGCAGGATGGCCTTGTTGCAACTCCACTTTTATCTAAAAGATCACCGGGTACTCTTTCAAGTATTCTGATTGCCTGCAAACATAAATAGCTACGTTCAATGTATTTTCTGCACGGTTGAGATTTGGTATGCATCCAACTCAAAAAGAATTTATAGAAACAAAACTCACCTCTGCAGGTAAAAGAGGCCGTGAAAGTCGAGGTGGTCGATCATATGGATCTACGCTTCTATCTATAAAGCTCCAAAAGTCTGCTGGAAATCGCAATGTTCCATTTTCATTGATGACTACGTGCATTTCAATTGTCTCTGACTCGACCTCACCTACCTTCCCCATTACAACTTTAAATTTAAGCTGTGGATACATGCCATCTGATGCATTGATCTGAGGAGAACAATACTCTCCGTATCACATGTGACAGTAATAAGTGCCTTTGGAAATGCATAAATGAAAACTATTGTACCTTGCAATACTTGCAGTCCTCATCCAAGCATTGATGACTGCCAATGAGTGTGTCAACTTTCTAAAAATATGAAATAAATTCAATTATCAGTTATGCTGTCCTGTCCATTACCTCATAACGCAAGTTATTATAGAAATTAAGTAATACGCATTGCAAAATACGGTAAAGACATTACCTGCTCCTTTGTTCCTTTTTGCTTGGGTCTCGTTTTACCACAATTTGGGCATATTGAATTGAGTAAACGTGCCAGAACATGGATGTGTTGAGGATCAAATATAGGAATGCCCAGAGAAAAATGTCCAAAATGCCCTGATTTTTTCTTTTTTAATTCAGTCAATAAGGAGCTTGGCATACATGATATGAGAAGCTTGGAACATGATAATTCTGTTTAGAGGAAACCACCACCAGATCTAGATAAGTGTACAGGAGAAATGTTTCACCTGGACATTGGTACTCGTTATCGTTGGCCAAATGGCATGTCCAACATTTTCCTTCAGCATTTGGAAGACCCAAACGAGCATCATTGAGGTTTTTTGATCCATGAATAATCTCATGAGTATCAAATGTGGACGACTGTATCTACGAAATCGAGAAACTTTGATGGGGTTACTGTCAGAAGCAACACGTATTTGAAGAAAACAATTCAAAGCTTCACTTAAACTTATTTCTCAAAAGGATGATTAGGTTGTTTTCAAGAGCCTGTATATTCTCAGATGCAGTAAAAAGAAAAACATCAAAGCTGAAAGTTACTATATCATTTGATCCCAGTAGGTCAAAGCCAATCATTTGTAGCGAAGCGAGGGGAGGCTCACTTGATTCCGTATCCATAGTAAACTCAATCCTGAAAATGAAAACCAATCCTAGCAGTCAACAAAAGATCATTAAAATAATGGCAGCGGAAAAAATTACCAAAAAGGACATGACTAACTCCCACAGCCTCTATTAGTGGTTGACATTATCGAGATCAATTCTGTGTACAATGACGTCGATAATGGTCTAGATTAGAAGACAGAAAACTATAACTCCTGAAAAAGAGCATTCAGCTCCATGAGTTTCTCGAGTCATTCAGCTTCTTTCTACTATGACGAGATTTCCATTAGATTTGACTCATTTTTACTTATTTCTCCATCTTCTCTTCTCAATCCACAGATTTTACATAGCATAGAGTTGATTTTGCAGTTTTTCCCACCGAAGGTTCTGATACTCAAGTGATTCAGTGAAAACTTAGCTCCTCGTACAGCTATATATACATTATAGTAGCATACGTACCACGATGCCAATCTCGGCAATCCAGAACTCTCTCTCTCTCTCTCTCTCTCTCTCTCTCTCTCTCTCTCTCTCTCTCTCTCTCTCTCTCTCTCTCTCTCTCTCTCTCTCTCTCTCTCTCTCTCTCTCTCTCTCTCTCTCTCTCTCTCTGTGTGTGTTTGTGTGCGTGCCTGCGTGTTCTAGAAATGATATCTTTTATAAGACGAACAGATGATATGCAAGGAAGTGTGGATAGAAGCATACTCTGAGGTAATATGTTTTAGCTTTCAGTCATGCAGTCAACAAGGCAAATAAGAAGACAATGTTACGCAAGCTTTCCTCTCTGCAGATGTTTCGTTTCAGAGAACGTAAAAGGAGAGAACCTCGCACGCATGAGCTTCGGCCAGCTCGTGCATGCGCGTCCGTCTACTCATGAGGAAGGTGGCATAATTACTAGAATGAAATATCCATTTATTAAATAAATATATAGAAAAGAAACTTATATTGTTGTTATTATTTATTTTTAATTGCATGCTTTATTCTCTCACCGTTTGTGGACAATGGGCATCCCAGCGTCAAGGAGCAACCACTACAACTCTTTGCTCCAGCGGTAACCGTCAAGCCATGTACTTTGACATTAGTATTATTATTAAAGAATGAACCTCGATCAATAATGAAAAAGATTGATGAGAGAGTACTATGTTGGATTTAATCATGAATTTGTGAGCTTCTTTTTTTCTTAAAGACAACAAGAACTATATTAAAAAGAGAGTGAGGGATTGTTACATAGTGTACAGGGAGAACCCTAGCAAATATCAAATATCAAAGACCATAATGAACGAGAGGAGAAAAATTTAACTTTGATCTTGGGAACATTACAACTTTGAGCCTCAATTGTTTACAGGTGGGCCATCAATAGAAAACACAATTGTAAATCTTTTCTCATAGTACAATGAGAGGGCAGCAGTTCTCCAAAAAAACTTGATGGCTTGATGCTTTTTAAAAACTTAGGGATTTGGACATTCTAAGGTAGAGCATCCTCATTGTTCATCAAGCTTTTTTTAGACACATCTGATGAGGGAACCAATGGAAGTTAGCAATTTTATTGAATGTTCACTAGTTCCTAAAGGTCTAGATTCTCCACAAGTTCCACAAGGCTAAATCCACTTTGGAACACACACTCAGCAATGCTTCTTTGTGGTTGAAACTTTTGCCTATAAATCCAACATTGTACTAGAAGAGGGGGGTATGCATTGGGGCAATCCAAGAAAGCATGGGCCAAATCCTCTTCATTGTCACAAAATGCACATTTTAAGTCAGTCATTGTGCCTTGGTACCAAGCCAAAGACCATTATGGGCAATCAACCATTGCAGTTATGAGTGTTTGATCTCCACTAGAAAGGAACAGATGCATTAGAACTTATACCTCCATTGTCGAGGGTTCCATTTGACCTTATATCTTTTGTTTGACTTGTATCACTTTAAGGATGGAGCCTTTATTCTTTTTGTATTACTTGAGCATATCCTAAGCCACCTCTTGGATACCAATTTCCTAGTGTTTGTTACATTTGCCAAGGCGCTTAGCTAGAAAACCTTTATGTTGCATGATGATTTGTTTACAAAAATAAGAAAGAGGAGTCAAAACAAAGATGTGAAGTTCATATGAGTACTCGCCATTTTTGGTATAGTTGAGACCATCTCCTTGTTCCTTGTTTGAAACACTTATTTTCCTTTATACCAAGGTTGTGATTTTTCCATAATGAAATCCATCCAGCCCATACTGCTTCGTGAAGAAAGAAAGCAGTATTAGTAATAAAATATGGACTAAGAGTATAATTTTTCTTGAATTCCATCTAGGATTTTCCACATCCTGCAGTTGAGCTCACTACCAACTGGGTTATAAATATGAGGAGAAACAATTACATCCCATAGACAATGGTAGTCCAATCTTTGAAACTTTTGTAAGAAAACATGTAGATTTTCCTTTTTATGAGGCATGCTCAACAGTCATTGGAATTAATAGCACAAAGAATCCACTTGGCATTTCAGCCTCTGAACGCACTATCGGAGCGTCTCGAAGTCTGCTACAAGTTCAGTAGAACTCGGTAGGGTAGTTCTATTCAACTTTTCGAGATACAGACAATTTTCTACATCAAGGTATTTTGATTAGTGGTCATGGTTAAAAGCAATGATGTATTCCGTATGTTGGCTATCGAGGATAAGTTGGATGGTATGAATTAATCATTATGGGCTTATATGTTGCATCATGTATTGGTCGCAAAAGGACTGTCAAATGATGTGCAGTGTGTTGAAAAATGTCCTATTAAACTTGCAAATACATGTACTAAAGCTGATGAAGATGGTGTCGAAGATGGTGATATTTCTGCAGATTCCTATTTGTATTGTGGTTAAGTACCTTCACCTACTGCAGAGAAAATTCCTTGGGATGGACGAGATACTCAGGCACATGCATTGATAGCCTTGTCTATCAAATGTGCCATTATTGCTCACATTCGCTCTTACAGAATAGCTAAGGATGCTTGGGATACACTTGCCACTTTATACCAAGCAAGGAATGAGGCTCGTGTTGCTTAACTTCGAAAACAATTGGAGAGTGAGCACATGAATGAAGGAGATTCCATGGAAATTTTTTTGACAAAGATCAAAGATTTGAAGGAACAGTTGATTTTTGCTAATGAAATCTTGCTCGAAAGTTCACTTGTGAAGATTGTTCTAAATGATGTTCCTGATTCATATCAAAGTTTTGCTTCCACTCTTCGTTTGATGATGAAAGGCAATCCAAATGCCTTAACATTTGAGGAGTCAGTCTCTGTTCTGTTGTAGGAAGATGACTCTAGGTAGAACAGGTCCATTACACGTGTTGCAGATCAAGCTTTCTCGGTTAGTCAGAAGGGCAAAGGTAAATGGAGCTCTTCTACTAGTAAGCAGAAATGTGCTAATTCTACACAATCAAAGAAGGATGATAAAGATGAGAAGAAAATAGAAAAGCAGAAATTGTTTTGCAAATACTGTAAAGCAAATGATCATGTCATAAAGAGTTTTCCAAAACTGAATTCTAAAGAGGCAAAGAAAAAATAGGCTGGAATGGTTGTTGGAGAGACCTCTACACCAAAAACAGAGTCTGCTAATTTAGTGTATAATGAAAAACGGGCATTTACTACTGTTTGCATTTTTTACCCATCTTCTCCTGAATAGTGTATGTCGACAATAGACTCAAATTTTTGGTACTTTGATAGTGGGGAAACCAAATATATTACCTCACTGCATAGTTTCTTTACTTCACTCGAGCCTGCCCCTATAGGGAATACTGTCACATGTGCCAACAACTCCTCTTATACTGTCATGGGAGTTGGTAAGATCATTCTGACTACTGCTGATGGTATGTCTTTTACATTGTCAGATACTTTTGTGCCAAGGATCAAGAAGAATTTGTTATCAATTTCAACTTTAGCCAAGATTGTCTTAGTTGTGAAATTTATTGATTACAGATTTATAGTTCATGATCTATCAAATGGCGACGTGATTACTGCTTCTGGCATTTTATGTCGTGGGCTGTATAAGCTCATAATCTGAATGATTTGGCATGTGTATGTAGTACATGATTCTCAGGCTATGTCAAATGCAAAGCTTTGGCATGCACGCTTTGGTCATCTGAATTTTGCTAGTTTGCTACGACTGTAGAAATTTGAAATGGTGTCCTCTCTGCCCAAACTTGAGGCACCTGGTAAATATATATGTGAAGGTTGTATTTTGGGAAAAATACAGCATTCCTCAGGCTTGAGGTTGTCATGTGTGCAACATATGTACTTAACAGATGTCCCACTAAAGCATTGCAATCTATCACTCCATATGAGGCTTGGCATGGTCGCAAGCCATTTGTTGCTCACCTGCACATTTTTTGTTGTCTCGCATATGCATTAGTGCCTAAACAACAACGCAAGAAATTGGATGATAAAGTATTGAAATGTATTGAAATTGTCTCGCCTCGCGTGCTAGTGGCAGCTACAAAAGCTAGGGTCGTCAATGCGGGACTTCCTTGGCCAGGATCTTTCATCGGTATGTTTCCTGGGCCTCCCATAGGCTCGTATAAGAGCTCCATCTTTCTTTGTTGACATAATTGTACTTCCTCCCAAAGCCTCGCTTGTTCCTTAGCATCCATTAAAGTTATCGGTCTTGTCAGACTGATATGTTGCTGTGCCGTAGGATCTCTCAATCCCGAAATGAATCTTCTTTTCAATGTCTCATCGTTCGGGGCATTCGCGCCCATCTTTCTTACCAACGTTTCCATTCTCTGAATGTAGTTATCGATGCTCTCATTGACTCCTTGTCGCAAATAATCCATTTGTTGGGCCAATCTGTCTTGGAAGCCTTGTCGTCGAAACTTTGCCAAGAAGGCTTCCTTGAGCATCTGATAAGTTCCACGTTCTTGTGGTGTCAGATTTCCATACCAATTGGCTGCCTCATCACGGAGAATAGCCGGAAAAATTCTCAACCTTTGATCCTGGTCAACTACATCATTGGCCTCACAGGTGACCTCAAACAACTGGATAAAGCTATCCGGATCTTCGTCCCAAGTACCTGAAAACTTGGTGAAGTCCCCCAAGTGAACTGAAATCCGCTGAGCCATTTCGAACAGAGGTGTGATGTCGATATCACTTCGATCCCAAAAATTTAGCACACGTGGCTTCAGGATCCCTCCTTCAAATTGTCGTACTTGATTCGCGACCCTCCTACGGGAGTACACGTTTTTGACCGATTTCTTCGAACCAATCGAGGTCCACTCACCTGGTGGTTCCCACCTTCTTCTTTCTCTTTCAAGGGCTTTTCTTTGAGCGCGTTCCTCTCTTTGAGTTTGTGTTTCTCCTGACGATGAGCTCCCCTCGCTCATGTACTAGATCTCGGGGTCCGCAAGCTCGGCCAACCTGTGGCGCTAGGCGAACCTATGGCACTCTCTTATAGAGACGTACCAAGCAAATTCCCGGCAAACGCACCAAATGAAGAGGATCTTAAGCCCAAGGGAAAAAGTGGGTTTACGAAACTTTATTTGATTTAAATTCCTCGGAATCGGTCTTCTTGGATTACCTAGAGCCCACAATTATCTCGCAATGGATTTTTCTTATGGCTATGCACTAGCGCATATGTTCCCGTCCCTACCCGGGTAGATCCATGCTGCTGCCTCTATCGATCCACATAAGAATGATGACCACTGCAGCTCATTTTTTTTGCTGAGAATATCATGGGAGCCTGAAACTACAGCCCATCATTTTTATAAACCAGAATAAGGCCCTGCTGATCCTCCAAAGACACCAAGAATTCCAAACTGTGAGCTCCACATAAGTGGCACCTACTGTGCTTTTAGTGCAAAGAAGATATGACCCTACACATAAGCACGCCTTTAGGAGGTTAAATCAAGAGGTCTTTGGCGTCCTTTTCTTTTTCCCTCTCTTGATTCTTACTGATGATGAGGATATCGGCGTTGTTGATCAGAATCAATAAGCCATTACAAAACAAAAGCAGACCTCAATCAAGCAACGAAAAGGAGCTGCTCATATGGGCATTCCTTCTGCACCATGGTGCATACCATTCATAAACAGTACACAGGAAGTCATATAATGCTTTCTTCCTCCGCATTGAGGAAAAAAGGAAGTGGGAGGCAGCATATTTTAATGCAAAAGAGAAGGATTAATCAAGAATCTATTTATTCAAACTCTGGATCAACGCTTTGTAGCAGATCTTCATCAGTATATCAACATATATTATGCAAAAGGTAGTTATCGAGCCAACACTAATTACTGCTCTAAATATAGAACAAAGGAGATCCTGAAAAGACACAAAGTAGATGTCGTGCTAAAGGCCAAATTCAGCGCACATCATATTAACAAAGTTACGTCGAAGAAGCGATTCTATACCTGTCAAGTCTAAGTAACATCTGGAAATGTTATAGCCAATGCTTTGTTGAATCTAGTCTGAAACCCTTTCTGAGGGGATATAACGCGACCTGTGAGAGGCATTATATAAGGCATCCTGTGAGAAGCAGCTTATATAAAGAATCCTGATGTCAAATGGTGAAACAAAGGCGTTGATCAGCAGCACCAGATGTTCAAACGTACAGCACGAAGCTCAACTCAGATCAACAAAGTCAAGGATAAAGCAGACTTCGCAGTACTCTAAGCCGTCTACCTCCCATTTCATCTCTTATACAGAAAACAGACGTGCCGGACTAGGACTCTGAGAGTCTAAACAGAGATGTTGAGTTCTGAGGAACCGAAATTCTACAAGCCACTCGTGATGGAACAGGAGCAAGTCCCCATTGTGTTTCTTCCATGGCATACCAAGTGATTTAATTGAAAATTGCATACAAAAATATACTCAGAACATTTCAGTAACCTTTTATCTTGTTCATCACTGTCGATGACTTTAGTTCAGAGCTTGGATCCCAGTGCATGCTGCAACCGAGACACATGTCAAGAAAGCCACCCGCTGCACTCCTTCGTCCCCAGCTCCCTGTTGCTCACCGAGAGCTTCCCCCCCAAAGTGAACAGCCTCCCCCCTCCTCTCGATGCCTGTACGAAAAAACAAGAGAGAGAGACAAAATGCAAGCCCTCCGCTCCGATAATGGCGGCAGCCTCCCCTTTTCCGTTCTTCTTGTCAGAGCAATGGGGAGGCAGAAACAAAAATCCCCCTTTTTCTGTTTCGCTCGTCAGAGCTGTTACAACTGCCCCTCGACTTTAAAGTTTGCCTTGATTGCAGCAAACGATTGACATCATCCTCTGTATTAAAATAAACATATGCTGTGCCTTTGCTGAGGGCAGTGTGAGGATCTATCATTACTCTAACGGACTTGACAGCCAGCTTTAAGGATCTAACAGTAGTAAAAAGATGATGTAACTCCTCATCCTTCACGTCCACTAGTGTATTGCTAACGAAGACACTCCAAAGTTCATTCACATAAGCAAGAGATTCTTCTTTCCGTACTTCAGGAGTATGTGCAGCACTAACTTGTAAAAGGTTTCCATTTAACTCTATCATGTTATGACCAACAGCAGCTCTGACAGCCTGCTCATCTTCATACACAATATGGGCACTTTGATGTATTGCCACTTTGTTGACTTCCTCATTTTTTGTCACCCGTTTTCTCTTTTTCACATCTTGAGAAAAAACTGGTTGAAGAAGAACCGAATCAATGACTCCAAACTGTGAGAACTCTTTAACCACATCTTTCTTGGTTGCATTCAAAGGAAGGTTCTCAACTAAAACTACCTTGCAAAGTTTTAACTCCTCGGGATCAGTTTTCAGAGGGGCTTCAACATCATCTGCTTTGCCCCTTTTCTTCGTTACAGTACTGCCCATGCCAACAGGGGGTACCTTTTCCTCCATATGAACAGGATCATCTAATACTAGTGCAGTGATCTTCTCCACACCTTTGTCTTCAGCTTCATGAGACCTCTCTCTTTTTGACCTTGTCGAACCTTTTTTGGAACTCTCTGAACCTATATTGGTTCGATTCTCACCTAAGGAGAATCTACCGAAACTTAATTTCTTCCTTGGACTGTCTTCCTTCAAGGAGTTTTCTGTTAAATTATATTCCTTTGTCCTTTTGGCTATGAGCGTACTCCGGAAACTAGCAAGATATTCATTAAGGTCCTCCACAGCATCAGAAAGTGTCACAGAATCTTCTCCCCCATTATGTAATTCTTTATCATCCCCACTTACAAGTCCCTTGGGAGAAATGCTGGGACTCCCCAGGTACCTGAAATCAAACGTATTTCCTGCTAAATAGAACCACATTAGTGCATAAAAATCCACCATTTTTGGGGCTAACATACTTCCCTCTTCTTATTTGCGAAGTCGTCCTCGACGAGCCACTATTGCTGCAATCTAATCAAAACGGCCATGAAAACATCAGTGCACAACTAGTTTGCATAACTTCCCATCGAGCCGATACTCCAACTGAACCTGCACTCATTGAAGCTATTAGTGCTCAAAAATCACTCATAAATACATTCAAATCAGTCACTTCCAAAATGATCCAAGAACATGCACATACACGCAATCCCATTTCAGCCATGCATCAATTTGCTCATACATTCCATTATGAAAATGGTCTCAACCAAAATAACCCATGCAACTACCATTGCGAAAAACAGAAAAGAAAATACCGAAATGAACAACAACAACTGAAATTATTGCATCTATTATTCGCTATGTACAATCATTCCATGACTAGACATTCCCGAAGAATCTCCATCGTCGTCCTACAAAAATCATCGAGACTCGAGTACAAATGAAGACATACATCAGAACCCTAGAGTGTCCCGCACACTAGAAAAACCCTCAGATAGAGCACACAAGTTGTAAAGCAAGGTAGTTGCATTACCGCGCTAAAGCCTCATCCATAAGTACATATACAGTCTCCGTGCCTTCAAGAATGTTGATCCAAAGTGAGCTGATCTGTCGCAAGCCAACGCATACCAATCGCACAAGCAACTAACATTCCCTTCCAGGCGATCATCGCCCTCTCCTCTCTCTCTCTCCCCCTCAGGAGTGGGGAATAACTTCATATGAAAATTTTATTTTAATCACACGTTGGCCTACATTGACACTGGATGCGATTCGTGGACCTGACCACCCGATCAGGTTGATTCCACCCATCTACCAACGCAATGCAGCGCACAACATACAAACACAAAATGATCACACATAACATATATCAACTAGCCCATAACGAAGCTGGATGCGGCTCGTGGTCGTGACTACCCAGCCACGATGGCTCCACCTGCCTACCAACTCGTTATGGCGCATAGCTAAGACACAATCACATACATCCCAAGCCTATGGCGAAACTAGCTGCGGCTTGTGGTCCTCACCACCCGGCGAGGATAAATCCACCCACCTACTAGTCCACCATAGCGCATTGGTATGATCACACAACACACTTTCTTTTTCTTTTCTCTTCTTTTTTTGTTTTTCGTTTCATAGTAAATTAGTTCACCCAAGTCCTGAGAATTAGGGAGAGGAAGAAAGGGACTTTTCCCACTGTTCCCACACATACATGCAAAACAGATACACTCTAGCCTTTGACAGATCAACCACCTCTTCACTTCATTCTCTCAACTACAGACACTACATATGTATTCGACTTTTCACTTGGTAGCTACAGCCGGCTATGCCTTAGTCCCTCGTATACCTATCCTTAGGTGTCCTAGAATGTGAGTCCCCGGGATGTCTCATGTAGTCTCACATCGTACTCGAATCCCGACAACTTCTCTAAGGCGAGTCAGGCTCAACTTCGGGAGCTCCGTCATCACTTCCTAGCGTTAGCACATCTGCCCAAGCCCATGTGATATCGTTTTCCTCGTTAGGCATTTCCCTAGAAGGATCAAAATAGTAGTATCGATCTCCCGCCCATCCTACATGTCGATCTAGGTATTCCTCAAAACACTCAATGTAAAATGCAACCCCCAAATCCTGGTTTATAAAGCATACCAGCCAATGCGCTTCCTCAACATCGTATTCCGTCTCAAAGTCGTCGACATCTATGTCCATGCGAGCAAACGTTTGGTCCGAGAAATATATCCTTAGCTCGTACAAGTAGAGTTGCGTAATTTGGTCTGCCATTTTGTTACTTAGGCTTTAACAGTCTCTGCATAACACAAAAATTATTAGAAGTCCAAAATTCTTGAGCTAACAAGGAAGAATGTTCATGACACACAAATCATAGCTTACATATGCGCATATATATATAATACTATACATGTATGTACAAGGAGTCTACTTCATCACTTCACTTGGATCTCGTCTGGCTTCTCCCATCCTAACATCACTTGAAATATGGTTTAACTCGTAGCGCGTTAACCTTCACGGGAGCATATTCTTCTCCTAAATCTTGAATTTGCATGGAACCATTGGAATTGAGTTCCACCACCTTAAACGGTCCCGCCCATCTTGTCTGCAACTTCCCTGGGAATTTATAATATTTACTATCATAGACTAGTACCAAATCCCCTTCCTGAATCACATAGGTTTTGAGATTTTTGTCATGTCTCTCCTTACGTCTCTTCTGAATAGCTTCCAAGCTTTGTTGTGCGATGAGCCTCTTTTCTTCCAGCTTCACCAGTTGTATGTACCTCTCCTTTAATGACTCTTCCTCGCCCAATCTGGCTTCGATGGCCACTCTTAATGTCGGCACTTCTTTTTCGATGGGAAAGATGGCTTCCTCGCCATATACTAGAGAGAACGGAGTGCTCTTAGTTGTCACTCGGTAAGATGTTCGATATGCCCATAAAGCTTCCAAAAGTCTCTCATCCCAGTCTCTCCTATGCACAGCTACTGTTTTTGTCAGAATCTGTTCAAGAATTTTGTTGGTGACCTCCACTTGTCCATTTGCTCTTGGGTAATATGGAGTGCTCTTTCTATGTTTGATCTTATATAATTCCATTAATTCTTCGATCAATTCGTTGACAAAATGTGTCCCTCTATCACTCACTATTTCCAATGGGCATCCGAATCCAGTGATAATTTGTTCATATAGAAATTTAGCAACATCAATAGCTCGGTCAGTCTTCAGAGCTTTGGCTTCTACCCACTTGGTAACATAGTCAGTACAGACCAAAATATACCTATTGGATCTTCGTCGTGAGGGAGGATCAATAGGCCCCACAAAATCAATTCCCCATTTCTCAAACGGCTTAAGGGCCAACACCGGCGTAAGAGGAGCAGCATGTGATAATGTGGGTTTGCCCATTCGTTGGCATTTGTCACATTTCTTACAGTATGTATGTGAGTCTTTGAACAGCGTTGGCCACCAATACCCGGCTAATAAAATCTTCCTTGCCGTCAATTCACCAGCAAAATGTCCACCGCAAGGTTCGTCATGCAAAGCCCTCAACACGAGATTTGCCTCTTCTTCCTTGAGACACCTCCGATAAATGCTCTCATGAACAAAATATCGATAGAGTTGCCCCCCAATGATGCTATGGTGCTTCGCCAATGCTAGCAGTTTTTGCTTCTCTCTCTTGCTTTCTCCTGGCGGATATTTAGTAGTGCACAAAAAATTCACCAAATCGGCATACCAAGGTATTTTAGCTTCCACCTGGAATAGATGCCCATCAGGAGCATCGTCGGGCACACCAGAGATTGGCTTCTCATTAACAATTCGAGATAAATGGTCAGCCAATATATGTGCTTTACCTGGTCTGGTTACTACTCTGAACTGAAATTCTTGGAGAAGTAGCATCCACCTCATCAGTCGTCCTGATAACTCTGGTTTATTAATGATATACTTAAGGGCTTCGTGATCCACATAAAAAGTGAAATGCTTTCCCATCAAGTAATGCCGATATTTGTTCACCGCAAAGATCATCGAGAGACATTCCTTCTCCGTAGTCGTGTAGTTCTTCTCAGTGCTATTCAAATTGCGACTCGCATAGTAAATAGGATGATCCAACTTCTTTTCGTCGGCTTGGCATAGTACTGCTCCAACTGCAGTATGAGAAGCGTCGGTATGTACATGAAATTCCTTCGTCCAATCAGGTGCTACCAAAATCGGTGCATTTATTAACCTCTCTTTGATCGAGTCGAATGCAACTTGACACTCTCCAGTCCACTGGTATTGTTGGTCCTTCCTCAAAAGAGTCGTCAGTGGTGCCGCTATGGATGCAAAATTTAATATAAAACGTCGATAATAATTCGCATGGCCTAAGAATCCTCTGAGTTGTCGCAAATTCTGCGGAGGTGGAAGTTGTCTAATTTTTTCCACTTTGTCCTCGTCAACCGCAATCCCTTTTTCGGAAATAACATGTCCCAAAAGCAATCCTCTTCGTACCCCAAATGTACACTTTTCAGGATTCAATGCGATGCCTTTTTCGATGCTTCTTCTTAAAATTGCTTCGATCCTTTCCATCATATTTTCATCGTCGCCTCTGATTGCAAAGTCATCGAGAAATATCTCCATCCAATCCTGCAAGTAGTCTTGATATGCAGCTATCATTGCTCTTTGGAATGTGGCCGGTGCGTTGCATAATCCAAATGGCATCACCCGATATGCATACGTACCCCATTCTGTCGTGAAAGTAGTTTTGGATTGATCCTCTTCATGAATTTGGATCTGGTTGTACCCACTGAAACCATCCAAAAATGAGTACAATCTATGGCCAGCCACTCTATCCAAGATTTGATCAGTAAATGGCAAGGGAAAGTGATCCTTCTTCGTGCGCTCGTTCAACTTTCGATAATCTATGCAAATACGGATTTTCTTATTTTTCTTTGGAACCACTACAATTGGCGATACCCATTCGCTAGATGCAATGGGGTATATGAATCCTGCCTCCAATAATTTGATCAATTCCAGCTTGATCAATTCCGAGTAGACTGGATTCGTTCGCCTGAGTCGTTGACATATTGGTCGTGTGCCTTCTTCCAAATCTATATAATGTTGGTAGATTTGGGGATCAATTCCTCTCAGATCACTGTATGACCATGCAAAGGCCTCACTAAAATTTTTGAGTGTCGTTTTAATGCAGTCTCGTACTCCATCTGGTAGCTCTGACCCTACACTCAAGAACTTTTCTGGAAAGACTTCCCATTTTTCCGACTGAGCTTCTCGCGAATAATCCTTATTTCTCGATGACACTGTGATTGGAATGTGCTCTCCGATCACGCGTGCGTGGTTGGCCAGTAAATCATTGTTTTGTTCTCTTTCGATTGAACCTAGTTTCTTCAATTCAGCTTTTGCAATGGCTTCCGACACCTTAGTCTTACCCTTCGCTTCTTTTTCCGATTCTCGACTTCTCTTTAGAATCTCTGCTTCTAGCATTCTAATTCTTTCTCTCAACTGTTGCACTTCCATCGCCGCAGCTAACTCTCGTTTCGATTCTTCTTTTGAAGTTCCCTTCTCCAGGGATTGAGTAGCTTTGTTTTTACTTGAGTCTATACTCAACATGTAACAATCAAATTCACTTGTGTGCGTCAACCATCCTAGCAGCTCCTGATCGGAATCGTCGTTATAGAGCAATGGATTTTGATACTCTCCCATCTTCGTGTCTTGATTCTTAAAGAGCTGCAAGTTGAACCCGTCTTGAAGCAGATTCTTGTAGGTGTCCGTGTTCAAAGAAAACCTAGCTCGTGCACTCTCGTGCCTTGCTTTCTCCTTTTCTTTCTTTTCCATCTCATCGACTATTATTGTCTTCTTCTTGTTGCTCGAGGGTGGGGATACTTGTATTTGAATCCGATCAGACTTTGGCCTTATCGAAATAAAACCTGTGCGCCAGTCATGCACACATTCGGCTTGCACCAACCATGGCCGTCCAAGTAGGATCGAGAAGGTAGCCTCCGAGGTCCTTGGTCTTACTATCAGATAATCGACTTTAAACTCTAGACCGCCCACAACTGTGCTTACATTCTTCAAAAGACCCGCAGGCTTCACTTGTGTTTGATCTGCCATCCTCAAAGACATCGGCGTCTCTTCCATGTGGTTGAGGCCTAAAGCTTTCATCATGAACTCAGTCCCCAGGTTGACTGCGGCTCCACTATCTAACTGAGCACCAGGGACTGCATATCCTTTAATTTCGACCGTCACAGCTGGAGCGTTCGAATCAATTTGCGTCGTGATACTTTGAATGATTCCTTGGACATCCTTATCTTGTCTATTTTTATCTCGAGCTTTCCTCGGCTTCTTAATATATTCGTTGTAGAATTGTTTCCTATAAACAGGCGAACATTTTAGCAATGTGCCAATGTCCAGCGTGACTTCCGTGTCAGCGAGCAACCTTACAATATCCACTTCTTCCGAACTTTGTCTTTCCTTTCTAATCTTAGGAGCTTTCAATCTTTCAGGGAATGGTGCTATGCCTGGCACAAACTCCTTGGTCACTGGTGGAAGAATCTCAACCTCTTCCCCATCCTCAAACTCTTGCTGCCCAACAAATCCTCCAACTTGGTTTTCTATCTCTTCGTGTTCAGCTATCCTCTCTTGACTCCCTTCTTCACCTTCGCCTCCTGGATTCTTCTTCGAGTACTCTTGAGTCCTTGTGACTACTGCCACAGTTGGATCTTTGTGTGGTTTCTTGGCCTCGTAAGCATCCACAAAGTGCATCGACGAGCTAGAGCCTTCTTGCGGGTTCGGCGTCTTGAACACCACTCCGATCGTAGGAACGTGCTCTTGAGCTCTTGATGTGGGATGCATCTGAGTATCAACATAGTTCGAGGACCCTACTGGTCCTTTTTCCTTGCCGGCGGTAGCTCTTCGTTTTGGACAATCCTCATCAAAGTGGCCCTCTCCACTACAGTACCTACATAGCGGGGTATAATCAATTGGCTTCTTTTCGTTTGGACATCTAGATTGAGTATGGCCAAAGCCATGACATCTCCAGCACTGGATTGGACCATCTCTTCTTTGATCACGCGTGGCTCCTCTTGGATAGTCTCCTCCTTGACCCTGAGCGCCATATCCATAAGTCGGTCTGTTTTCCCAACGAGATGTAGGTGGTACGCTTTGAGCGGGCAATCCCGTGTAAGGTCTTTCTCTTGTATCTCCTGATTTCATAGTCCTTTCTTCATAGGCTCTCTTGTTGTAACATCGGTCCTCTGTGTGATTTGTTCTCCCACAAAAAGTACAACGCATCCTAGGTGGCGACCTATCTGTGAATACTCTCGAGACTGTAGGGCATTCTGAAGCCAAATGGCCGTAACCATGGCACTTCCCACACCATGTATTTGATCGAAACACTTGATTCGGGTTTGTTGTGACCTCTGGTTTTACTGTGTACGTCTCTTGAGTTATCGTGGCAGCTTTTATAGCTTGCGTGACCAATTCTAATATTCGTTCTTCGGTTAGCGCAGGCTTTACCTCGCCTGGCGTGCTAGTGGCAGCTACAAAAGCTGGGGTCGTCAATGCGGGACTTCCTTGGCCAGGATCTTTCATCGGTATGTTTCCTGGGCCTCCCATAGGCTCGTATAAGAGCTCCATCTTTCTTTGTTGACATAATTGTACTTCCTCCCAAAGCCTCGCTTGTTCCTTAGCATCCATTAAAGTTGTCGGTCTTGTCAGACTGATATGCTGCTGTGCCGTAGGATCTCTCAATCCCGAAATGAATCTTCTTTTCAATGTCTCATCGTTCGGGGCATTCGCGCCCATCTTTCTTACCAACGTTTCCATTCTCTGAATGTAGTTATCGATGCTCTCATTGACTCCTTGTCGCAAATAATCCATTTGTTGGGCCAATCTGTCTTGGAAGCCTTGTCGTCGAAACTTTGCCAAGAAGGCTTCCTTGAGCATCTGATAAGTTCCACGTTCTTGTGGTGTCAGATTTCCATACCAATTGGCTGCCTCATCACGGAGAATAGCCGGAAAAATTCTCAACCTTTGATCCTGGTCAACTACATCATTGGCCTCACAGGTGACCTCAAACAACTGGATAAAGCTATCCGGATCTTCGTCCCAAGTACCTGAAAACTTGGTGAAGTCCCCCAAGTGAACTGAAATCCGCTGAGCCATTTCGAACAGAGGTGTGATGTCGATATCACTTCGATCCCAAAAATTTAGCACACGTGGCTTCAGGATCCCTCCTTCAAATTGTCGTACTTGATTCGCGACCCTCCTACGGGAGTACACGTTTTTGACCGATTTCTTCGAACCAATCGAGGTCCACTCACCTGGTGGTTCCCACCTTCTTCTTTCTCTTTCAAGGGCTCTTCTTTGAGCGCGTTCCTCTCTTTGAGTTTGTGTTTCTCCTGACGATGAGCTCCCCTCGCTCATGTACTAGATCTCGGGGTCCGCAAGCTCGGCCAACCTGTGGCGCTAGGCGAACCTATGGCACTCTCTTATAGAGACGTACCAAGCAAATTCCCGGCAAACGCACCAAATGAAGAGGATCTTAAGCCCAAGGGAAAAAGTGGGTTTACGAAACTTTATTTGATTTAAATTCCTCGGAATCGGTCTTCTTGGATTACCTAGAGCCCACAATTATCTCGCAATGGATTTTTCTTATGGCTATGCACTAGCGCATATGTTCCCGTCCCTACCCGGGTAGATCCATGCTGCTGCCTCTATCGATCCACATAAGAATGATGACCACTGCAGCTCATTTTTTTTGCTGAGAATATCATGGGAGCCTGAAACTGCAGCCCATCATTTTTATAAACCAGAATAAGGCCTTGCTAATCCTCCAAAGACACCAAGAATTCCAAACTGTGAGCTCCACATAAGTGGCACCTACTGTGCTTTTAGTGCAAAGAAGATATGACCCTACACATAAGCACGCCTTTAGGAGGTTAAATCAAGAGGTCTTTGGCGTCCTTTTCTTTTTCCCTCTCTTGATTCTTACTGATGATGAGGATATCGGCGTTGTTGATCAGAATCAATAAGCCATTACAAAACAAAAGCAGACCTCAATTAGGCAACGAAAAGGAGCTGCTCATATGGGCATTCCTTCTGCACCATGGTGCATACCATTCATAAACAGTACACAGGAAGTCATATAATGCTTTCTTCCTCCGCATTGAGGAAAAAAGGAAGTGGGAGGCAGCATATTTTAATGCAAAAGAGAAGGATTAATCAAGAATCTATTTATTCAAACTCTGGATCAACGCTTTGTAGCAGATCTTCATCAGTATATCAACATATATTATGCAAAAGGTAGTTATCGAGCCAACACTAATTACTGCTCTAAATATAGAACAAAGGAGATCCTGAAAAGACACAAAGTAGATGTCGTGCTAAAGGCCAAATTCAGCGCACATCATATTAACAAAGTTACGTCGAAGAAGCGATTCTATACCTGTCAAGTCTAAGTAACATCTGGAAATGTTATAGCCAATGCTTTGTTGAATCTAGTCTGAAAACCCTTTCTGAGGGGATATAACGCGACCTGTGAGAGGCATTATATAAGGCATCCTGTGAGAAGCAGCTTATATAAAGAATCCTGATGTCAAATGGTGAAACAAAGGCGTTGATCAGCAGCACCAGATGTTCAAACGTACAGCACGAAGCTCAACTCAGATCAACAAAGTCAAGGATAAAGCAGACTTCGCAGTACTCTAAGCCGTCTACCTCCCATTTCATCTCTTATACAGAAAACAGACGTGCCGGACTAGGACTCTGAGAGTCTAAACAGAGATGTTGAGTTCTGAGGAACCGAAATTCTACAAGCCACTCGTGATGGAACAGGAGCAAGTCCCCATTGTGTTTCTTCCATGGCATACCAAGTGATTTAATTGAAAATTGCATACAAAAATATACTCAGAACATTTCAGTAACCTTTTATCTTGTTCATCACTGTCGATGACTTTAGTTCAGAGCTTGGATCCCAGTGCATGCTGCAACCGAGACACATGTCAAGAAAGCCACCCGCTGCACTCCTTCGTCCCCAGCTCCCTGTTGCTCACCGAGAGCTTCCCCCCCAAAGTGAACAGCCTCCCCCCTCCTCTCGATGCCTGTACGAAAAAACAAGAGAGAGAGACAAAATGCCAGCCCTCCGCTCCGATAATGGCGGCAGCCTCCCCTTTTCCGTTCTTCTTGTCAGAGCAATGGGGAGGCAGAAACAAAAATCCCCCTTTTTCTGTTTCGCTCGTCAGAGCTGTTACAACTGCCCCTCGACTTTAAAGTTTGCCTTGATTGCAGCAAACGATTGACATCATCCTCTGTATTAAAATAAACATATGCTGTGCCTTTGCTGAGGGCAGTGTGAGGATCTATCATTACTCTAACGGACTTGACAGCCAGCTTTAAGGATCTAACAGTAGTAAAAAGATGATGTAACTCCTCATCCTTCACGTCCACTAGTGTATTGCTAACGAAGACACTCCAAAGTTCATTCACATAAGCAAGAGATTCTTCTTTCCGTACTTCAGGAGTATGTGCAGCACTAACTTGTAAAAGGTTTCCATTTAACTCTATCATGTTATGACCAACAGCAGCTCTGACAGCCTGCTCATCTTCATACACAATATGGGCACTTTGATGTATTGCCACTTTGTTGACTTCCTCATTTTTTGTCACCCGTTTTCTCTTTTTCACATCTTGAGAAAAAACTGGTTGAAGAAGAACCGAATCAATGACTCCAAACTGTGAGAACTCTTTAACCACATCTTTCTTGGTTGCATTCAAAGGAAGGTTCTCAACTAAAACTACCTTGCAAAGTTTTAACTCCTCGGGATCAGTTTTCAGAGGGGCTTCAACATCATCTGCTTTGCCCCTTTTCTTCGTTACAGTACTGCCCATGCCAACAGGGGGTACCTTTTCCTCCATATGAACAGGATCATCTAATACTAGTGCAGTGATCTTCTCCATACCTTTGTATTCAGCTTCATGAGACCTCTCTCTTTTTGACCTTGTCGAACCTTTTTTGGAACTCTCTGAACCTATATTGGTTCGATTCTCACCTAAGGAGAATCTACCGAAACTTAATTTCTTCCTTGGACTGTCTTCCTTCAAGGAGTTTTCTGTTAAATTATATTCCTTTGTCCTTTTGGCTGTGAGCGTACTCCGGAAACTAGCAAGATATTCATTAAGGTCCTCCACAGCATCAGAAAGTGTCACAGAATCTTCTCCCCCATTATGTAATTCTTTATCATCCCCACTTACAAGTCCCTTGGGAGAAATGCTGGGACTCCCCAGGTACCTGAAATCAAACGTATTTCCTGCTAAATAGAACCACATTAGTGCATAAAAATCCACCATTTTTGGGGCTAACATACTTCCCTCTTCTTATTTGCGAAGTCGTCCTCGACGAGCCACTATTGCTGCAATCTAATCAAAACGGCCATGAAAACATCAGTGCACAACTAGTCTGCATACCTTCCCATCGAGCCGATACTCCAACTGAACCTGCACTCATTGAAGCTATTAGTGCTCAAAAATCACTCATAAATACATTCAAATCAGTCACTTCCAAAATGATCCAAGAACATGCACATACACGCAATCCCATTTCAGCCATGCATCAATTTGCTCATACATTCCATTATGAAAATGGTCTCAACCAAAATAACCCATGCAACTACCATTGCGAAAAACAGAAAAGAAAATACCGAAATGAACAACAACAACTGAAATTATTGCATCTATTATTCGCTATGTACAATCATTCCATGACTAGACATTCCCGAAGAATCTCCATCGTCGTCCTACAAAAATCATCGAGACTCGAGTACAAATGAAGACATACATCAGAACCCTAGAGTGTCCCGCACACTAGAAAAACCCTCAGATAGAGCACACAAGTTGTAAAGCAAGGTAGTTGCATTACCGCGCTAAAGCCTCATCCATAAGTACATATACAGTCTCCGTGCCTTCAAGAATGTTGATCCAAAGTGAGCTGATCTGTCGCAAGCCAACGCATACCAATCGCACAAGCAACTAACATTCCCTTCCAGGCGATCATCGCCCTCTCCTCTCTCTCTCTCCCCCTCAGGAGTGGGGAATAACTTCATATGAAAATTTTATTTTAATCACACGTTGGCCTACATTGACACTGGATGCGATTCGTGGACCTGACCACCCGATCAGGTTGATTCCACCCATCTACCAACGCAATGCAGCGCACAACATACAAACACAAAATGATCACACATAACATATATCAACTAGCCCATAACGAAGCTGGATGCGGCTCGTGGTCGTGACTACCCAGCCACGATGGCTCCACCTGCCTACCAACTCGTTATGGCGCATAGCTAAGACACAATCACATACATCCCAAGCCTATGGCGAAACTAGCTGCGGCTTGTGGTCCTCACCACCCGGCGAGGATAAATCCACCCACCTACTAGTCCACCATAGCGCATTGGTATGATCACACAACACACTTTCTTTTTCTTTTCTCTTCTTTTTTTGTTTTTCGTTTCATAGTAAATTAGTTCACCCAAGTCCTGAGAATTAGGGAGAGGAAGAAAGGGACTTTTCCCACTGTTCCCACACATACATGCAAAACAGATACACTCTAGCCTTTGACAGATCAACCACCTCTTCACTTCATTCTCTCAACTACAGACACTACATATGTATTCATCGGTTCGACTTTTCACTTGGTAGCTACAGCCGGCTATGCCTTAGTCCCTCGTATACCTATCCTTAGGTGTCCTAGAATGTGAGTCCCCGGGATGTCTCATGTAGTCTCACATCGTACTCGAATCCCGACAACTTCTCTAAGGCGAGTCAGGCTCAACTTCGGGAGCTCCTTCATCACTTCCTAGCGTTAGCACATCTGCCCAAGCCCATGTGATATCGTTTTCCTCGTTAGGCATTTCCCTAGAAGGATCAAAATAGTAGTATCGATCTCCCGCCAATCCTACATGTCGATCTAGGTATTCCTCAAAACACTCAATGTAAAATGCAACCCCCAAATCTTGGTTTATAAAGCATACCAGCCAATGCGCTTCCTCAACATCGTATTCCGTCTCAAAGTCGTCGACATCTATGTCCATGCGAGCAAACGTTTGGTCCGAGAAATATATCCTTAGCTCGTACAAGTAGAGTTGCGTAATTTGGTCTGCCATTTTGTTACTTAGGCTTTAACAGTCTCTGCATAACACAAAAATTATTAGAAGTCCAAAATTCTTGAGCTAACAAGGAAGAATGTTCATGACACACAAATCATAGCTTACATATGCGCATATATATATAATACTATACATGTATGTACAAGGAGTCTACTTCATCACTTCACTTGGATCTCGTCTGGCTTCTCCCATCCTAACATCACTTGAAATATGGTTTAACTCGTAGCGCGTTAACCTTCACGGGAGCATATTCTTCTCCTAAATCTTGAATTTGCATGGAACCATTGGAATTGAGTTCCACCACCTTAAACGGTCCCGCCCATCTTGTCTGCAACTTCCCTGGGAATTTATAATATTTACTATCATAGACTAGTACCAAATCCCCTTCCTGAATCACATAGGTTTTGAGATTTTTGTCATGTCTCTCCTTACGTCTCTTCTGAATAGCTTCCAAGCTTTGTTGTGCGATGAGCCTCTTTTCTTCCAGCTTCACCAGTTGTATGTACCTCTCCTTTAATGACTCTTCCTCGCCCAATCTGGCTTCGATGGCCACTCTTAATGTCGGCACTTCTTTTTCGATGGGAAAGATGGCTTCCTCGCCATATACTAGAGAGAACGGAGTGCTCTTAGTTGTCACTCGGTAAGATGTTCGATATGCCCATAAAGCTTCCAAAAGTCTCTCATCCCAGTCTCTCCTATGCACAGCTACTGTTTTTGTCAGAATCTGTTCAAGAATTTTGTTGGTGACCTCCACTTGTCCATTTGCTCTTGGGTAATATGGAGTGCTCTTTCTATGTTTGATCTTATATAATTCCATTAATTCTTCGATCAATTCGTTGACAAAATGTGTCCCTCTATCACTCACTATTTCCAATTGAGTGATAATTTGTTCATACAGAAATTTAGCAACATCAATAGCTCGATCAGTCTTCAGAGCTTTGGCTTCTACCCACTTGGTAACATAGTCAGTACAGACCAAAATATACCTATTGGATCTTCGTCGTGAGGGAGGATCAATAGGCCCCACAAAATCAATTCCCCATTTCTCAAACGGCTTAAGAGCCAACACCGGCGTAAGAGGAGCAGCATGTGATAATGTGGGTTTGCCCATTCGTTGGCATTTGTCACATTTCTTACAGTATGTATGTGAGTCTTTGAACAGCGTTGGCCACCAATACCCGGCTAATAAAATCTTCCTTGCCGTCAATTCACCAGCAAAATGTCCACCGCAAGGTTCATCATGCAAAGCCCTCAACACGAGATTTGCCTCTTCTTCCTTGAGACACCTCCGATAAATGCTCTCATGAACAAAATATCGATAGAGTTGCCCCCCAATGATGCTATGGTGCTTCGCCAATGCTAGCAGTTTTTGCTTCTCTCTCTTGCTTGCTCCTGGCAGATATTTAGTAGTGCACAAAAAATTCACCAAATAGGCATACCAAGGTATTTTAGCTTCCACCTGGAATAGATGCCCATCAGGAGCATCGTCGGGCACACCAGAGATTGGCTTCTCATTAACAATTCGAGATAAATGGTCAGCCAATATATGTGCTTTACCTGGTCTGGTTACTACTCTGAACTGAAATTCTTGGAGAAGTAGCATCCACCTCATCAGTCGTCCTGATAACTCTGGTTTATTAATGATATACTTAAGGGCTTCGTGATCCACATAAAAAGTGAAATGCTTTCCCATCAAGTAATGCCGATATTTGTTCACCGCAAAGATCATCGAGAGACATTCCTTCTCCGTAGTCGTGTAGTTCTTCTCAGTGCTATTCAAATTGCGACTCGCATAGTAAATAGGATGATCCAACTTCTTTTCGTCGGCTTGGCATAGTACTGCTCCAACTGCAGTATGAGAAGCGTCGGTATGTACATGAAATTCCTTCGTCCAATCAGGTGCTACCAAAATCGGTGCATTTATTAACCTCTCTTTGATCGAGTCGAATGCAACTTGACACTCTCCAGTCCACTGGTATTGTTGGTCCTTCCTCAAAAGAGTCGTCAGTGGTGCCGCTATGGATGCAAAATTTAATATAAAACGTCGATAATAATTCGCATGGCCTAAGAATCCTCTGAGTTGTCGCAAATTCTGTGGAGGTGGAAGTTGTCTAATTTTTTCCACTTTGTCCTCGTCAACCGCAATCCCTTTTTTGGAAATAACATGTCCCAAAAGCAATCCTCTTCGTACCCCAAATGTACACTTTTCAGGATTCAATGCGATGCCTTTTTCGATGCTTCTTCTTAAAATTGCTTTGATCCTTTCCATCATATTTTCATCGTCGCCTCTGATTGCAAAGTCATCGAGAAATATCTCCATCCAATCCTGCAAGTAGTCTTGATATGCAGCTATCATTGCTCTTTGGAATGTGGCCGGTGCGTTGCATAATCCAAATGGCATCACCCGATATGCATACGTACCCCATTCTGTCGTGAAAGTAGTTTTGGATTGATCCTCTTCATGAATTTGGATCTGGTTGTACCCACTGAAACCATCCAAAAATGAGTACAATCTATGGCCAGCCACTCTATCCAAGATTTGATCAGTAAATGGCAAGGGAAAGTGATCCTTCTTCGTGCGCTCGTTCAACTTTCGATAATCTATGCAAATACGGATTTTCTTATTTTTCTTTGGAACCACTACAATTGGCGATACCCATTCGCTAGATGCAATGGGGTATATGAATCCTGCCTCCAATAATTTGGTCAATTCCAGCTTGATCAATTCCGAGTAGACTGGATTCGTTCGCCTGAGTCGTTGACATATTGGTCGTGTGCCTTCTTCCAAATCTATATAATGTTGGTAGATTTGGGGATCAATTCCTCTCAGATCACTGTATGACCATGCAAAGGCCTCACTAAAATTTTTGAGTGTCGTTTTAATGCAGTCTCGTACTCCATCTGGTAGCTCTGACCCTACACTCAAGAACTTTTCTGGAAAGACTTCCCATTTTTCCGACTGAGCTTCTCGCGAATAATCCTTATTTCTCGATGACACTGTGATTGGAATGTGCTCTCCGATCACGTGTGCGTGGTTGGCCAGTAAATCATTGTTTTGTTCTCTTTCGATTGAACCTAGTTTCTTCAATTCAGCTTTTGCAATGGCTTCCGACACCTTAGTCTTACCCTTCGCTTCTTTTTCCGATTCTCGACTTCTCTTTAGAATCTCTGCTTCTAGCATTCTAATTCTTTCTCTCAACTGTTGCACTTCCATCGCCGCAGCTAACTCTCGTTTCGATTCTTCTTTTGAAGTTCCCTTCTCCAGGGATTGAGTAGCTTTGTTTTTACTTGAGTCTATACTCAACATGTAACAATCAAATTCACTTGTGTGCGTCAACCATCCTAGCAGCTCCTGATCGGAATCGTCGTTATAGAGCAATGGATTTTGATACTCTCCCATCTTCGTGTCTTGATTCTTAAAGAGCTGCAAGTTGAACCCGTCTTGAAGCAGATTCTTGTAGGTGTCCGTGTTCAAAGAAAACCTAGCTCGTGCACTCTCGTGCCTTGCTTTCTCCTTTTCTTTCTTTTCCATCTCATCGACTATTATTGTCTTCTTCTTGTTGCTCGAGGGTGGGGATACTTGTATTTGAATCCGATCAGACTTTGGCCTTATCGAAATAAAACCTGTGCGCCAGTCATGCACACATTCGGCTTGCACCAACCATGGCCGTCCAAGTAGGATCGAGAAGGTAGCCTCCGAGGTCCTTGGTCTTACTATCAGATAATCGACTTTAAACTCTAGACCGCCCACAACTGTGCTTACATTCTTCAAAAGACCCGCAGGCTTCACTTGTGTTTGATCTGCCATCCTCAAAGACATCGGCGTCTCTTCCATGTGGTTGAGGCCTAAAGCTTTCATCATGAACTCAGTCATCAGGTTGACTGCGGCTCCACTATCTAACTGAGCACCAGGGACTGCATATCCTTTAATTTCGACCGTCACAGCTGGAGCGTTCGAATCAATTTGCGTCGTGATACTTTGAATGATTCCTTGGACATCCTTATCTTGTCTATTTTTATCTCGAGCTTTCCTCGGCTTCTTAATATATTCGTTGTAGAATTGTTTCCTATAAACAGGCGAACATTTTAGCAATGTGCCAATGTCCAGCGTGACTTCCGTGTCAGCGAGCAACCTTACAATATCCACTTCTTCCGAACTTTGTCTTTCCTTTCTAATCTTAGGAGCTTTCAATCTTTCAGGGAATGGTGCTATGCCTGGCACAAACTCCTTGGTCACTGGTGGAAGAATCTCAACCTCTTCCCCATCCTCAAACTCTTGCTGCCCAACAAATCCTCCAACTTGGTTTTCTACCTCTTCGTGTTCAGCTATCCTCTCTTGACTCCCTTCTTCACCTTCGCCTCCTGGATTCTTCTTCGAGTACTCTTGAGTCCTTGTGACTACTGCCACAGTTGGATCTTTGTGTGGTTTCTTGGCCTCGTAAGCATCCACAAAGTGCATCGACGAGCTAGAGCCTTCTTGCGGGTTCGGCGTCTTGAACACCACTCCGATCGTAGGAACGTGCTCTTGAGCTCTTGATGTGGGATGCATCTGAGTATCAACATAGTTCGAGGACCCTACTGGTCCTTTTTCCTTGCCGGCGGTAGCTCTCCGTTTTGGACAATCCTCATCAAAGTGGCCCTCTCCACTACAGTACCTACATAGCGGGGTATAATCAATTGGCTTCTTTTCGTTTGGACATCTAGATTGAGTATGGCCAAAGCCATGACATCTCCAGCACTGGATTGGACCATCTCTTCTTTGATCACGCGTGGCTCCTCTTGGATAGTCTCCTCCTTGACCCTGAGCGCCATATCCATAAGTCGGTCTGTTTTCCCAACGAGATGTAGGTGGTACGCTTTGAGCGGGCAATCCCGTGTAAGGTCTTTCTCTTGTATCTCCTGATTTCATAGTCCTTTCTTCATAGGCTCTCTTGTTGTAACATCGGTCCTCTGTGTGATTTGTTCTCCCACAAAAAGTACAACGCATCCTAGGTGGCGACCTATCTGTGAATACTCTCGAGACTGTAGGGCATTCTGAAGCCAAATGGCCGTAACCATGGCACTTCCCACACCATGTATTTGATCGAAACACTTGATTCGGGTTTGTTGTGACCTCTGGTTTTACTGTGTACGTCTCTTGAGTTATCGTGGCAGCTTTTATAGCTTGCGTGACCAATTCTAATATTCGTTCTTCGGTTAGCGCAGGCTTTACCTCGCCTGGCGTGCTAGTGGCAGCTACAAAAGCTGGGGTCGTCAATGCGGGACTTCCTTGGCCAGGATCTTTCATCGGTATGTTTCCTGGGCCTCCCATAGGCTCGTATAAGAGCTCCATCTTTCTTTGTTGACATAATTGTACTTCCTCCCAAAGCCTCGCTTGTTCCTTAGCATCCATTAAAGTTGTCGGTCTTGTCAGACTGATATGCTGCTGTGCCGTAGGATCTCTCAATCCCGAAATGAATCTTCTTTTCAATGTCTCATCGTTCGGGGCATTCGCGCCCATCTTTCTTACCAACGTTTCCATTCTCTGAATGTAGTTATCGATGCTCTCATTGACTCCTTGTCGCAAATAATCCATTTGTTGGGCCAATCTGTCTTGGAAGCCTTGTCGTCGAAACTTTGCCAAGAAGGCTTCCTTGAGCATCTGATAAGTTCCACGTTCTTGTGGTGTCAGATTTCCATACCAATTGGCTGCCTCATCACGGAGAATAGCCGGAAAAATTCTCAACCTTTGATCCTGGTCAACTACATCATTGGCCTCACAGGTGACCTCAAACAACTGGATAAAGCTATCCGGATCTTCGTCCCAAGTACCTGAAAACTTGGTGAAGTCCCCCAAGTGAACTGAAATCCGCTGAGCCATTTCGAACAGAGGTGTGATGTCGATATCACTTCGATCCCAAAAATTTAGCACACGTGGCTTCAGGATCCCTCCTTCAAATTGTCGTACTTGATTCGCGACCCTCCTACGGGAGTACACGTTTTTGACCGATTTCTTCGAACCAATCGAGGTCCACTCACCTGGTGGTTCCCACCTTCTTCTTTCTCTTTCAAGGGCTCTTCTTTGAGCGCGTTCCTCTCTTTGAGTTTGTGTTTCTCCTGACGATGAGCTCCCCTCGCTCATGTACTAGATCTCGGGGTCCGCAAGCTCGGCCAACCTGTGGCGCTAGGCGAACCTATGGCACTCTCTTATAGAGACGTACCAAGCAAATTCCCGGCAAACGCACCAAATGAAGAGGATCTTAAGTCCAAGGGAAAAAGTGGGTTTACGAAACTTTATTTGATTTAAATTCCTCGGAATCGGTCTTCTTGGATTACCTAGAGCCCACAATTATCTCGCAATGGATTTTTCTTATGGCTATGCACTAGCGCATATGTTCCCGTCCCTACCCGGGTAGATCCATGCTGCTGCCTCTATCGATCCACATAAGAATGATGACCACTGCAGCTCATTTTTTTTGCTGAGAATATCATGGGAGCCTGAAACTGCAGCCCATCATTTTTATAAACCAGAATAAGGCCCTGCTGATCCTCCAAAGACACCAAGAATTCCAAACTGTGAGCTCCACATAAGTGGCACCTACTGTGCTTTTAGTGCAAAGAAGATATGACCCTACACATAAGCACGCCTTTAGGAGGTTAAATCAAGAGGTCTTTGGCGTCCTTTTCTTTTTCCCTCTCTTGATTCTTACTGATGATGAGGATATCGGCGTTGTTGATCAGAATCAATAGGCCATTACAAAACAAAAGCAGACCTCAATCAAGCAACGAAAAGGAGCTGCTCATATGGGCATTCCTTCTGCGCCATGGTGCATACCATTCATAAACAGTACACAGGAAGTCATATAATGCTTTCTTCCTCCGCATTGAGGAAAAAAGGAAGTGGGAGGCAGCATATTTTAATGCAAAAGAGAAGGATTAATCAAGAATCTATTTATTCAAACTCTGGATCAACGCTTTGTAGCAGATCTTCATCAGTATATCAACATATATTATGCAAAAGGTAGTTATCGAGCCAACACTAATTACTGCTCTAAATATAGAACAAAGGAGATCCTGAAAAGACACAAAGTAGATGTCGTGCTAAAGGCCAAATTCAGCGCACATCATATTAACAAAGTTACGTCGAAGAAGCGATTCTATACCTGTCAAGTCTAAGTAACATCTGGAAATGTTATAGCCAATGCTTTGTTGAATCTAGTCTGAAAACCCTTTTTGAGGGGATATAACGCGACCTGTGAGAGGCATTATATAAGGCATCCTGTGAGAAGCAGCTTATATAAAGAATCCTGATGTCAAATGGTGAAACAAAGGCGTTGATCAGCAGCACCAGATGTTCAAACGTATAGCACGAAGCTCAACTCAGATCAACAAAGTCAAGGATAAAGCAGACTTCGCAGTACTCTAAGCCGTCTACCTCCCATTTCATCTCTTATACAGAAAACAGACGTGCCGGACTAGGACTCTGAGAGTCTAAACAGAGATGTTGAGTTCTGAGGAACCGAAATTCTACAAGCCACTCGTGATGGAACAGGAGCAAGTCCCCATTGTGTTTCTTCCATGGCATACCAAGTGATTTAATTGAAAATTGCATACAAAAATATACTCAGAACATTTCAGTAACCTTTTATCTTGTTCATCACTGTCGATGACTTTAGTTCAGAGCTTGGATCCCAGTGCATGCTGCAACCGAGACACATGTCAAGAAAGCCACCTGCTGCACTCCTTCGTCCCCAGCTCCCTGTTGCTCACCGAGAGCTTCCCCCCCAAAGTGAACAGCCTCCCCCCTCCTCTCGATGCCTGTACGAAAAAACAAGAGAGAGAGACAAAATGCCAGCCCTCCGCTCCGATAATGGCGGCAGCCTCTCCTTTTCCGTTCTTCTTGTCAGAGCAATGGGGAGGCAGAAACAAAAATCCCCCTTTTTCTGTTTCGCTCGTCAGAGCTGTTACAACTGCCCCTCGACTTTAAAGTTTGCCTTGATTGCAGCAAACGATTGACATCATCCTCTGTATTAAAATAAACATATGCTGTGCCTTTGCTGAGGGCAGTGTGAGGATCTATCATTACTCTAACGGACTTGACAACCAGCTTTAAGGATCTAACAATAGTAAAAAGATGATGTAACTCCTCATCCTTCACGTCCACTGGTGTATTGCTAACGAAGACACTCCAAAGTTCATTCACATAAGCAAGAGATTCTTCTTTCCGTACTTCAGGAGTATGTGCAGCACTAGCTTGTAAAAGGTTTCCATTTAACTCTATCATGTTATGACCAACAGAAGCTCTGACAGCCTGCTCATCTTCATACACAATATGGGCACTTTGATGTATTGCCACTTTGTTGACTTCCTCATTTTTTGTCACCCGTTTTCTCTTTTTCACATCTTGAGAAAAAACTGGTTGAAGAAGAACCGAATCAATGACTCCAAACTGTGAGAACTCTTTAACCACATCTTTCTTGGTTGCATTCAAAGGAAGGTTCTCAACTAAAACTACCTTGCAAAGGTTTAACTCCTCGGGATCAGTTTTCAGAGGGGCTTCAACATCATCTGCTTTGCCCCTTTTCTTCGTTACAGTACTGCCCATGCCAACAGGGGGTACCTTTTCCTCCAGATGAACAGGATCATTTAATACTAGTGCAGTGATCTTCTCCACACCTTTGTCTTCAGCTTCATGAGACCTCTCTCTTTTTGACCTTGTCGAACCTTTTTTGGAACTCTCTGAACCTATATTGGTTCGATTCTCACCTAAGGAGAATCTACCGAAACTTAATTTCTTCCTTGGACTGGCTTCCTTCAAGGAGTTTTCTGTTAAATTATATTCCATTGTCCTTTTGGCTATGAGCGTACTCCGGAAACTAGCAAGATATTCATTAAGGTCCTCCACAGCATCAAAAAGTGTCACAGAATCTTCTCCCCCATTATGTAATTCTTTATCATCCCCACTTACAAGTCCCTTGGGAGAAATGCTGGGACTCCCCAGGTACCTGAAATCAAACGTATTTCCTGCTAAATAGAACCACATTAGTGCATAAAAATCCACCATTTTTGGGGCTAACATACTTCCCTCTTCTTATTTGCGAAGTCGTCCTCGACGAGCCACTATTGCTGCAATCTAATCAAAACGGCCATGAAAACATCAGTGCACAACTAGTTTGCATACCTTCCCATCGAGCCGATACTCCAACTGAACCTGCACTCATTGAAGCTATTAGTGCTCAAAAATCACTCATAAATACATTCAAATCAGTCACTTCCAAAATGATCCAAGAACATGCACATACACGCAATCCCATTTCAGCCATGCATCAATTTGCTCATACATTCCATTATGAAAATGGTCTCAACCAAAATAACCCATGCAACTACCATTGCAAAAAACAGAAAAGAAAATACCGAAATGAACAACAACAACTGAAATGAATCCAATCGGAGATGCAAAAATTACCCAAAATGCACACTCCATTATTGCATCTATTATTCGCTATGTACAATCATTCCATGACTAGACATTCCCGAAGAATCTCCATCGTCGTCCTACAAAAATCATCGAGACTCGAGTACAAATGAAGACATACATCAGAACCCTAGAGTGTCCCGCACACTAGAAAAACCCTCAGATAGAGCACACAAGTTGTAAAGCAAGATAGTTGCATTACCGCGCTAAAGCCTCATCCATAAGTACATATACAGTCTCCGTGCCTTCAAGAATGTTGATCCAAAGTGAGCTCATCTGTCGCAAGCCAACGCATACCAATCGCACAAGCAACTAACATTCCCTTCCAGGCGATCATCTCCCTCTCCTCTCTCTCTCTCCCCCTCAGGAGTGGGGAATAACTTCATATGAAAATTTTATTTTAATCACACGTTGGCCTACATTGACACTGGATGCGATTCGTGGACCTGACCACCCGATCAGGTTGATTCCACCCATCTACCAACGCAATGCAACGCACAACATACAAACACAAAATGATCACACATAACATATATCAACTAGCCCATAACGAAGCTGGATGCGGCTCGTGGTCGTGAGTACCCAGCCACGATGGCTCCACCTGCCTACCAACTCGTTATGGCGCATAGCTAAGACACAATCACATACATCCCAAGCCTATGGCGAAACTAGCTGCGGCTTGTGGTCCTCACCACCCGGCGAGGATAAATCCACCCACCTACTAGTCCACCATAGCGCATTGGTATGATCACACAACACACTTTCTTTTTCTTTTCTCTTCTTTTCTCGTTTTTCGTTTCATAGTAAATTAGTTCACCCAAGTCCTGAGAATTAGGGAGAGGAAGAAAGGGACTTTTCCCACTGTTCCCACACATACATGCAAAACAGATACACTCTAGCCTTTGACAGATCAACCACCTCTTCACTTCATTCTCTCAACTACAGACACTACATATGTATTCATCGGTTCGACTTTTCACTTGGTAGCTACAGCCGGCTATGCCTTAGTCCCTCGTATACCTATCCTTAGGTGTCCTAGAATGTGAGTCCCCAGGATGTCTCATGTAGTCTCACATCGTACTCGAATCCCGACAACTTCTCTAAGGCGAGTCAGGCTCAACTTCGGGAGCTCCGTCATCACTTCCTAGCGTTAGCACATCTGCCCAAGCCCATGTGATATCGTTCTCCTCGTTAGGCATTTCCCTAGAAGGATCAAAATAGTAGTATCGATCTCCCGCCCATCCTACATGTCGATCTAGGTATTCCTCAAAACACTCAATGTAAAATGCAACCCCCAAATCCTGGTTTATAAAGCATACCAGCCAATGCGCTTCCTCAACATCGTATTCCGTCTCAAAGTCGTCGACATCTATGTCCATGCGAGCAAACGTTTGGTCCGAGAAATATATCCTTAGCTCGTACAAGTAGAGTTGCGTAATTTGGTCTGCCATTTTGTTACTTAGGCTTTAACAGTCTCTGCATAACACAAAAATTATTAGAAGTCCAAAATTCTTGAGCTAACAAGGAAGAATGTTCATGACACACAAATCATAGCTTACATATGCGCATATATATATAATACTATACATGTATGTACAAGGAGTCTACTTCATCACTTCACTTGGATCTCGTCTGGCTTCTCCCATCCTAACATCACTTGAAATATGGTTTAACTCGTAGCGCGTTAACCTTCACGGGAGCATATTCTTCTCCTAAATCTTGAATTTGCATGGAACCATTGGAATTGAGTTCCACCACCTTAAACGGTCCCGCCCATCTTGTCTGCAACTTCCCTGGGAATTTATAATATTTACTATCATAGACTAGTACCAAATCCCCTTCCTGAATCACATAGGTTTTGAGATTTTTGTCATGTCTCTCCTTACGTCTCTTCTGAATAGCTTCCAAGCTTTGTTGTGCGATGAGCCTCTTTTCTTTCAGCTTCACCAGTTGTATGTACCTCTCCTTTAATGACTCTTCCTCGCCCAATCTGGCTTCGATGGCCACTCTTAATGTCGGCACTTCTTTTTCGATGGGAAAGATGGCTTCCTCGCCATATACTAGAGAGAACGGAGTGCTCTTAGTTGTCACTCGGTAAGATGTTCGATATGCCCATAAAGCTTCCAAAAGTCTCTCATCCCAGTCTCTCCTATGCACAGCTACTGTTTTTGTCAGAATCTGTTCAAGAATTTTGTTGGTGACCTCCACTTGTCCATTTGCTCTTGGGTAATATGGAGTGCTCTTTCTATGTTTGATCTTATATAATTCCATTAATTCTTCGATCAATTCGTTGACAAAATGTGTCCCTCTATCACTCACCATTTCCAATGGGCATCCGAATCGAGTGGTAATTTGTTCATACAGAAATTTAGCAACATCAATAGCTCGGTCAGTCTTCAGAGCTTTGGCTTCTACCCACTTGGTAACATAGTCAGTACAGACCAAAATATACCTATTGGATCTTCGTCGTGAGGGAGGATCAATAGGCCCCACAAAATCAATTCCCCATTTCTCAAACGGCTTAAGGGCCAACACCGGCGTAAGAGGAGCAGCATGTGATAATGTGGGTTTGCCCATTCGTTGGCATTTGTCACATTTCTTACAGTATGTATGTGAGTCTTTGAACAGCGTTGGCCACCAATACCCGGCTAATAAAATCTTCCTTGCCGTCAATTCACCAGCAAAATGTCCACCGCAAGGTTCGTCATGCAAAGCCCTCAACACGAGATTTGCCTCTTCTTCCTTGAGACACCTCCGATAAATGCTATCATGAACAAAATATCGATAGAGTTGCCCCCCAATGATGCTATGGTGCTTCGCCAATGCTAACAGTTTTTGCTTCTCTCTCTTGCTTGCTCCTGGCGGATATTTAGTAGTGCACAAAAAATTCACCAAATCGGCATACCAAGGTATTTTAGCTTCCACCTGGAATAGATGCCCATCAGGAGCATCGTCGGGCACACCAGAGATTGGCTCCTCATTAACAATTCGAGGTAAATGGTCAGCCAATATATGTGCTTTACCTGGTCTGGTTACTACTCTGAACTGAAATTCTTGGAGAAGTAGCATCCACCTCATCAGTCGTCCTGATATCTCTGGTTTATTAATGATATACTTAAGGGCTTCGTGATCCACATAAAAAGTGAAATGCTTTCCCATCAAGTAATGCCGATATTTGTTCACCGCAAAGATCATCGAGAGACATTCCTTCTCCGTAGCTGCTCCAACTGCAGTATGAGAAGCGTCGGTATGTACATGAAATTCCTTCGTCCAATCAGGTGCTACCAAAATCGGTGCATTTATTAACCTCTCTTTGATCGAGTCGAATGCAACTTGACACTCTCCAGTCCACTGGTATTGTTGGTCCTTCCTCAAAAGAGTCGTCAGTGGTGCCGCTATGGATGCAAAATTTAATATAAAACGTCGATAATAATTTGCATGGCCTAAGAATCCTCTGAGTTGTCGCAAATTCTGCGGAGGTGGAAGTTGTCTAATTTTTTCCACTTTGTCCTCGTCAACCGCAATCCCTTTTTCGGAAATAACATGTCCCAAAAGCAATCCTCTTCGTACCCCAAATGTACACTTTTCAGGATTCAATGCGATGCCTTTTTCGATGCTTCTTCTTAAAATTGCTTCGATCCTTTCCATCATATTTTCATCGTCGCCTCTGATTGCAAAGTCATCGAGAAATATCTCCATCCAATCCTGCAAGTAGTCTTGATATGCAGCTATCATTGCTCTTTGGAATGTGGCCGGTGCGTTGCATAATCCAAATGGCATCACCGGATATGCATTCGTACCCCATTCTGTCGTGAAAGTAGTTTTGGATTGATCCTCTTCATGAATTTGGATCTGGTTGTACCCACTGAAACCATCCAAAAATGAGTACAATCTATGGCCAGCCACTCTATCCAAGATTTGATCAGTAAATGGCAAGGGAAAGTGATCCTTCTTCGTGCGCTCGTTCAACTTTCGATAATCTATGCAAATACAGATTTTCTTATTTTTCTTTGGAACCAGTACAATTGGCGATACCCATTCGCTAGATGCAATGGGGTATATGAATCCTGCCTCCAATAATTTGGTCAATTCCAGCTTGATCAATTCCGAGTAGACTGGATTCGTTCGCCTGAGTCGTTGACATATTGGTCGTGTGCCTTCTTCCAAATCTATATAATGTTGGTAGATTTGGGGATCAATTCCTCTCAGATCACTGTATGACCATGCAAAGGCCTCACTAAAATTTTTGAGTGTCGTTTTAATGCAGTCTCGTACTCCATCTGGTAGCTCTGACCCTACACTCAAGAACTTTTCTGGAAAGACTTCCCATTTTTCCGACTGAGCTTCTCGCGAATAATCCTTATTTCTCGATGACACTGTGATTGGAATGTGCTCTCCGATCACGCGTGCGTGGTTGGCCAGTAAATCATTGTTTTGTTCTCTTTCGATTGAACCTAGTTTCTTCAATTCAGCTTTTGCAATGGCTTCCGACACCTTAGTCTTACCCTTCGCTTCTTTTTCCGATTCTCGACTTCTCTTTAGAATCTCTGCTTCTAGCATTCTAATTCTTTCTCTCAACTGTTGCACTTCCATCGCCGCAGCTAACTCTCGTTTCGATTCTTCTTTTGAAGTTCCCTTCTCCAGGGATTGAGTAGCTTTGTTTTTACTTGAGTCTATACTCAACATGTAACAATCAAATTCACTTGTGTGCGTCAACCATCCTAGCAGCTCCTGATCGGAATCGTCGTTATAGAGCAATGGATTTTGATACTCTCCCATCTTCGTGTCTTGATTCTTAAAGAGCTGCAAGTTGAACCCGTCTTGAAGCAGATTCTTGTAGGTGTCCGTGTTCAAAGAAAACCTAGCTCGTGCACTCTCGTGCCTTGCTTTCTCCTTTTCTTTCTTTTCCATCTCATCGACTATTATTGTCTTCTTCTTGTTGCTCGAGGGTGGGGATACTTGTATTTGAATCCGATCAGACTTTGGCCTTATCGAAATAAAACCTGTGCGCCAGTCATGCACACATTCGGCTTGCACCAACCATGGCCGTCCAAGTAGGATCGAGAAGGTAGCCTCCGAGGTCCTTGGTCTTACTATCAGATAATCGACTTTAAACTCTAGACCGCCCACAACTGTGCTTACATTCTTCAAAAGACCCGCAGGCTTCACTTGTGTTTGATCTGCCATCCTCAAAGACATCGGCGTCTCTTCCATGTGGTTGAGGCCTAAAGCTTTCATCATGAACTCAGTCATCAGGTTGACTGCGGCTCCACTATCTAACTGAGCACCAGGGACTGCATATCCTTTAATTTCGACCGTCACAGCTGGAGCGTTCGAATCAATTTGCGTCGTGATACTTTGAATGATTCCTTGGACATCCTTATCTTGTCTATTTTTATCTCGAGCTTTCCTCGGCTTCTTAATATATTCGTTGTAGAATTGTTTCCTATAAACATGCGAACATTTTAGCAATGTGCCAATGTCCAGCGTGACTTCCGTGTCAGCGAGCAACCTTACAATATCCACTTCTTCCGAACTTTGTCTTTCCTTTCTAATCTTAGGAGCTTTCAATCTTTCAGGGAATGGTGCTATGCCTGGCACAAACTCCTTGGTCACTGGTGGAAGAATCTCAACCTCTTCCCCATCCTCAAACTCTTGCTGCCCAACAAATCCTCCAACTTGGTTTTCTACCTCTTCGTGTTCAGCTATCCTCTCTTGACTCCCTTCTTCACCTTCGCCTCCTCGATTCTTCTTTGAGTACTCTTGAGTCCTTGTGACTACTGCCACAGTTGGATCTTTGTGTGGTTTCTTGGCCTCGTAAGCATCCACAAAGTGCATCGACGAGCTAGAGCCTTCTTGCGGGTTCGGCGTCTTGAACACCACTCCGATCGTAGGAACGTGCTCTTGAGCTCTTGATGTGGGATGCATCTGAGTATCAACATAGTTCGAGGACCCTACTGGTCCTTTTTCCTTGCCGGCGGTAGCTCTTCGTTTTGGACAATCCTCATCAAAGTGGCCCTCTCCACTACAGTACCTACATAGCGGGGTATAATCAATTGGCTTCTTTTCGTTTGGACATCTAGATTGAGTATGGCCAAAGCCATGACATCTCCAGCACTGGATTGGACCATCTCTTCTTTGATCACGCGTGGCTCCTCTTGGATAGTCTCCTCCTTGACCCTGAGCGCCATATCCATAAGTCGGTCTGTTTTCCCAACGAGATGTAGGTGGTACGCTTTGAGCGGGCAATCCCGTGTAAGGTCTTTCTCTTGTATCTCCTGATTTCATAGTCCTTTCTTCATAGGCTCTCTTGTTGTAACATCGGTCCTCTGTGTGATTTGTTCTCCCACAAAAAGTACAACGCATCCTAGGTGGCGACCTATCTGTGAATACTCTCGAGACTGTAGGGCATTCTGAAGCCAAATGGCCGTAACCATGGCACTTCCCACACCATGTATTTGATCGAAACACTTGATTCGGGTTTGTTGTGACCTCTGGTTTTACTGTGTACGTCTCTTGAGTTATCGTGGCAGCTTTTATAGCTTGCGTGACCAATTCTAATATTCGTTCTTCGGTTAGCGCAGGCTTTACCTCGCCTGGCGTGCTAGTGGCAGCTACAAAAGCTGGGGTCGTCAATGCGGGACTTCCTTGGCCAGGATCTTTCATCGGTATGTTTTCTGGGCCTCCCATAGGCTCGTATAAGAGCTCCATCTTTCTTTGTTGACATAATTGTACTTCCTCCCAAAGCCTCGCTTGTTCCTTAGCATCCATTAAAGTTGCCGGTCTTGTCAGACTGATATGCTGTTGTGCCGTAGGATCTCTCAATCCCGAAATGAATCTTCTTTTCAATGTCTCATCGTTCGGGGCATTCGCGCCCATCATTCTTACCAACGTTTCCATTCTCTCAATGTAGTTATCGATGCTCTCATTGACTCCTTGTCGCAAATAATCCATTTGTTGGGCCAATCTGTCTTGGAAGCCTTGTCGTCGAAACTTTGCCAAGAAGGCTTCCTTGAGCATCTGATAAGTTCCACGTTCTTGTGGTGTCAGATTTCCATACCAATTGGCTGCCTCATCACGGAGAATAGCCGGAAAAATTCTCAACCTTTGATCCTGGTCAACTACATCATTGGCCTCACAGGTGACCTCAAACAACTGGATAAAGCTATCCGGATCTTCGTCCCAAGTACCTGAAAACTTGGTGAAGTCCCCCAAGTGAACTGAAATCCGCTGAGCCATTTCGAACAGAGGTGTGATGTCGATATCACTTCGATCCCAAAAATTTAGCACACGTGGCTTCAGGATCCCTCCTTCAAATTGTCGTACTTGATTCGCGACCCTCCTACGGGAGTACATGTTTTTGACCGATTTCTTCGAACCAATCGAGGTCCACTCACCTGGTGGTTCCCACCTTCTTCTTTCTCTTTCAAGGGCTCTTCTTTGAGCGCGTTGCTCTCTTTGAGTTTGTGTTTCTCCTGACGATGAGCTCCCCTCGCTCATGTACTAGATCTCGGGGTCCGCAAGCTCGGCCAACCTGTGGCGCTAGGCGAACCTATGGCACTCTCTTATAGAGACGTACCAAGCAAATTCCCGGCAAACGCACCAAATGAAGAGGATCTTAAGCCCAAGGGAAAAAGTGGGTTTACGAAACTTTATTTGATTTAAATTCCTCGGAATCAGTCTTCTTGGATTACCTAGAGCCCACAATTATCTCGCAATGGATTTTTCTTATGGCTATGCACTAGCGCATATGTTCCCGTCCCTACCCGGGTAGATCCATGCTGCTGCCTCTATCGATCCACATAAGAATGATGACCACTGCAGCTCATTTTTTTTGCTGAGAATATCATGGGAGCCTGAAACTGCAGCCCATCATTTTTATAAACCAGAATAAGGCCCTGCTGATCCTCCAAAGACACCAAGAATTCCAAACTGTGAGCTCCACATAAGTGGCACCTACTGTGCTTTTAGTGCAAAGAAGATATGACCCTACACATAAGCACGCCTTTAGGAGGTTAAATCAAGAGGTCTTTGGCGTCCTTTTCTTTTTCCCTCTCTTGATTCTTACTGATGATGAGGATATCGGCGTTGTTGATCAGAATCAATAAGCCATTACAAAACAAAAGCAGACCTCAATCAAGCAACGAAAAGGAGCTGCTCATATGGGCATTCCTTCTGCACCATGGTGCATACCATTCATAAACAGTACACAGGAAGTCATATAATGCTTTCTTCCTCCGCATTGAGGAAAAAAGGAAGTGGGAGGCAGCATATTTTAATGCAAAAGAGAAGGATTAATCAAGAATCTATTTATTCAAACTCTGGATCAACGCTTTGTAGCAGATCTTCATCAGTATATCAACATATATTATGCAAAAGGTAGTTATCGAGCCAACACTAATTACTGCTCTAAATATAGAACAAAGGAGATCCTGAAAAGACACAAAGTAGATGTCGTGCTAAAGGCCAAATTCAGCGCACATCATATTAACAAAGTTACGTCGAAGAAGAGATTCTATACCTGTCAAGTCTAAGTAACATCTGGAAATGTTATAGCCAATGCTTTGTTGAATCTAGTCTGAAAACCCTTTCTGAGGGGATATAACGCGACCTGTGAGAGGCATTATATAAGGCATCCTGTGAGAAGCAGCTTATATAAAGAATCCTGATGTCAAATGGTGAAACAAAGGCGTTGATCAGCAGCACCAGATGTTCAAACGTACAGCATGAAGCTCAACTCAGATCAACAAAGTCAAGGATAAAGCAGACTTCGCAGTACTCTAAGCCGTCTACCTCCCATTTCATCTCTTATACAGAAAACAGACGTGCCGGACTAGGACCCTGAGAGTCTAAACAGAGATGTTGAGTTTTGAGGAACCGAAATTCTACAAGCCACTCGTGATGGAACAAGAGCAAGTCCCCATTGTGTTTCTTCCATGGCATACCAAGTGATTTAATTGAAAATTGCATACAAAAATATACTCAGAACATTTCAGTAACCTTTTATCTTGTTCATCACTGTCGATGACTTTAGTTCAGAGCTTGGATCCCAGTGCATGCTGCAACCGAGACACATGTCAAGAAAGCCACCCGCTGCACTCCTTCGTCCCCAGCTCCCTATTGCTCACCGAGAGCTTCCCCCCCAAAGTGAACAGCCTCCCCCCTCCTCTCGATGCCTGTACGAAAAAACAAGAGAGAGAGAGACAAAATGCCAGCCCTCCGCTCCGATAATGGCGGCAGCCTCCCCTTTTCCGTTCTTCTTGTCAGAGCAATGGGGAGGCAGAAACAAAAATCCCCCTTTTTCTGTTTCGCTCGTCAGAGCTGTTACAACTGCCCCTCGACTTTAAAGTTTGCCTTGATTGCAGCAAACGATTGACATCATCCTCTGTATTAAAATAAACATATGCTGTGCCTTTGCTGAGGGCAGTGTGAGGATCTATCATTACTCTAACGGACTTGACAGCCAGCTTTAAGGATCTAACAGTAGTAAAAAGATGATGTAACTCCTCATCCTTCACGTCCACTGGTGTATTGCTAACGAAGACACTCCAAAGTTCATTCACATAAGCAAGAGATTCTTCTTTCCGTACTTCAGGAGTATGTGCAGCACTAACTTGTAAAAGGTTTCCATTTAACTCTATCATGTTATGACCAACAGCAGCTTTGACAGCCTGCTCATCTTCATACACAATATGGGCACTTTGATGTATTGCCACTTTGTTGACTTCCTCATTTTTTGTCACCCGTTTTCTCTTTTTCACATCTTGAGAAAAACTGGTTGAAGAAGAACCGAATCAATGACTCCAAACTGTGAGAACTCTTTAACCAAATCTTTCTTGGTTGCATTCAAAGGAAGGTTCTCAACTAAAACTACCTTGCAAAGGTTTAACTCCTCGGGATCAGTTTTCAGAGGGGCTTCAACATCATCTGCTTTGCCCCTTTTCTTCGTTACAGTACTGCCCATGCCAACAGGGGGTACCTTTTCCTCCATATGAACAGGATCATCTAATACTAGTGCAGTGATCTTCTCCACACCTTTGTCTTCAGCTTCATGAGACCTCTCTCTTTTTGACCTTGTCGAACCTTTTTTGGAACTCTCTGAACCTATATTGGTTCGAATCTCACCTAAGGAGAATCTACCGAAACTTAATTTCTTCCTTGGACTGTCTTCCTTCAAGGAGTTTTCTGTTAAATTATATTCCTTTGTCCTTTTGGCTATGAGCGTACTCCGGAAACTAGCAAGATATTCATTAAGGTCCTCCACAGCATCAGAAAGTGTCACAGAATCTTCTCCCCCATTATGTAATTCTTTATCATCCCCACTTACAAGTCCCTTGGGAGAAATGCTGGGACTCCCCAGGTACCTGAAATCAAACGTATTTCCTGCTAAATAGAACCACATTAGTGCATAAAAATCCACCATTTTTGGGGCTAACATACTTCCCTCTTCTTATTTGCGAAGTCGTCCTCGACGAGCCACTATTGCTGCAATCTAATCAAAACGGCCATGAAAACATCAGTGCACAACTAGTTTGCATAACTTCCCATCGAGCCGATACTCCAACTGAACCTGCACTCATTGAAGCTATTAGTGCTCAAAAATCACTCATAAATACATTCAAATCAGTCACTTCCAAAATGATCCAAGAACATGCACATACACGCAATCCCATTTCAGCCATGCATCAATTTGCTCATACATTCCATTATGAAAATGGTCTCAACCAAAATAACCCATGCAACTACCATTGCGAAAAACAGAAAAGAAAATACCGAAATGAACAACAACAACTGAAATGAATCCAATCGGAGATGCAAAAATTACCCAAAATGCACACTCCATTATTGCATCTATTATTCGCTATGTACAATCATTCCATGACTAGACATTCCCGAAGAATCTCCATCGTCGTCCTACAAAAATCATCGAGACTCGAGTACAAATGAAGACATACATCAGAACCCTAGAGTGTCCCGCACACTAGAAAAACCCTCAGATAGAGCACACAAGTTGTAAAGCAAGGTAGTTGCATTGCCGCGCTAAAGCCTCATCCATAAGTACATATACAGTCTCCGTGCCTTCAAGAATGTTGATCCAAAGTGAGCTGATCTGTCGCAAGCCAACGCATACCAATCGCACAAGCAACTAACATTCCCTTCCAGGCGATCATCGCCCTCTCCTCTCTCTCTCTCCCCCTCAGGAGTGGGGAATAACTTCATATGAAAATTTTATTTTAATCACACGTTGGCCTACATTGACACTGGATGCGATTCGTGGACCTGACCACCCGATCAGGTTGATTCCACCCATCTACCAACGCAATGCAGCGCACAACATACAAACACAAAATGATCACACATAACATATATCAACTAGCCCATAACGAAGCTGGATGCGGCTCGTGTTCGTGACTACCCAGCCACGATGGCTCCACCTGCCTACCAACTCGTTATGGCGCATAGCTAAGACACAATCACATACATCCCAAGCCTATGGCGAAACTAGCTGCGGCTTGTGGTCCTCACCACCCGGCGAGGATAAATCCACCCACCTACTAGTCCACCATAGCGCATTGGTATGATCACACAACACACTTTCTTTTTCTTTTCTCTTCTTTTTTCGTTTTTCGTTTCATAGTAAATTAGTTCACCCAAGTCCTGAGAATTAGGGAGAGGAAGAAAGGGACTTTTCCCACTGTTCCCACACATACATGCAAAACAGATACACTCTAGCCTTTGACAGATCAACCACCTCTTCACTTCATTCTCTCAACTACAGACACTACATATGTATTCATCGGTTCGACTTTTCACTTGGTAGCTACAGCCGGCTATGCCTTAGTCCCTTGTATACCTATCCTTAGGTGTCCTAGAATGTGAGTCCCCGGGATGTCTCATGTAGTCTCACATCGTACTCGAATCCCGACAACTTCTCTAAGGCGAGTCAGGCTCAACTTCGGGAGCTCCGTCATCACTTCCTAGCGTTAGCACATCTGCCCAAGCCCATGTGATATCGTTTTCCTCGTTAGGCATTTCCCTAGAAGGATCAAAATAGTAGTATCGATCTCCCGCCCATCCTACATGTCGATCTAGGTATTCCTCAAAACACTCAATGTAAAATGCAACCCCCAAATCCTGGTTTATAAAGCATACCAGCCAATGCGCTTCCTCAACATCGTATTCCGTCTCAAAGTCGTCGACATCTATGTCCATGCGAGCAAACGTTTGGTCCGAGAAATATATCCTTAGCTCGTACAAGTAGAGTTGCGTAATTTGGTCTGCCATTTTGTTACTTAGGCTTTAACAGTCTCTGCATAACACAAAAATTATTAGAAGTCCAAAATTCTTGAGCTAACAAGGAAGAATGTTCATGACACACAAATCATAGCTTACATATGCGCATATATATATAATACTATACATGTATGTACAAGGAGTCTACTTCATCACTTCACTTGGATCTCGTCTGGCTTCTCCCATCCTAACATCACTTGAAATATGGTTTAACTCGTAGCGCGTTAACCTTCACGGGAGCATATTCTTCTCCTAAATCTTGAATTTGCATGGAACCATTGGAATTGAGTTCCACCACCTTAAACGGTCCCGCCCATCTTGTCTGCAACTTCCCTGGGAATTTATAATATTTACTATCATAGACTAGTACCAAATCCCCTTCCTGAATCACATAGGTTTTGAGATTTTTGTCATGTCTCTCCTTACGTCTCTTCTGAATAGCTTCCAAGCTTTGTTGTGCGATGAGCCTCTTTTCTTCCAGCTTCACCAGTTGTATGTACCTCTCCTTTAATGACTCTTCCTCGCCCAATCTGGCTTCGATGGCCACTCTTAATGTCGGCACTTCTTTTTCGATGGGAAAGATGGCTTCCTCGCCATATACTAGAGAGAACGGAGTGCTCTTAGTTGTCACTCGGTAAGATGTTCGATATGCCCATAAAGCTTCCAAAAGTCTCTCATCCCAGTCTCTCCTATGCACAGCTACTGTTTTTGTCAGAATCTGTTCAAGAATTTTGTTGGTGACCTCCACTTGTCCATTTGCTCTTGGGTAATATGGAGTGCTCTTTCTATGTTTGATCTTATATAATTCCATTAATTCTTCGATCAATTCGTTGACAAAATGTGTCCCTCTATCACTCACTATTTCCAATGGGCATCCGAATCCAGTGATAATTTGTTCATATAGAAATTTAGCAACATCAATAGCTCGGTCAGTCTTCAGAGCTTTGGCTTCTACCCACTTGGTAACATAGTCAGTACAGACCAAAATATACCTATTGGATCTTCGTCGTGAGGGAGGATCAATAGGCCCCACAAAATCAATTCCCCATTTCTCAAACGGCTTAAGGGCCAACACCGGCGTAAGAGGAGCAGCATGTGATAATGTGGGTTTGCCCATTCGTTGGCATTTGTCACATTTCTTACAGTATGTATGTGAGTCTTTGAACAGCGTTGGCCACCAATACCCGGCTAATAAAATCTTCCTTGCCGTCAATTCACCAGCAAAATGTCCACCGCAAGGTTCGTCATGCAAAGCCCTCAACACGAGATTTGCCTCTTCTTCCTTGAGACACCTCCGATAAATGCTATCATGAACAAAATATCGATAGAGTTGCCCCCCAATGATGCTATGGTGCTTCGCCAATGCTAACAGTTTTTGCTTCTCTCTCTTGCTTGCTCCTGGCGGATATTTAGTAGTGCACAAAAAATTCACCAAATCGGCATACCAAGGTATTTTAGCTTCCACCTGGAATAGATGCCCATCAGGAGCATCGTCGGGCACACCAGAGATTGGCTCCTCATTAACAATTCGAGGTAAATGGTCAGCCAATATATGTGCTTTACCTGGTCTGGTTACTACTCTGAACTGAAATTCTTGGAGAAGTAGCATCCACCTCATCAGTCGTCCTGATAACTCTGGTTTATTAATGATATACTTAAGGGCTTCGTGATCCACATAAAAAGTGAAATGCTTTCCCATCAAGTAATGCCGATATTTGTTCACCGCAAAGATCATCGAGAGACATTCCTTCTCCGTAGTCGTGTAGTTCTTCTCAGTGCTATTCAAATTGCGACTCGCATAGTAAATAGGATGATCCAACTTCTTTTCGTCGGCTTGGCATAGTACTGCTCCAACTGCAGTATGAGAAGCGTCGGTATGTACATGAAATTCCTTCGTCCAATCAGGTGCTACCAAAATCGGTGCATTTATTAACCTCTCTTTGATCGAGTCGAATGCAACTTGACACTCTCCAGTCCACTGGTATTGTTGGTCCTTCCTCAAAAGAGTCGTCAGTGGTGCCGCTATGGATGCAAAATTTAATATAAAACGTCGATAATAATTCGCATGGCCTAAGAATCCTCTGAGTTGTCGCAAATTCTGCGGAGGTGGAAGTTGTCTAATTTTTTCCACTTTGTCCTCGTCAACCGCAATCCCTTTTTCGGAAATAACATGTCCCAAAAGCAATCCTCTTCGTACCCCAAATGTACACTTTTCAGGATTCAATGCGATGCCTTTTTCGATGCTTCTTCTTAAAATTGCTTTGATCCTTTCCATCATATTTTCATCGTCGCCTCTGATTGCAAAGTCATCGAGAAATATCTCCATCCAATCCTGCAAGTAGTCTTGATATGCAGCTATCATTGCTCTTTGGAATGTGGCCGGTGCGTTGCATAATCCAAATGGCATCACCCGATATGCATTCGTACCCCATTCTGTCGTGAAAGTAGTTTTGGATTGATCCTCTTCATGAATTTGGATCTGGTTGTACCCACTGAAACCATCCAAAAATGAGTACAATCTATGGCCAGCCACTCTATCCAAGATTTGATCAGTAAATGGCAAGGGAAAGTGATCCTTCTTCGTGCGCTCGTTCAACTTTCGATAATCTATGCAAATACGGATTTTCTTATTTTTCTTTGGAACCACTACAATTGGCGATACCCATTCGCTAGATGCAATGGGGTATATGAATCCTGCCTCCAATAATTTGGTCAATTCCAGCTTGATCAATTCCGAGTAGACTGGATTCGTTCGCCTGAGTCGTTGACATATTGGTCGTGTGCCTTCTTCCAAATCTATATAATGTTGGTAGATTTGGGGATCAATTCCTCTCAGATCACTGTATGACCATGCAAAGGCCTCACTAAAATTTTTGAGTGTCGTTTTAATGCAGTCTCGTACTCCATCTGGTAGCTCTGACCCTACACTCAAGAACTTTTCTGGAGAGACTTCCCATTTTTCCGACTGAGCTTCTCGCGAATAATCCTTATTTCTCGATGACACTGTGATTGGAATGTGCTCTCCGATCACGCGTGCGTGGTTGGCCAGTAAATCATTGTTTTGTTCTCTTTCGATTGAACCTAGTTTCTTCAATTCAGCTTTTGCAATGGCTTCCGACACCTTAGTCTTACCCTTCGCTTCTTTTTCCGATTCTCGACTTCTCTTTAGAATCTCTGCTTCTAGCATTCTAATTCTTTCTCTCAACTGTTGCACTTCCATCGCCGCAGCTAACTCTCGTTTCGATTCTTCTTTTGAAGTTCCCTTCTCCAGGGATTGAGTAGCTTTGTTTTTACTTGAGTCTATACTCAACATGTAACAATCAAATTCACTAAATATAGAACAAATTACTGCTCTAAATATAGAACAAAGGAGATCCTGAAAAGACACAAAGTAGATGTCGTGCTAAAGGCCAAATTCAGCGCACATCATATTAACAAAGTTACGTCGAAGAAGCGATTCTATACCTGTCAAGTCTAAGTAACATCTTCCTTGCCGTCAATTCACCAGCAAAATGTCCACCGCAAGGTTCGTCATGCAAAGCCCTCAACACGAGATTTGCCTCTTCTTCCTCGAGACACCTCCGATAAATGCTCTCATGAACAAAATATCGATAGAGTTGCCCCCCAATGATGCTATGGTGCTTCGCCAATGCTAACAATTTTTGCTTCTCTCTCTTGCTTGCTCCTGGCGGATATTTAGTAGTGCACAAAAAATTCACCAAATCGGCATACCAAGGTATTTTAGCTTCCACCTGGAATAGATGCCCATCAGGAGCATCGTCGGGCACACTAGAGATTGGCTCCTCATTAACAATTCGAGATAAATGGTCAGCCAATATATGTGCTTTACCTGGTCTGGTTACTACTGTGAACTGAAATTCTTGGAGAAGTAGCATCCACCTCATCAGTCGTCCTGATAACTCTGGTTTATTAATGATATACTTAAGGGCTTCGTGATCCACATAAAAAGTGAAATGCTTTCCCATCAAGTAATGCCGATATTTGTTCACCGCAAAGACCATCGAGAGATATTCCTTCTCCGTAGTCGTGTAGTTCTTCTCAGTGCTATTCAAATTGCGACTCGCATAGTAAATAGGATGATCCAACTTCTTTTCGTCGGCTTGGCATAGTACTGCTCCAACTGCAGTATGAGAAGCGTCGGTATGTACATGAAATTCCTTCGTCCAATCAGGTGCTACCAAAATCGGTGCATTTATTAACCTCTCTTTGATCGAGTCGAATGCAACTTGACACTCTCCAGTCCACTGGTATTGTTGGTCCTTCCTCAAAAGAGTCGTCAGTGGTGCCGCTATGGATGCAAAATTTAATATAAAACGTCGATAATAATTCGCATGGCCTAAGAATCCTCTGAGTTGTCGCAAATTCTGCGGAGGTGGAAGTTGTCTAATTTTTTCCACTTTGTCCTCGTCAACCGCAATCCCTTTTTCGGAAATAACATGTCCCAAAAGCAATCCTCTTCGTACCCCAAATGTACACTTTTCAGGATTCAATGCGATGCCTTTTTCGATGCTTCTTCTTAAAATTGCTTCGATCCTTTCCATCATATTTTCATCGTCGCCTCTGATTGCAAAGTCATCGAGAAATATCTCCATCCAATCCTGCAAGTAGTCTTGATATGCAGCTATCATTGCTCTTTGGAATGTGGCCGGTGCGTTGCATAATCCAAATGGCATCACCCGATATGCATACGTACCCCATTCTGTCGTGAAAGTAGTTTTGGATTGATCCTCTTCATGAATTTGGATCTGGTTGTACCCACTGAAACCATCCAAAAATGAGTACAATCTATGGCCAGCCACTCTATCCAAGATTTGATCAGTAAATGGCAAGGGAAAGTGATCCTTCTTCGTGCGCTCGTTCAACTTTCGATAATCTATGCAAATACGGATTTTCTTATTTTTCTTTGGAACCACTACAATTGGCGATACCCATTCGCTAGATGCAATGGGGTCTATGAATCCTGCCTCCAATAATTTGATCAATTCCAGCTTGATCAATTCCGAGTAGACTGGATTCGTTCGCCTGAGTCGTTGACATATTGGTCGTGTGCCTTCTTCCAAATCTATATAATGTTGGCAGATTTGGGGATCAATTCCTCTCAGATCACTGTATGACCATGCAAAGGCCTCACTAAAATTTTTGAGTGTCGTTTTAATGCAGTCTCGTACTCCATCTGGTAGCTTTGACCCTACACTCAAGAACTTTTCTGGAAAGACTTCCCATTTTTCCGACTGAGCTTCTCGCGAATAATCCTTATTTCTCGATGACACTGTGATTGGAATGTGCTCTCCGATCACGCGTGCGTGGTTGGCCAGTAAATCATTGTTTTGTTCTCTTTCGATTGAACCTAGTTTCTTCAATTCAGCTTTTGCAATGGCTTCCGACACCTTAGTCTTACCCTTCGCTTCTTTTTCCGATTCTCGACTTCTCTTTAGAATCTCTGCTTCTAGCATTCTAATTCTTTCTCTCAACTGTTGCACTTCCATTGCCGCAGCTAACTCTCGTTTCGATTCTTCTTTTGAAGTTCCCTTCTCTAGGGATTGAGTAGCTTTGTTTTTACTTGAGTCTATACTCAACATGTAACAATCAAATTCACTTGTGTGCGTCAACCATCCTAGCAGCTCCTGATCGGAATCGTCGTTATAGAGCAATGGATTTTGATACTCTCCCATCTTCGTGTCTTGATTCTTAAAGAGCTGCAAGTTGAACCCGTCTTGAAGCAGATTCTTGTAGGTGTCCGTGTTCAAAGAAAACCTAGCTCGTGCACTCTCGTGCCTTGCTTTCTCCTTTTCTTTCTTTTCCATCTCATCGACTATTATTGTCTTCTTCTTGTTGCTCGAGGGTGGGGATACTTGTATTTGAATCCGATCAGACTTTGGCCTTATCGAAATAAAACCTGTGCGCCAGTCATGCACACATTCGGCTTGCACCAACCATGGCCGTCCAAGTAGGATCGAGAAGGTAGCCTCCGAGGTCCTTGGTCTTACTATCAGATAATCGACTTTAAACTCTAGACCGCCCACAACTGTGCTTACATTCTTCAAAAGACCCGCAGGCTTCACTTGTGTTTGATCTGCCATCCTCAAAGACATCGGCGTCTCTTCCATGTGGTTGAGGCCTAAAGCTTTCATCATGAACTCAGTCATCAGGTTGACTGCGGCTCCACTATCTAACTGAGCACCAGGGACTGCATATCCTTTAATTTCGACCGTCACAGCTGGAGCGTTCGAATCAATTTGCATCGTGATACTTTGAATGATTCCTTGGACATCCTTATCTTGTCTATTTTTATCTCGAGCTTTCCTCGGCTTCTTAATATATTCGTTGTAGAATTGTTTCCTATAAACAGGCGAACATTTTAGCAATGTGCCAATGTCCAGCGTGACTTCCGTGTCAGCGAGCAACCTTACAATATCCACTTCTTCCGAACTTTGTCTTTCCTTTCTAATCTTAGGAGCTTTCAATCTTTCAGGGAATGGTGCTATGCCTGGCACAAACTCCTTGGTCACTGGTGGAAGAATCTCAACCTCTTCCCCATCCTCAAACTCTTGCTGCCCAACAAATCCTCCAACTTGGTTTTCTACCTCTTCGTGTTCAGCTATCCTCTCTTGACTCCCTTCTTCACCTTCGCCTCCTGGATTCTTCTTCGAGTACTCTTGAGTCCTTGTGACTACTGCCACAGTTGGATCTTTGTGTGGTTTCTTGGCCTCGTAAGCATCCACAAAGTGCATCGACGAGCTAGAGCCTTCTTGCGGGTTCGGCGTCTTGAACACCACTCCGATCGTAGGAACGTGCTCTTGAGCTCTTGATGTGGGATGCATCTGAGTATCAACATAGTTCGAGGACCCTACTGGTCCTTTTTCCTTGCCGGCGGTAGCTCTTCGTTTTGGACAATCCTCATCAAAGTGGCCCTCTCCACTACAGTACCTACATAGCGGGGTATAATCAATTGGCTTCTTTTCGTTTGGACATCTAGATTGAGTATGGCCAAAGCCATGACATCTCCAGCACTGGATTGGACCATCTCTTCTTTGATCACGCGTGGCTCCTCTTGGATAGTCTCCTCCTTGACCCTGAGCGCCATATCCATAAGTCGGTCTGTTTTCCCAACGAGATGTAGGTGGTACGCTTTGAGCGGGCAATCCCGTGTAAGGTCTTTCTCTTGTATCTCCTGATTTCATAGTCCTTTCTTCATAGGCTCTCTTGTTGTAACATCGGTCCTCTGTGTGATTTGTTCTCCCACAAAAAGTACAACGCATCCTAGGTGGCGACCTATCTGTGAATACTCTCGAGACTGTAGGGCATTCTGAAGCCAAATGGCCGTAACCATGGCACTTCCCACACCATGTATTTGATCGAAACACTTGATTCGGGTTTGTTGTGACCTCTGGTTTTACTGTGTACGTCTCTTGAGTTATCGTGGCAGCTTTTATAGCTTGCGTGACCAATTCTAATATTCGTTCTTCGGTTAGCGCAGGCTTTACCTCGCCTGGCGTGCTAGTGGCAGCTACAAAAGCTGGGGTCGTCAATGCGGGACTTCCTTGGCCAGGATCTTTCATCGGTATGTTTCCTGGGCCTCCCATAGGCTCGTATAAGAGCTCCATCTTTCTTTGTTGACATAATTGTACTTCCTCCCAAAGCCTCGCTTGTTCCTTAGCATCCATTAAAGTTGCCGGTCTTGTCAAACTGATATGCTGCTGTGCCGTAGGATCTCTCAATCCCGAAATGAATCTTCTTTTCAATGTCTCATCGTTCGGGGCATTCGCGCCCATCTTTCTTACCAACGTTTCCATTCTCTGAATGTAGTTATCGATGCTCTCATTGACTCCTTGTCGCAAATAATCCATTTGTTGGGCCAATCTGTCTTGGAAGCCTTGTCGTCGAAACTTTGCCAAGAAGGCTTCCTTGAGCATCTGATAAGTTCCACGTTCTTGTGGTGTCAGATTTCCATACCAATTGGCTGCCTCATCACGGAGAATAGCCGGAAAAATTCTCAACCTTTGATCCTGGTCAACTACATCATTGGCCTCACAGGTGACCTCAAACAACTGGATAAAGCTATCCGGATCTTCGTCCCAAGTACCTGAAAACTTGGTGAAGTCCCCCAAGTGAACTGAAATCCGCTGAGCCATTTCGAACAGAGGTGTGATGTCGATATCACTTCGATCCCAAAAATTTAGCACACGTGGCTTCAGGATCCCTCCTTCAAATTGTCGTACTTGATTCGCGACCCTCCTACGGGAGTACATGTTTTTGACCGATTTCTTCGAACCAATCGAGGTCCACTCACCTGGTGGTTCCCACCTTCTTCTTTCTCTTTCAAGGGCTCTTCTTTGAGCGCGTTCCTCTCTTTGAGTTTGTGTTTCTCCTGACGATGAGCTCCCCTCGCTCATGTACTAGATCTCGGGGTCCGCAAGCTCGGCCAACCTGTGGCGCTAGGCGAACCTATGGCACTCTCTTATAGAGACGTACCAAGCAAATTCCCGGCAAACGCACCAAATGAAGAGGATCTTAAGCCCAAGGGAAAAAGTGGGTTTACGAAACTTTATTTGATTTAAATTCCTCGGAATCGGTCTTCTTGGATTACCTAGAGCCCACAATTATCTCGCAATGGATTTTTCTTATGGCTATGCACTAGCGCATATGTTCCCGTCCCTACCCGGGTAGATCCATGCTGCTGCCTCTATCGATCCACATAAGAATGATGACCACTGCAGCTCATTTTTTTTGTTGAGAATATCATGGGAGCCTGAAACTGCAGCCCATCATTTTTATAAACCAGAATAAGGCCCTGCTGATCCTCCAAAGACACCAAGAATTCCAAACTGTGAGCTCCACATAAGTGGCACCTACTGTGCTTTTAGTGCAAAGAAGATATGACCCTACACATAAGCACGCCTTTAGGAGGTTAAATCAAGAGGTCTTTGGCGTCCTTTTCTTTTTCCCTCTCTTGATTCTTACTGATGATGAGGATATCGGCGTTGTTGATCAGAATCAATAAGCCATTACAAAACAAAAGCAGACCTCAATCAAGCAACGAAAAGGAGCTGCTCATATGGGCATTCCTTCTGCACCATGGTGCATACCATTCATAAACAGTACACAGGAAGTCATATAATGCTTTCTTCCTCCGCATTGAGGAAAAAAGGAAGTGGGAGGCAGCATATTTTAATGCAAAAGAGAAGGATTAATCAAGAATCTATTTATTCAAACTCTAGATCAACGCTTTGTAGCAGATCTTCATCAGTATATCAACATATATTATGCAAAAGGTAGTTATTGAGCCAACACTAATTACTGCTCTAAATATAGAACAAAGGAGATCCTGAAAAGACACAAAGTAGATGTCATGCTAAAGGCCAAATTCAGCGCACATCATATTAACAAAGTTACGTCGAAGAAGCGATTCTATACCTGTCAAGTCTAAGTAACATCTGGAAATGTTATAGCCAATGCTTTGTTGAATCTAGTCTGAAAACCCTTTCTGAGGGGATATAACGCGACCTGTGAGAGGCATTATATAAGGCATCCTGTGAGAAGCAGCTTATATAAAGAATCCTGATGTCAAATGGTGAAACAAAGGCGTTGATCAGCAGCACCAGATGTTCAAACGTACAGCACGAAGCTCAACTCAGATCAACAAAGTCAAGGATAAAGCAGACTTCGCAGTACTCTAAGCCGTCTACCTCCCATTTCATCTCTTATACAGAAAACAGACGTGCCGGACTAGGACTCTGAGAGTCTAAACAGAGATGTTGAGTTCTGAGGAACCGAAATTCTACAAGCCACTCGTGATGGAACAGGAGCAAGTCCCCATTGTGTTTCTTCCATGGCATACCAAGTGATTTAATTGAAAATTGCATACAAAAATATACTCAGAACATTTCAGTAACCTTTTATCTTGTTCATCACTGTCGATGACTTTAGTTCAGAGCTTGGATCCCAGTGCATGCTGCAACCGAGACACATGTCAAGAAAGCCACCCGCTGCACTCCTTCGTCCCCAGCTCCCTGTTGCTCACCGAGAGCTTCCCCCCCAAAGTGAACAGCCTCCCCCCTCCTCTCGATGCCTGTACGAAAAAACAAGAGAGAGAGACAAAATGCCAGCCCTCCGCTCCGATAATGGCGGCAGCCTCCCCTTTTCCGTTCTTCTTGTCAGAGCAATGGGGAGGCAGAAACAAAAATCCCCCTTTTTCTGTTTCGCTCGTCAGAGCTGTTACAACTGCCCCTCGACTTTAAAGTTTGCCTTGATTGCAGCAAACGATTGACATCATCCTCTGTATTAAAATAAACATATGCTGTGCCTTTGCTGAGGGTAGTGTGAGGATCTATCATTACTCTAACGGACTTGACAGCCAGCTTTAAGGATCTAACAGTAGTAAAAAGATGATGTAACTCCTCATCCTTCATGTCCACTGGTGTATTGCTAACGAAGACACTCCAAAGTTCATTCACATAAGCAAGAGATTCTTCTTTCCGTACTTCAGGAGTATGTGCAGCACTAACTTGTAAAAGGTTTCCATTTAACTCTATCATGTTATGACCAACAGCAGCTCTGACAGCCTGCTCATCTTCATACACAATATGGGCACTTTGATGTATTGCCACTTTGTTGACTTCCTCATTTTTTGTCACCCGTTTTCTCTTTTTAAAAAACTAGTTGAAGAAGAACCGAATCAATGACTCCAAACTGTGAGAACTCTTTAACCACATCTTTCTTGGTTGCATTCAAAGGAAGGTTCTCAACTAAAACTACCTTGCAAAGGTTTAACTCCTCGGATCAGTTTTCAGAGGGGCTTCAACATCATCTGCTTTGCCCCTTTTCTTCGTTACAGTACTGCCCATGCCAACAGGGGGTACCTTTTCCTCCATATGAACAGGATCATCTAATACTAGTGCAGTGATCTTCTCCACACCTTTGTCTTCAGCTTCATGAGACCTCTCTCTTTTTGACCCTGTCGAACCTTTTTTGGAACTCTCTGAACCTATATTGGTTCGATTCTCACCTAAGGAGAATCTACCGAAACTTAATTTCTTCCTTGGACTGTCTTCCTTCAAGGAGTTTTCTGTTAAATTATATTCCTTTGTCCTTTTGTCTATGAGCGTACTCCGGAAACTAGCAAGATATTCATTAAGGTCCTCCACAGCATCAGAAAGTGTCACAGAATCTTCTCCCCCATTATGTAATTCTTTATCATTCCCACTTACAAGTCCCTTGGGAGAAATGCTAGGACTCCCCAGGTACCTGAAATCAAACGTATTTCCTGCTAAATAGAACCACATTAGTGCATAAAAATCCACCATTTTTGGGGCTAACATACTTCCCTCTTCTTATTTGCGAAGTCGTCCTCGACGAGCCACTATTGCTGCAATCTAATCAAAACGGCCATGAAAACATCAGTGCACAACTAGTTTGCATACCTTCCCATCGAGCCGATACTCCAACTGAACCTGCACTCATTGAAGCTATTAGTGCTCAAAAATCACTCATAAATACATTCAAATCAGTCACTTCCAAAATGATCCAAGAACATGCACATACACGCAATCCCATTTCAGCCATGCATCAATTTGCTCATACATTCCATTATGAAAATGGTCTCAACCAAAATAACCCATGCAACTACCATTGCGAAAAACAGAAAAGAAAATACCGAAATGAACAACAAGAGTTGAAATGAATCCAATCGGAGATGCAAAAATTACCCAAAATGCACACTCCATTATTGCATCTATTATTCGCTATGTACAATCATTCCATGACTAGACATTCCCGAAGAATCTCCATCGTCGTCCTACAAAAATCATCGAGACTCGAGTACAAATGAAGACATACATCAGAACCCTAGAGTGTCCCGCACACTAGAAAAACCCTCAGATAGAGCACACAAGTTGTAAAGCAAGATAGTTGCATTACCGCGCTAAAGCCTCATCCATAAGTACATATACAGTCTCCGTGCCTTCAAGAATGTTGATCCAAAGTGAGCTGATCAATCGCAAGCCAACGCATACCAATCGCACAAGCAACTAACATTCCCTTCCAGGCGATCATCGCCCTCTCCTCTCTCTCTCTCCCCCTCAGGAGTGGGGAATAACTTCATATGAAAATTTTATTTTAATCACACGTTGGCCTACATTGACACTGGATGCGATTCGTGGACCTGACCACCCGATCAGGTTGATTCCACCCATCTACCAACGCAATGCAGCGCACAACATACAAACACAAAATGATCACACATAACATATATCAACTAGCCCATAACGAAGCTGGATGCGGCTCGTGGTCGTGACTACCCAGCCACGATGGCTCCACCTGCCTACCAACTCGTTATGGCGCATAGCTAAGACACAATCACATACATCCCAAGCCTATGGCGAAACTAGCTGCGGCTTGTGGTCCTCACCACCCGGCGAGGATAAATCCACCCACCTACTAGTCCACCATAGCGCATTGGTATGATCACACAACACACTTTCTTTTTCTTTTCTCTTCTTTTTTCGTTTTTCGTTTCATAGTAAATTAGTTCACCCAAGTCCTGAGAATTAGGGAGAGGAAGAAAGGGACTTTTCCCACTGTTCCCACACATACATGCAAAACACATACACTCTAGCCTTTGACAGATCAACCACCTCTTCACTTCATTCTCTCAACTACAGACACTACATATGTATTCATCGGTTCGACTTTTCACTTGGTAGCTACAGCCGGCTATGCCTTAGTCCCTCGTATACCTATCCTTAGGTGTCCTAGAATGTGAGTCCCCGGGATGTCTCATGTAGTCTCACATCGTACTCGAATCCCGACAACTTCTCTAAGGCGAGTCAGGCTCAACTTCGGGAGCTCCGTCATCACTTCCTAGCGTTAGCACATCTGCCCAAACCCATGTGATATCGTTTTCCTCGTTAGGCATTTCCCTAGAAGGATCAAAATAGTAGTATCGATCTCCCGCCCATCCTACATGTCGATCTAGGTATTCCTCAAAACACTCAATGTAAAATGCAACTTCCAAATCCTGGTTTATAAAGCATACCAGCCAATGCGCTTCCTCAACATCGTATTCCGTCTCAAAGTCGTCGACATCTATGTCCATTAACTCGTAGCGCGTTAACCTTCACGGGAGCATATTCTTCTCCTAAATCTTGAATTTGCATGGAACCATTGGAATTGAGTTCCACCACCTTAAACGGTCCCGCCCATCTTGTCTGCAACTTCCCTGGGAATTTATAATATTTACTATCATAGACTAGTACCAAATCCCCTTCCTGAATCACATAGGTTTTGAGATTTTTGTCATGTCTCTCCTTACGTCTCTTCTGAATAGCTTCCAAGCTTTGTTGTGCGATGAGCCTCTTTTCTTCCAGCTTCACCAGTTGCATGTACCTCTCCTTTAATGACTCTTCCTCGCCCAATCTGGCTTCGATGGCCACTCTTAATGTCGGCACTTCTTTTTTGATGGGAAAGATGGCTTCCTCGCCATATACTAGAGAGAACGCAGTGCTCTTAGTTGTCACTCGGTAAGATGTTCGATATGCCCATAAAGCTTCCAAAAGTCTCTCATCCCAGTCTCTCCTATGCACAGCTACTGTTTTTGTCAGAATCTGTTCAAGAATTTTGTTGGTGACCTCCACTTGTCCATTTGCTCTTGGGTAATATGGAGTGCTCTTTCTATGTTTGATCTTATATAATTCCATTAATTCTTCGATCAATTCGTTGACAAAATGTGTCCCTCTATCACTCACTATTTCCAATGGGCATCCGAATCGAGTGATAATTTGTTCATACAGAAATTTAGCAACATCAATAGCTCGGTCAGTCTTTAGAGCTTTGGCTTCTACCCACTTGGTAACATAGTCAGTACAGACCAAAATATACCTATTGGATCTTCGTCGTGAGGGAGGATCAATAGGCCCCACAAAATCAATTCCCCATTTCTCAAACGGCTTAAGAGCCAACACCGGCGTAAGAGGAGCAGCATGTGATAATGCGGGTTTGCCCATTCGTTGGCATTTGTCACATTTCTTACAGTATGTATGTGAGTCTTTGAACAGCGTTGGCCACCAATACCCGGCTAATAAAATCTTCCTTGCCGTCAATTCACCAGCAAAATGTCCACCACAAGGTTCGTCATGCAAAGCCCTCAACACGAGATTTGCCTCTTCTTCCTCGAGACACCTCCGATAAATGCTCTCATGAACAAAATATCGATAGAGTTGCCCCCCAATGATGCTATGGTGCTTTGCCAATGCTAACAGTTTTTGCTTCTCTCTCTTGCTTGCTCCTGGCGGATATTTAGTAGTGCACAAAAAATTCACCAAATCGGCATACCAAGGTATTTTAGCTTCCACCTGGAATAGATGCCCATCAGGAGCATCGTCGGGCACACCAGAGATTGGCTCCTCATTAACAATTCGAGATAAATGGTCAGCCAATATATGTGCTTTACCTGGTCTGATTACTATTGTGAACTGAAATTCTTGGAGAAGTAGCATCCACCTCATCAGTCGTCCTGATAACTCTGGTTTATTAATGATATACTTAAGGGCTTCGTTATCCACATAAAAAGTGAAATGCTTTCCCATCAAGTAATGCCGATATTTGTTCACCGCAAAGATCATCGAGAGACATTCCTTCTCCGTAGTCGTGTAGTTCTTCTCAGTGCTATTCAAATTGCGACTCGCATAGTAAATAGGATGATTGTAGCTCAGTGATGAGTAGCACCTCCTTTAATGTCAATCCGGGAAGACGTGAGGATGGTATGAAGACCTCGAGCAAGTGGCGACACAAGTGCGTGAGTGAGAAGCACACAAGCATGCACACACATACACACACACGCGCACACACGGTAAGACAAAGAGAGAGAATCAATGGAGTTCTTTAGATTACTTTCAATAGCTCTTACAAGTTCGTTTCAATTACAATCTAACCTCAAAAATGAGCTCTCTAGCTCTTTTTATAGTTTTTGACTAGCTTTTGGCCCTGTCCAGACCTAGTGTCCGGCCTAGTTAAAAATTAGGTTCAAGGGCTTATTTGAGGGCTCAAACGAAGTCTAAAAATTATGAAATTTGGTACGATGGTACTTCTAATACTCCTCAAGCTCGAGGACTCCTCGGCTTGCACAAAATGGAGTCTAATCTACCAAAAATGTGATTTACAATGTTTGTGTAGTGATTAAAATCACTTGGGTTGTACATAATCTATGGGAAAAAATGATCTGGCCTTGTTGCCGTATTGTGCATGACTCCTTTGTTGCTTTGTATGCCAACACTCCCCCCTTCCTAGCGTCTGTCGCCCCTGACAGACCTTTGTTCGCGCGGGTGGTCGATGTAATATTGGATGACATTGGTGGCCAGTTCATGTTCTCCTATCCTTAAGCCTCTGGCTAGATCGGCTTCCAATGCCTCCCAATTTATTGCACCGGGGGTTTCTGGTTGCGGGGTGGTGTAGTACTCTGAATACATTGCTTGTTCACAAGCAAACAGTTGAAGTAGATGTGTCGGCTTTGGTGCGAAAATCTCCGAGTGGTACTCCCAGAAACCTGATCTGAACATTTCTTCGAAGGTCTGTTTGTAGCAGGCGGGGAGGTACTTGATGCGTGCATGCCAAGCGTAAGCCACACGGATACTGGGGGTGGTGCTCATGTCATACACCAAGTCGTAATTTCCATTGCTAAACCCCGGAAGACGTACCTGTGGTGCGGCTGCATTTCTAAAGGTCTTCAGCACTACTTGCATCATATCTAAGATTTTAAGCATCATTTGCGCTGCTACATCTTGCATGGGCTTCAAGCGCGGCATCCAGTGGCGAATGGTCCCCATCATATATGCTACCGATGGTGGTCCTTGTGGTGGCGCGATGTACGGGTAGTTCAGCCATTCCTTGCATTGCGCATTGTTCTGTACCTTGATATTAAATGCCTTCCACGACCTGCGGCGGGGGACTGGACCGTAGCATGGGTTGTACAGGAGGTGCAACGGCGCGTTGTTCCATGTGCGTAGCATTTCTGGATAAGTCTCTAAAAGTTTCTGCCGCCATATTGGTTGACGAATCTTGCCTTTTCGCACCTCTGGAGGAAGGTCTTCAGGTTGAAATTGGGTCGCAAAAGTAGGAATCTGACCCGTGACTCTTTGTATTTCTGCATTATAATCAGCCAAGATAATATAATATGGCCTGTACTGGAGTTCCGATGAGAGGATCAGGCGTCTCGATGACAAGTTCTTGAAGTAATCTGATTGTAAAACAGTCTCCTCTATGACCCTCATAGCCTGATTTTGCACTACGGTGCGCTCTTCATGCGAGGTCCCTATTTCCTCCACTTGTCGTAACCATGGCGGCCGTGGTGCCTCAAACGTGTCCTGCGCTTCTTCTGTTTGTTGGCCTCCTGGGAATGGTTGCAGATCATATTCTTCATCAAACGTTTGTTCCACAGGAATTTGCACAACTTCTTCGTCCGTGGGAGCCTCCGGAGGGGAAGATGGCCTCTCATATTGTAGTAGGCGTGTCTGCAATTCAGTTACCTGTTGCTGGAGATCTTTTATGGCCTCTGCGTCGGAGGGAAGCGAAGCTGCAGAGTGGGTGGTTGGAGGGGCAGCTGTTGGGCCTTGTTGGTGTTCCTGCTTCAGTTGTCCTAGCTCCTCCGATAGCTTATCATGTGCTTCGAGTAGCATGGCATAATCTTCCAATATAATCTTGATATTATCGGGGGTCACTGCTTGAAACTTGGATGGGCTGATGGGTGCCCCCGGTGTGCTCTCAATAGCTGCCTCCAGGTTCTCTTGATTTTGTATTTGCAGACGTCTGTTCTCTTCCTGAGCAGCCGCAAGATGGCGTTTAAGTAGCGCCATATTTCGCTGAAGTTTTGAGTTGCGTTCCAGTTGTGTCCGTAGGTGACTTTCTACCACCTGCACTGCTTCCTGATCTACGTTCTGTAGCTGTACTTCCAATATATTATGGGCGTCTTGGAGGGTTTGGAACTGTGTGTGGAGGCGAGCATTCTCCTCTTCTAGTACCGCAAGGCGGAGCTGTAGTGTCGCTGAGTGCTCTTGCAGGCGTGCGTTTTGTTGCTGGAGCTGAATGTAATCTGTTCTTAAATTTGATATACAAGCCAACATGGTGTCCAATGCATTACCTATAGATGAGTGGGGGGTGTTTACTGTGGAAGATGCATGGGAAGGAAATTGGGGAAGGGAGACAGTGAATGATGTGTCTACGAAAGTTGTGTGTGTGGGTGAAATTGGTGGAGGGGGAATGGGAGGAGGTGAAACCGTGGGTGGAGGTGCCGTGGGTGGTGAAATGTCCATACCTTCAGGAGTGGGTGTTAGTGTGGGGCCTGCCATATACATTGGTATGGTAGGTGGTGTGTGTGTGGAAGTGGTGAATAGATGTGACGTGGGGTGGGGAGCTGAAAAGACAGGGAATGGTTGAGGGCCTGGTTGAAAAGCCCTAGCAAAGATGTCCTGGAGGGATTGTAGAAATGGAGAGAGGGATATCGGGGGTTGGGGTCGTAAATTTGAGGAGGGCTGAAAGGGTTGCGTGGTAGCAGGGAAGCCCATGAATGTGGATCTAGGGTCAGGATGACCCGTGGCTGAGGGCGTTGGGGATGGTTGCCCTAGGGCAGGGTCTAGGAGGGGTTCGGCGGATTGTGTAGTGTTGGGGTTGTCTTCGAAGATAGGATTATCAGTGGTAGAGAATAGGGTGGCACTGGAGATCGGAGTACGGAAGATGAAGGTGGGGTCGGTGGGTTGAGTAGTCGATGTGGTTTCTACTGTTTCTCTTCTAGGAGGTGATGGTGGGGGAGTAGGTGGTAGTGGTTCGGTGGACTCCTCATGGGTGGCTGGGTGCTGTTGGCTAGCTGTCTGGGAGGTTGTTCTGATAGTTTCAGGTGTAGTAGTCGGCTCTTCTGCAACTGTAACGGGAATTTGTATATTTTTACCTGAGCGAGGTCGTGTCTGGAACCTTCGTGGGTCATATTGAACTGAAGGCCTCTGAATGGCAGTGCGCACAGCTTCTACAACTCCATATGTTTCTGCCATCAATAAGAGACCTTCCCTGTACTCTGAGTCAACTCCCGCTTCTTCCAACAACTGAGTCATAAGTACTCTGCTGCTCTGTTCAGTGAGTAATTGCTGCGATCGTACTCTTTCCATAATCTGATACAGCCTTCGGAGTTCTGCTGTATATGCTGGGGCTTCAGTGGTCTCTTCTTCATATGCTTCTTCTTCTTCCGGGTATCCGTGTTGTTGGCTTTGCTGAGCGTCACTCCAATGGACATGTCTACCGTCTGTAGACTTTCTTCTTCTCCGTGAGGATGTGCCCTGCTCCTCTGCCTCTGAATAAAACTCCACATCAGAGAATTGTGTGCTTTGTAGGAATGCTTCGAAATCCTGGGGGTCCAGTCCTTCAGCCTCACCAGTGGCAGCAAACTCGAATTCAGGTGTAACCGGAGGAGCCGATGGGGTGGGTTGTGTCGTAGTGTCAGATTCCGACCTGGGTATCCTAATGGTAAAAGGAGGTACAGTGCCCTCTCTTAATGGTGATGCCTCAGGAGTAGTCAGGACTTCCCTTGTCTGGACACACGGAATCGCGCCCCTCATGCGCTTGGACTGATGTGTGGATGTCTTGAGCCTTTTAAACATTTGTAATTGTGCCCAAGTTAAGGCACGCTCAATGGGGACATCATATGCCAAGCATCGGTAAATGATGCGTGTGAGTGCACAGCATCCGTTCACCACTAATTTCCTAGAAGCCCGTTTGTTCGCTTCATACAACTGATCTATAATCCACACTGGTAGCTTAATAGGTAGCGCACCTGCTTCCGCCAAGTAGAGAGCAAACCAGATCTTCTTGTGTGGTTGCGTGAATCGGTCTTGACCGGGGAAGGCGAAATGTTGCATGCACATGCGGAGAGGGATGGACACATTTGGGGTGAGGGCTGCCATGTCTTTCAGCTTCACTACTTTCCTGTCCTTCATGTTGTTGGGAACGAGAGCATCCTTTTCTGAGGGTACATGCGTGCCATGCATCTTTAAAGCATCACTCACTAGCTCCACAGTAAGTTCAAACCTCTTCAACTCGTTGTTGCCCAGCAATGAGGGGAGAACAAATGATCCGGGTTGGTCCTTATCTTCATGAGCTTGTAATGTAGAGACCAGATAGTAACATCGGAGGAGGTCGGGTTTAGGTAGTGGGGCTTCAAAATATTCCGCCAACCCTGCTCGTTGCCATATGATCTGGAGGTCTTCGGTGTTCTGTAAAGTCTCGAACTCCTTGGAGAAAAATTGGACACGCACCCATGATCTGTCATACTCGCATTTAGACTCCCAGATATACTTAGCCTCTCCTAATGGACCGGGCATGCCATTGAACCAATGAGAGTTCGCATGGACTCTTTCCGTGATTCCTGTAGGTGGGTCTGGCACCGGGAGTTGCTGAAGGTGTTGCATCTCCACTGGTCGTTCAGTCGGGGGCACGTCCACAGGTAGGCTATCCACATCAATTCCTGCAGTAAGTATCCCTACTTGTGAGCCCGAACCTGTCGCTTCTGCCATTTTACTGCTTGCCTCCTGATTCTGTGAGAATATAGAAGCATGTGTTAACATCGTAATGGACAGACTAAATCCGTTGCTGTCCCCGTTACACCATTAACATGAGGTATATGGTGAGTTAGTGGTTAGTAAGTGCACGAAGACAGTGAGTGTAGTTAACGTTTGTGTATTCCTAGGAGACTAATGCCGTTAGTAAGTGGGGTGAATTTACAAATCGGGGTCGGGGGGTTTATCACAGATCTTAGACTGCCAAATGCAGTGGATGGCTTTGCTTTCGGTTTCGTAGAGACTCCAGAGAGCTGTGTCGTTGCGCTGTTTGGGAATGGGGCCTTTTAGGGACCCACTTATAAGTGATTACATGCATGCTCATGGGTCTTGGTGTGTTCCTAAGTGTTGAGCACGAGGGAATACTGGTTGTACTCGTAGATGGGTTATGCTGCATAGGTTGTGGCCTTGGCGTAACTACTTGTGCCCTCAAGCAAGCCTTAGGCACCCAAATTTGTCTAGATTGTGGGCTTGCCTTCATCGACTTCTTGGGCACCCAAATAGATTTTACTTTAGCAGAAGAATTTCTGACATACTTCTTATTAGCGTCGTGTTGTTGGTTACTAATAAGAGGCTTTGCCCGTGTAGTTGACGATGGTGCACCCGGTCGTTCGCCTTTCCGCACCCATACCTGGTTTATTTTCTGGGACATTCTGTTGCGCAGGTACTTTTGATCTCGGACATAGGTAGTACTCGGCTTCTTCCGCTTGTGATCCGCCTTTGGTTGCTGCCTCCTTCTGGCCTTTGGAAAAGAAGGGAGTTCCGTTGCATCCCTGACTCCTTTTTTGCAAATATCATTCCTCTGCAACACAGGGTTTTGAACAAGAACAGCATGGTCATCTTCATGTGTACCCCTGGAAGGACCAGGAGTCTGTGCCTTTTCCTAGTTCCTTGAGTGCTCCATTGTCTAATTCTACTGTAACTCGACTATGATTGACCCAAACCTGGAGAAGTCCACTTCTTAGGTTTAAGTTAATTGCTTGGTCATAGATCCAATCTTGACCCAAGACTAGAGGTTCAGTGAGATCCTCATCTTGACACACCAGTACTTTAACTGTCATTGCCTCATCATGAATGTAAAGGGGAAGTTCCGCCTCGCCCATGCAAGGGGTTTCCACTCCTCCCAATCCTATAAGATAGGCTTCCACAGGATTGACAGTCAATTGTAATTCTTGGCAGTAAGACAGATACTCACTTTCATGGACACATAACCTCAGGTAACCATCCTTACCGCGTTTGTATAGATTATCACCAATGAGTGAGTAATCCAAGGCTTCCTGTTCTAAACTCCTTTTCCTAGCTAGAGTCATATCTGGAGGGAATGTGTTTGTCCTCAAAAATGATACTAGAGGTTCACTCCAATCTGGCACAATGGATACTTGATAGAGAGTGGCATGTTCCACAGGTGGTTTAGTGCAACAGATTGGGCATTCCTTGCACAACTTTTGGACATCCGCTTCCATAGTTGGCCAGTGCACTCCGAATCTCTTTAAGGTCTGTAAAGTTCGTTGCTTTGAATGGTGTTGCTCTAATGCACCTACATGTGCTAAGTGCAACCATTTAGCGTACTCATCCTCTTCTACGCAACACGCCAAGATCCCTTGATCTGTGTGCTTGTACATGCTTCCTGCCATGATGTGGTACTTTTGGGCTTTTACAACCTCTCTATTCCGTGTGTTTACCACTGGATGGTTAGGCCCGTAGGTCAATACTGGTACTATTGGCTTGGCCCACTGCGGCACCACTTCCAAATTAAACAAGTAAGCATCAGGAAGGTCATCTGACACTCCTTGTGGGGCTTCTCCCGATGTGAGCCTAGAGAGATGATCGGCTCTCAAATGAGTCCTACCTTTCCTTACCACAACCTCAAAATCGTATTCCATTAGCAAGAGAAACCATCTCACTAATCTTCCTGTATTGCATGGCTTGTTTACAAGATATAACAATGCCTGATGATCAGTAAAAAATTTAAACTTATTTGCAAGCAAATAGTGTCTAAATTTCTTAACTGCATATACCATGCCTAATCCTTCGCGCTCTGTAGTGGTGTAATTCCGTTCAGCCGCATTCATTTGTCTACTGGCATAGGCAATTGGAAGATCCATATTTCCTTCACCAGTAGGTTGTGCGAGTACACATCCAATAGCATAATTGGATGCATCAACATGAACATGGAATGGCTTATTCCAATCTGGTGTGGTCAAGATTGGTGCTGAACATAATCTTCGTTTAAGCTCTTGGAAGGAATTCTCACATTCATCCGTCCACTCAAAGTTTGTCAGAAGTCCGTACATGGGCTTTGCAATGACAGCATACATGTGTATAAATCGTCGATAATAACCACAATGCCCCATGAAAGCTTGTACTTCCTTGACATTCTTTGGCCTAGGTAGCTCTGCTATGGCTCTCACTTTCTCTTCGTCAGTAGATATGCCATTCTTTGACACTATATGTCCTAGGATCTTGCCTTGCCTGACCATAAAAACACACTTTTCGGGGTTCAGGCAGACTTGATATTCTCTACATTTGTCAAAGATTTGTTTGAGTTCAGGAATATGGGTTTGTCTAACATTGGAATGAGCACAGAGATCATCAACATAGACTTCTAAACTCTTCCTTAGGAACTCCTTAAACACATGGCACATCAGCCTCTGGAAGGTAGCTGGTGCATTGGTAAGCCCAAATGGCATTACTCTAAAAGCAAAAATGCCCCATTCTGTGGCAAAGGCTGTCTTATGCTGATCCTCTGGAGCTATGGCTACTTGATTGTAGCCCGAAAACCCATCAAGGAAGCTGTACACTTCCTTGCCTGCCACTCTTTCTAAGAGATGTTCTGTGATGGGAAGCGGATAGTTATCTCGAATAGTGGCGGCATTAACCTTTTTCAAGTTAATGCACACACGCAGCTTGCCATTCTTCTTGGGCACCACTACGATGGGGGATACCCATTCAGTGTGCTCAATTTCATAGATAAATCCAGCTTCGACCAGTCTATCTATCTCTTCCTTGATCTTAGCAGCATAGTTATCATTATATGTATAAGGCTTTTGCTTAGAGGGTTTGGCATCTGAGGTCATGGGGATGGTGTGTGAGCATATGTCAGGGTCAACACCTTTCAAATCCTTGTAACTCCAAGCAAATACATCTCTGTATTCTCTTAGCAAGGTAATCAATTCGTACTCTTCTTCTTCTGTCAGGTCATGGCCTATATACGTGCATCTCTCCTCTCCTTCTTCTATGGCCACTACTATTTTCTTGGTGGTTTCTTTGTTATCATAGGCCTCTCCTGATTGTGCCTCTCGTTTAGGCATTCTTATCATGACTCTCCTGTCATCTATCTCATACTTCTTAAAATTTTCGGGGACCTCAAACAAAGATTCTTCCTCTTCTGGTGAGACTTCTTTCTTCTTTCGTTTCTTTCCTTCTTCCTTAGAGGTCATATGCATTGCTAATCTTACATCATTTGTAACCTCTCCATGCCTCTGGGGTTGAAATTCTATTTCATGGAAATATTCTTCATCTGACGCAAATGGTGGGTCCATGATGATTGACTCTAGATCGGAGTCACTTGCATCCTCAAATGCATCAGGGCTAGGTTCACATTCTTCTAGAACTGCCTCTCCCATGATTGGCTCTATGGAGAAGACTGAAATATCATAGCCATCCTCATCACAGTGAGGTGTCCATTGTTCTTCGTTGATGGCTACGTCCATTGTTGCTAAGATTTCTGCCCAACCGTGAGGTTCAAATTCTTCGTCTGGAAAAACTACAGGTGCATAGGCTGGGTCTTGGATTGATCTATGGGTTTCTTTCGCACCTACCTCTCTGGCTTTCTCTCTCTTCTCTTCTTCTACTGCTACCTTGCACATCCATAAGTGGGTGTCTTCATGCATCCATGAGGATCCAGACCCTATGGAATGCACCGATTCTGTATCATCTTTGGCTCTATGGATGGGATTCCACTGGATAGGAGGGACATCTCTATGAGAGTAATCCTTGAGATTAACTTTGGTTGTAACACCCAAGTGCTGCAGGTACAAAGAATTGGTTCCCCAATCCTGTACCACTTGCAACTGTCGCATAAACGGTCTTCCCAAAATCATCTCATAGGCCTGATTTTTGCTAAAGTCACATATAGCAAAACTATGCTCAAACTCGACACCACAAGTGGTGAGAGTTATTCCTTCTAGCAATCCTAAGGGTCTCTCTATGTGACCATCGGCCATTTGCAATTTCATCCTCGTTGGCCTGAGTGCCGGCTTGCCCCAACGTTTCCATAAGGAGGTTGTGGCAATTGCAACTCCTGCACCTGAGTCCAAAATTGCCTTGGTGGTGTACTCCTGGTAGGTGATGGGCAGATAGGTGTTCCCTTCTTCACCTTCACACATATCTCCTATCTTATCCAAGGGAATTTCTGGCACTGTCCTATGGGATCCTACCTGGGAACGAGGTTTTGCTATCTCTGGTACTTGTTTGGCTACATGTTTCCATAATTCAGGTCTAACCTTGAGTAGCTCTTCTAACTTGAGATTACACTGCACATTAGTGTTCTTCACTACCTCTGTGTTCCTAGGAATGACTGAGTCGTCGTTCCTTACCATGACTGTGGGTGCTCTCATACATGTGGACTTTGCTTCCCATGGGCCTGTGAAGTGGGGTAGCTCTTGTATGGAATTCGACTCAAAGTCTAATCTCTCGTGAGACTGAACACTCTCATGCTCCCCGTAAATAGATGGGATGTCTTGTGGGAATTGGTCGTGTGCATCGTCCACAAGTTCAAAAGGAGGGGCGACCTCGCTTTCGTTATCCCATTTGTCTTCTTGAATCTCTCGTAGGAAGTCTGGTGCAAACCGATTCATAGAAGAAGAAGTGTCTGGCTCCGTAGAATTGGGCGCATAAGCAACCTGTGAAGGAGGGCTGATTCTATTGTTGACTCTCTCCTCGTTCTCGCAAATGGCTGGACCACAAGCTTCTTGGGGAGGATTACTTATTCTATTACTTTTCCGAACAGGCTCACACATTCCCTGAGAAGGAATGTAGGCAACCTGTGGAGGTACTTGAGCTTTCGAGGGGGGCTCATCTGCCTTTTGGGGGGGAATATAAGCTTCTTGAGGAGGCCCACGGGCTTCCTGAAGAGGCTGGCTTACCCGTTCTCTTGCCCTTCCCTTTCTTTGAGGGGTAGATTCCTTTTCTGGCTGTGCTATTGGCCTCTCTATTCTTTCTACGGAGGGGAAGTTGTCCGGTTTAGGGGCATTGGCCACATACACTTCTGATTGGGACTGATTCCTGTTTTTGCTTGCTTTTTCTTGGTCTTGATTTTTTTCTTCCTTGTCAGATCTTGCAATTATCCTCTCTAACTTCTCTAGGAATCCATCCAAGTGTAATTGCGTTTTGGCTGAGCCTGAGTAATTGAAAAGGCGACTGGCTTCAAACATAGTCTGAGCCAATGCGACCATTTTCGCGCATAGTTTGGTTCTTTCTATCTCTAGGTCAGCTCTAGGATAGCACTTGTCATGATCCGTGACGTTTGGCCCTTCTTGGATTCTGGCCTGATATGCTTTAAGCATCATGTCTATGTCTTCGGGAGTGGGATCAGCTAATACCGATCCTGTTTGGGGTGGTGGGTGGGTTACGTGGGCTGTCTTAGAGGGTGGAGGGGTGGAGGGTGATGGGGATGGTAGCGGTGGTAACGTGTGAGAGTGCGGTTGAGATGTGATCTCTATGATTTTAGCCTTGGTTTCTCGTAGACTTTCCTCAAGTTCACTCATCTTCTTTGCCCATTGCCTTTTCATACGTTCGCGGCTATCTTTCCAAGCTCTTGTTCTCTTTTTATTTTGGCTCTCAGTATCGCTAGCATCTGGACTCTTTTCCTGGCCTACCCCTTGGTTTTGCTGCAAAGCCTGAGCCCTAGTGACTACCTGTACTGGTGCAGTGGAAGTGACACTTCCTGAGGAGTCTACCACTAACCCAACAACGTTGATAGGGGTGATTTTTGGCATGCTATTGGGGTTCTTAGGGCAATCTCGTAAGAGATGCTCTTTTCCGCAGTCTTGGCAAAAGCCTTGGATAGTCACGGACTGAGTTTGTGTAGGCGGAGGTAAGGGACAATCACGAATGAGGTGATCACCTTGGCATCTGTAGCACGGCCCTCTTGGGAATGGAGGTCTGACTTGCCTAGATTGAGGCCTAGGATTGGGGTTTGTATACATGACGTTCGTGTAATCTGATTCCCAACTAGGTTCGTTCGGCTCTTCACTATAGTAGGACTCACCATGTTCTGGAGACTGCATGTAGTAAGCCTGGGGGCTATCCACATGGGTAGAATCAAAGCTATGATCACTTGGGTCATTTTCAGAGATCAAGGATGTTACAGGGACTATAGCTCTATTCAGGTTTTCTTCTGCAACAGCATACTTTACCGGAATCACATTAGCTGGGGCTGGGGTTTGTTGTGCTAGCACAGGCTGAGGCCTTTGTTGGTTTTGATATTGAGGTTGGAAATTTTGTTGTGGCCTGCCATATGGTTGTGGAGGGTACTGGTTCTGGTATCTGCCTTGTTGGTAGGGCTGAGGGTAGGGTTGCCTAACCGCCTGCTTGTTGTATGGGCAGTCTTGTGCGGTGTGGTTGGTGTATCTCCGTTCTATGGTGCAGTACTGGCTACTAGGGTTTACTTGGGGTTGAGCCATAATGGGACAGACGTTCGCCATATGGTCACCACCGCATGTATAGCACCTTTTCACAGGAGCAAACCTTGGAATTTGTTTGCTAGTCACACCTAATTTCTGAGCTACTTTTTCGGCCAGTTCCTCAATTGATGTGGCTTGTGTGGAAGATTGACTAGATGCACTATCTGAATCTTTGTAAATTTTGGACAGCTCTAGCTCTTCTCCTAGGTTATCTTCAATGTCAATGCACATACGTACACACTCTTCTATAGTCCTAGGGTCTTTCAGATACACATAGGATCTCAATTTTGGACTCAACAATCCGTCAAGGAATAAGGCTACTTGTTTAGCAGATGTGGGTAGCTCCGAAATAGGGCACCTTTCAAGATATTGTCTAAATCTTCTTCCGGCAAGTCTCACAGTCTCTTGAGGGGTTTGTTTGAAGCTGTGAATCAGTGAGGAGGTGTTGTGCCTTATGCCACTCTTGGAGAACTCAATAATAAATGCTTCTAGGAGTTGGTCTATGCTCCTGAACTGGCGCTCATCCAATGGTTGAAACCATGTAAGTGCCGTATTCCTCAGGGTTAGACCGAAGGCATTGTACTGCGTGAATAGATCCTCAACTTGTTCGGCTCTCAAGACTTGCTTGAACTCCGCCACATGATCATAGGGATCTCCTGTGCCGTCAAAGTAATTCTTCATGGACTTAACTAGCTGGGTGGGTCTCAAAGTTCTTGTGTGCTCCCTAGGTCTCGGCAGAGGGAATCCATCTACATTTCTTTGGTTCCTGTGGGCTCTATGCATCTCGGGTTCTACCCTATTCGTCTCGGTTCTCGTTCTTTCTCTGCCCACTGGGTTGGCAAAACTTACTTCCGGTCTATCTCTACTTCTGTCTCTTTGCGTACCATGAGCTTGGGAAGTTCCAGCCCCAGGGTGACCATAGGATACATTTGATCTAGGTTGGGGGAAAATAAATTCGCCCTTCCAAGTGTAGGCATGTCTATCATTTTCTGTCACCCCAAAGATCCGTTCTGAAGCATGATCTAAGTAAGTCACTCTACCTGGGCTGTCCGGATCCTTAAACTCATAGATCATGATATTTCCTATGTCTGTTGGCTGATTAGACTTATACCTCCAAAAGGCTTCATCAGTTTCTCGATTGAGGAGCAACTCTATGCTCTTGTTGTCTTGGGGGACCCATTCAGGCGTGATAATCCTAGTGAGAACTGATTTACCTCGAGGGGTTCTAGGTTCCACTCCCATGTTTCCTTGTTCCAAGTCACCTAAGTCCGCTTCTGAAATTACATTTCCAAATTCATCTGTCCTATTTGGATGACTGGTGACTACGTATATGGTTCCTTCCTTGTCCAGGTATGCACCGTTTTCAAACTTGACAGCTGGGTGCTCTAGTCCTATGGATTGGTCAGGGTTTTTAATCTGGACCACAGATCTTCCTAGGCCGTCCTCATAGATGCTCGCACCTAATCGGTTGGTCCTAAGGTATTCCAACTGTGTTTTGTAAGGGCCTTCCACCCTGTACAAGTAAGGCATACCTGAACTTCCCGTAGGTCTATCCATGCCTTGAGACATCCCTGATTCACTGGTATCCGAGCTAGGGTAATGAGAGTGGTGACTCAACTGCTGGGCCCAGGACCTAGCAGTGTGGTTGACACTAGCCTCTGAAGATCTAAGGCTTTGTCTCTCTCTTACTAGGTGTCGTCCTGATCTAAGGTTCATATGCCTATCTGATTAGCCTCAAATTTTTTCCAGAGTACAACCTCGTTGCCGCTCAATTGGTACCAGTCACTTGATTCTTTTTAGTTATTCCTCGTGTTTAAAGTCTTATCTGTTATTACGTCGTCAGGAATACTTGAATGTTCTCCGTACTTTCAGGTTGATCGTTCCACGTTAGGTTCTTTCCTTTATGTTGTCGACAGTACAGAGATTAAGTTTTTAGCTTGAACTTGAGTTTTTAAGTAGTCTTCAACTTGATAGTGGCCTATCGTCGCCCTGACTTGCTCCTACTTCTAATCGCTCTTAGCCTAAGCTAGGAATTGACAAAGAGGAGTTGAGAATATTCCGACCTTTCTTGCCGAACCTTGCTCTTTAGTGCTCGAGAAGTTGATTCTCAAGCGTGTGCCACACCGTTGCTTGGATACTCTCAGTCGCTTCTCAATAGGCCTGCATAAATCCCAAGATTAGCTCCAAGTAGATCTTTCAATTGACAGACAATTTATTTCAGACACTTTTTTAATGACCCTTGTTCCCCCTTTTGCATTGTTAGAAATTTACTCTAGAGCTCCCTTGGTGTTCCTACCCCTCAGTGTGTCAACTTCCAAATATCCTATCTGAAAATCAACGCGTTATTCTTATAAAAAACAGTTGAGGGCGTGTAGTATATGTCACGAGCTTTCCGACAAGCCCTAGAGCTCAGAAAATGGATTTCGTATGAAAAAGTTATGACCGTTCAGGGTTTAGGGGGTTAACTAGACAAACAGAACCTTTCGGGGGTTTTAATGCATTTTCTAAGGCCTTCGTAAGTAGATGAGTACATGAAAGTGCAAATATGCCCAAAATTTAGCCTAAATTTCCAAAAATTCACTCCTTAATTTTTTGCCGAAAATGCCTGTCTATCGCGATAGACGGTGTCTGTCGCGATAGACACAATCTATCGTGGGGGCTGTCTGTCACGATAGACGGTGTCTGTCGCGATAGACGGTGTCTATCGTGAAATTCTGTCTGTCGCGATAGACGGTGTCTGTCGCGATAGACGGTATCTATCGTGGATTTCTGTCTGTCGCGATAGACGGTGTCTGTCGCGATAGACGGTGTCTATCGTGGATTTCTGTCTGTCGCGATAGACGGTGTCTGTCGCGATAGACGGTATCTGTCACGGATTTCTGTCTGTCGCGATAGACGGTGTCTGTCGCGATAGACGGTGTCTGTCGCGGATTTCTGTCTGTCGCGATAGACGGTGTCTGTCGCGATAGACGGTGTCTGTCGCGGATTTCTGTCTGTCGCGATAGACGGTGTCTGTCGCGATAGACGGTGTCTGTCGCGGATTTCTGTCTGTCGCGATAGACGGTGTCTGTCGCGATAGACGGTGTCTGTCGCGGATTTCTGTCTGTCGCGGATTTCTGTCTGTCGTTGTAGTATAGTGGTGAGTATCCCGCCTGTCACGCGGGAGACCCGGGTTCGTTCCCCGGCAACGGCGCCAAAATTTGGTGTAGCTCAGTGATGAGTAGCACCTCCTTTAATGTCAATCCGGGAAGACGTGAGGATGGTATGAAGACCTCGAGCAAGTGGCGACACAAGTGCGTGAGTGAGAAGCACACAAGCATGCACACACATACACACACACGCGCACACACGGTAAGACAAAGAGAGAGAATCAATGGAGTTCTTTAGATTACTTTCAATAGCTCTTACAAGTTCGTTTCAATTACAATCTAACCTCAAAAATGAGCTCTCTAGCTCTTTTTATAGTTTTTGACTAGCTTTTGGCCCTGTCCAGACCTAGTGTCCGGCCTAGTTAAAAATTAGGTTCCAGGGCTTATTTGAGGGCTCAAACGAAGTCTAAAAATTATGAAATTTGGTACGATGGTACTTCTAATACTCCTCAAGCTCGAGGACTCCTCGGCTTGCACAAAATGGAGTCTAATCTACCAAAAACGGGATTTACAATGTTTGTGTAGTGATTAAAATCACTTGGGTTGTACATAATCTATGGGAAAAAATGATCTGGCCTTGTTGCCGTATTGTGCATGACTCCTTTGTTGCTTTGTATGCCAACAATGATCCAACTTCTTTTCGTCGGCTTGGCATAGTACTGCTCCAACTGCAGTATGAGAAGCGTCGGTATGTACATGAAATTCCTTCGTCCAATCAGGTGCTACCAAAATCGGTGCATTTATTAACCTCTCTTTGATCGAGTCGAATGCAACTTGACACTCTCCAGTCCACTGGTATTGTTGGTCCTTCCTCAAAAGAGTCGTCAGTGGTGCCGCTATGGATGCAAAATTTAATATAAAACGTCGATAATAATTCGCATGGCCTAAGAATCCTCTGAGTTGTCGCAAATTCTGCGAAGGTGGAAGTTGTCTAATTTTTTCCACTTTGTCCTCGTCAACCGCAATCCCTTTTTCGGAAATAACATGTCCCAAAAGCAATCCTCTTCGTACCCCAAATGTACACTTTTCAGGATTCAATGCGATGCCTTTTTCGATGCTTCTTCTTAAAATTGCTTCGATCCTTTCCATCATATTTTCATCGTCGCCTCTGATTGCAAAGTCATCGAGAAATATCTCCATCCAATCCTGCAAGTAGTCTTGATATGCAGCTATCATTGCTCTTTGGAATGTGGCCGGTGCGTTGCATAATCCAAATGGCATCACCCGATATGCATACGTACCCCATTCTGTCGTGAAAGTAGTTTTGGATTGATCCTCTTCATGAATTTGGATCTGGTTGTACCCACTGAAACCATCCAAAAATGAGTACAATCTATGGCCAGCCACTCTATCCAAGATTTGATCAGTAAATGGCAAGGGAAAGTGATCCTTCTTCGTGCGCTCGTTCAACTTTCGATAATCTATGCAAATACGGATTTTCTTATTTTTCTTTGGAACCACTACAATTGGCGATACCCATTCGCTAGATGCAATGGGGTCTATGAATCCTGCCTCCAATAATTTGGTCAATTCCAGCTTGATCAATTCCGAGTAGACTGGATTCGTTCGCCTGAGTCGTTGACATATTGGTCGTGTGCCTTCTTCCAAATCTATATAATGTTGGCAGATTTGGGGATCAATTCCTCTCAGATCACTGTATGACCATGCAAAGGCCTCACTAAAATTTTTGAGTGTCGTTTTAATGCAGTCTCGTACTCCATCTGGTAGCTCTGACCCTACACTCAAGAACTTTTCTGGAAAGACTTCCCATTTTTCCGACTGAGCTTCTCGCGAATAATCCTTATTTCTCGATGACACTGTGATTGGAATGTGCTCTCCGATCACGCGTGCGTGGTTGGCCAGTAAATCATTGTTTTGTTCTCTTTCGATTGAACCTAGTTTCTTCAATTCAGCTTTTGCAATGGCTTCCGACACCTTAGTGTTACCCTTCGCTTCTTTTTCCGATTCTCGACTTCTCTTTAGAATCTCTGCTTCTAGCATTCTAATTCTTTCTCTCAACTGTTGCACTTCCATCGCCGCAGCTAACTCTCGTTTCGATTCTTCTTTTGAAGTTCCCTTCTCCAGGGATTGAGTAGCTTTGTTTTTACTTGAGTCTATACTCAACATGTAACAATCAAATTCACTTGTGTGCGTCAACCATCCTAGCAGCTCCTGATCGGAATCGTCGTTATAGAGCAATGGATTTTGATACTCTCCCATCTTCGTGTCTTGATTCTTAAAGAGCTGCAAGTTGAACCCGTCTTGAAGCAGATTCTTGTAGGTGTCCGTGTTCAAAGAAAACCTAGCTCGTGCACTCTCGTGCCTTGCTTTCTCCTTTTCTTTCTTTTCCATCTCATCGACTATTATTGTCTTCTTCTTGTTGCTCGAGGGTGGGGATACTTGTATTTGAATCCGATCAGACTTTGGCCTTATCGAAATAAAACATGTGCGCCAGTCATGCACACATTCGGCTTGCACCAACCATGGCCGTCCAAGTAGGATCGAGAAGGTAGCCTCCGAGGTCCTTGGTCTTACTATCAGATAATCGACTTTAAACTCTAGACCGCCCACAACTGTGCTTACATTCTTCAAAAGACCCGCAGGCTTCACTTGTGTTTGATCTGCCATCCTCAAAGACATCGGCGTCTCTTCCATGTGGTTGAGGCCTAAAGCTTTCATCATGAACTCAGTCATCAGGTTGACTGCGGCTCCACTATCTAACTGAGCACCAGGGACTGCATATCCTTTAATTTCGACCGTCACAGTTGGAGCGTTCGAATCAATTTGCGTCGTGATACTTTGAATGATTCCTTGGACATCCTTATCTTGTCTATTTTTATCTCGAGCTTTCCTCGGCTTCTTAATATATTCGTTGTAGAATTGTTTCCTATAAACATGCGAACATTTTAGCAATGTGCCAATGTCCAGCGTGACTTCCGTGTCAGCGAGCAACCTTACAATATCCACTTCTTCCGAACTTTGTCTTTCCTTTCTAATCTTAGGAGCTTTCAATCTTTCAGGGAATGGTGCTATGCCTGGCACAAACTCCTTGGTCACTGGTGGAAGAATCTCAACCTCTTCCCCATCCTCAAACTCTTGCTGCCCAACAAATCCTCCAACTTGGTTTTCTACCTCTTCGTGTTCAGCTATCCTCTCTTGACTCCCTTCTTCACCTTCGCCTCCTGGATTCTTCTTCGAGTACTCTTGAGTCCTTGTGACTACTGCCACAGTTGGATCTTTGTGTGGTTTCTTGGCCTCGTAAGCATCCACAAAGTGCATCGACGAGCTAGAGCCTTCTTGCGGGTTCGGCGTCTTGAACACCACTCCGATCGTAGGAACGTGCTCTTGAGCTCTTGATGTGGGATGCATCTGAGTATCAACATAGTTCGAGGACCCTACTGGTCCTTTTTCCTTGCCGGCGGTAGCTCTTCGTTTTGGACAATCCTCATCAAAGTGGCCCTCTCCACTACAGTACCTACATAGCGGGGTATAATCAATTGGCTTCTTTTCGTTTGGACATCTAGATTGAGTATGGCCAAAGCCATGACATCTCCAGCACTGGATTGGACCATCTCTTCTTTGATCACGCGTGGCTCCTCTTGGATAGTCTCCTCCTTGACCCTGAGCGCCATATCCATAAGTCGGTCTGTTTTCCCAACGAGATGTAGGTGGTACGCTTTGAGCGGGCAATCCCGTGTAAGGTCTTTCTCTTGTATCTCCTGATTTCATAGTCCTTTCTTCATAGGCTCTCTTGTTGTAACATCGGTCCTCTGTGTGATTTGTTCTCCCACAAAAAGTACAACGCATCCTAGGTGGCGACCTATCTGTGAATACTCTCGAGACTGTAGGGCATTCTGAAGCCAAATGGCCGTAACCATGGCACTTCCCACACCATGTATTTGATCGAAACACTTGATTCGGGTTTGTTGTGACCTCTGGTTTTACTGTGTACGTCTCTTGAGTTATCGTGGCAGCTTTTATAGCTTGCGTGACCAATTCTAATATTCGTTCTTCGGTTAGCGCAGGCTTTACCTCGCCTGGCGTGCTAGTGGCAGCTACAAAAGCTGGGGTCGTCAATGCGGGACTTCCTTGGCCAGGATCTTTCATCGGTATGTTTCCTGGGCCTCCCATAGGCTCGTATAAGAGCTCCATCTTTCTTTGTTGACATAATTGTACTTCCTCCCAAAGCCTCGCTTGTTCCTTAGCATCCATTAAAGTTGCCGGTCTTGTCAAACTGATATGCTGCTGTGCCGTAGGATCTCTCAATCCCGAAATGAATCTTCTTTTCAATGTCTCATCGTTCGGGGCATTCGCGCCCATCTTTCTTACCAACGTTTCCATTCTCTGAATGTAGTTATCGATGCTCTCATTGACTCCTTGTCGCAAATAATCCATTTGTTGGGCCAATCTGTCTTGGAAGCCTTGTCGTCGAAACTTTGCCAAGAAGGCTTCCTTGAGCATCTGATAAGTTCCACGTTCTTGTGGTGTCAGATTTCCATACCAATTGGCTGCCTCATCACGGAGAATAGCCGGAAAAATTCTCAACCTTTGATCCTGGTCAACTACATCATTGGCCTCACAGGTGACCTCAAACAACTGGATAAAGCTATCCGGATCTTCGTCCCAAGTACCTGAAAACTTGGTGAAGTCCCCCAAGTGAACTGAAATCCGCTGAGCCATTTCGAACAGAGGTGTGATGTCGATATCACTTCGATCCCAAAAATTTAGCACACGTGGCTTCAGGATCCCTCCTTCAAATTGTCGTACTTGATTCGCGACCCTCCTACGGGAGTACACGTTTTTGACCGATTTCTTCGAACCAATCGAGGTCCACTCACCTGGTGGTTCCCACCTTCTTCTTTCTCTTTCAAGGGCTCTTCTTTGAGCGCGTTCCTCTCTTTGAGTTTGTGTTTCTCCTGACGATGAGCTCCCCTCGCTCATGTAGTAGATCTCAGGGTCCGCAAGCTCGGCCAACCTGTGGCGCTAGGCGAACCTATGGCACTCTCTTATAGAGACGTACCAAGCAAATTCCCGGCAAACACACCAAATGAAGAGGATCTTAAGCCCAAGGGAAAAAGTGGGTTTACGAAACTTTATTTGATTTAAATTCCTCGGAATCGGTCTTCTTGGATTACCTAGAGCCCACAATTATCTCGCAATGGATTTTTCTTATGGCTATGCACTAGCGCATATGTTCCCGTCCCTACCCGGGTAGATCCATGCTGCTGCCTCTATCGATCCACATAAGAATGATGACCACTGCAGCTCATTTTTTTTGCTGAGAATATCATGGGAGCCTGAAACTGCAGCCCATCATTTTTATAAACCAGAATAAGGCCCTGCTGATCCTCCAAAGACACCAAGAATTCCAAACTGTGAGCTCCACATAAGTGGCACCTACTGTGCTTTTAGTGCAAAGAAGATATGACCCTACACATAAGCACGCCTTTAGGAGGTTAAATCAAGAGGTCTTTGGCGTCCTTTTCTTTTTCCCTCTCTTGATTCTTACTGATGATGAGGATATCGGCGTTGTTGATCAGAATCAATAAGCCATTACAAAACAAAAGCAGACCTCAATCAAGCAACGAAAAGGAGCTGTTCATATGGGCATTCCTTCTGCACCATGGTGCATACCATTCATAAACAGTACACAGGAAGTCATATAATGCTTTCTTCCTCCGCATTGAGGAAAAAAGGAAGTGGGAGGAAGCATATTTTAATGCAAAAGAGAAGGATTAATCAAGAATCTATTTATTCAAACTCTGGATCAACGCTTTGTAGCAGATCTTCATCAGTATATCAACATATATTATGCAAAAGGTAGTTATCGAGCCAACACTAATTACTGCTCTAAATATAGAACAAAGGAGATCCTGAAAAGACACAAAGTAGATGTCGTGCTAAAGGCCAAATTCAGCGCACATCATATTAACAAAGTTACGTCGAAGAAGCGATTCTATACCTGTCAAGTCTAAGTAACATCTGGAAATGTTATAGCCAATGCTTTGTTGAATCTAGTCTGAAAACCCTTTCTGAGGGGATATAACGCGACCTGTGAGAGGCATTATATAAGGCATCCTGTGAGAAGCAACTTATATAAAGAATCCTGATGTCAAATGGTGAAACAAAGGCGTTGATCAGCAGCACCAGATGTTCAAACGTACAGCACGAAGCTCAACTCAGATCAACAAACTCAAGGATAAAGCAGACTTCGCAGTACTCTAAGCCGTCTACCTCCCATTTCATCTCTTATACAGAAAACAGACGTGCCGGACTAGGACTCTGAGAGTCTAAACAGAGATGTTGAGTTCTGAGGAACCGAAATTCTACAAGCCACTCGTGATGGAACAGGAGCAAGTCCCCATTGTGTTTCTTCCATGGCATACCAAGTGATTTAATTGAAAATTGCATACAAAAATATACTCAGAACATTTCAGTAACCTTTTATCTTGTTCATCACTGTCGATGACTTTAGTTCAGAGCTTGGATCCCAGTGCATGCTGCAACCGAGACACATGTCAAGAAAGCCACCCGCTGCACTCCTTCGTCCCCAGCTCCCTGTTGCTCACCGAGAGCTTCCCCCCCAAAGTGAACAGCCTCCCCCCTCCTCTCGATGCCTGTACGAAAAAACAAGAGAGAGAGACAAAATGCCAGCCCTCCGCTCCGATAATGGCGGCAGCCTCCCCTTTTCCGTTCTTCTTGTCAGAGCAATGGGGAGGCAGAAACAAAAATCCCCCTTTTTCTGTTTCGCTCGTCAGAGCTGTTACAACTGCCCCTCGACTTTAAAGTTTGCCTTGATTGCAGCAAACGATTGACATCATCCTCTGTATTAAAATAAACATATGCTGTGCCTTTGCTGAGGGTAGTGTGAGGATCTATCATTACTCTAACGGACTTGACAGCCAGCTTTAAGGATCTAACAGTAGTAAAAAGATGATGTAACTCCTCATCCTTCACGTCCACTGGTGTATTGCTAACGAAGACACTCCAAAGTTCATTCACATAAGCAAGAGATTCTTCTTTCCGTACTTCAGGAGTATGTGCAACACTAACTTGTAAAAGGTTTCCATTTAACTCTATCATGTTATGACCAACAACAGCTCTAACAGCCTGCTCATCTTCATACACAATATGGGCACTTTGATGTATTGCCACTTTGTTGACTTCCTCATTTTTTGTCACCCGTTTTCTCTTTTTCACATCTTGAGAAAAAACTGGTTGAAGAAGAACCGAATCAATGACTCCAAACTGTGAGAACTCTTTAACCACATCTTTCTTGGTTGCATTCAAAGGAAGGTTCTCAACTAAAACTACCTTGCAAAGGTTTAACTCCTCGGGATCAGTTTTCAGAGGGGCTTCAACATCATCTGCTTTGCCCCTTTTCTTCGTTACAGTACTGCCCATGCCAACAGGGGGTACCTTTTCCTCCATATGAACAGGATCATCTAATACTAGTGCAGTGATCTTCTCCACACCTTTGTCTTCAGCTTCATGAGACCTCTCTCTTTTTGACCTTGTCGAACCTTTTTTGGAACTCTCTGAACCTATATTGGTTCGATTCTCACCTAAGGAGAATCTACCGAAACTTAATTTCTTCCTTGGACTGTCTTCCTTCAAGGAGTTTTCTGTTAAATTATATTCCTTTGTCCTTTTGGCTATGAGCGTACTCCGGAAACTAGCAAGATATTCATTAAGGTCCTCCACAGCATCAGAAAGTGTCACAGAATCTTCTCCCCCATTATGTAATTCTTTATCATCCCCACTTACAAGTCCCTTGGGAGAAATGCTGGGACTCCCCAGGTACCTGAAATCAAACGTATTTCGTGCTAAATAGAACCACATTAGTGCATAAAAATCCACCATTTTTGGGGCTAACATACTTCCCTCTTCTTATTTGCGAAGTCGTCCTCGACGAGCCACTATTGCTGCAATCTAATCAAAACGGCCATGAAAACATCAGTGCACAACTAGTTTGCATACCTTCCCATCGAGCCGATACTCCAACTGAACCTGCACTCATTGAAGCTATTAGTGCTCAAAAATCACTCATAAATACATTCAAATCAGTCACTTCCAAAATGATCCAAGAACATGCACATACACGCAATCCCATTTCAGCCATGCATCAATTTGCTCATACATTCCATTATGAAAATGGTCTCAACCAAAATAACCCATGCAACTACCATTGCGAAAAACAGAAAAGAAAATACCGAAATGAACAACAACAACTGAAATGAATCCAATCGGAGATGCAAAAATTACCCAAAATGCACACTCCATTATTGCATCTATTATTCGCTATGTACAATCATTCCATGACTAGACATTCCCGAAGAATCTCCATCGTCGTCCTACAAAAATCATCGAGACTCGAGTACAAATGAAGACATACATCAAAACCCTAGAGTGTCCCGCACACTAGAAAAACCCTCAGATAGAGCACACAAGTTGTAAAGCAAGATAGTTGCATTATCGCGCTAAAGCCTCATCCATAAGTACATATACAGTCTCCGTGCCTTCAAGAATGTTGATCCAAAGTGAGCTGATCTGTCGCAAGCCAACGCATACCAATCGCACAAGCAACTAACATTCCCTTCTAGGCGATCATCGCCCTCTCCTCTCTCTCTCTCCCCCTCAGGAGTGGGGAATAACTTCATATGAAAATTTTATTTTAATCACACGTTGGCCTACATTGACACTGGATGCGATTCGTGGACCTGACCACCCGATCAGGTTGATTCCACCCATCTACCAACGCAATGCAGCGCGCAACATACAAACACAAAATGATCACACATAACATATATCAACTAGCCCATAACGAAGCTGGATGCGGCTCGTGGTCGTGACTACCCAGCCACGATGGCTCCACCTGCCTACCAACTCGTTATGGCGCATAGCTAAGACACAATCACATACATCCCAAGCCTATGGCGAAACTAGCTGCGGCTTGTGGTCCTCACCACCCGGCGAGGATAAATCCACCCACCTACTAGTCCACCATAGCGCATTGGTATGATCACACAACACACTTTCTTTTTCTTTTCTCTTCTTTTTTCGTTTTTCGTTTCATAGTAAATTAGTTCACCCAAGTCCTGAGAATTAGGGAGAGGAAGAAAGGGACTTTTCCCACTGTTCCCACACATACATGCAAAACAGATACACTCTAGCCTTTGACAGATCAACCACCTCTTCACTTCATTCTCTCAACTACAGACACTACATATGTATTCATCGGTTCGACTTTTCACTTGGTAGCTACAGCCGGCTATGCCTTAGTCCCTCGTATACCTATCCTTAGGTGTCCTAGAATGTGAGTCCCCGGGATGTCTCATGTAGTCTCACATCCTACTCGAATCTCGACAACTTCTCTAAGGCGAGTCAGGCTCAACTTCGGGAGCTCCGTCATCACTTCCTAGCGTTAGCACATCTGCCCAAGCCCATGTGATATCGTTTTCCTCGTTAGGCATTTCCCTAGAAGGATCAAAATAGTAGTATCGATCTCCCGCCCATCCTACATGTCGATCTAGGTATTCCTCAAAACACTCAATGTAAAATGCAACCCCCAAATCCTGGTTTATAAAGCATACCAGCAAATGCGCTTCCTCAACATCGTATTCCGTCTCAAAGTCGTCGATATCTATGTCCATTAACTCGTAGCGCGTTAACCTTCACGGGAGCATATTCTTCTCCTAAATCTTGAATTTGCATGGAACCATTGGAATTGAGTTCCACCACCTTAAACGGTCCCGCCCATCTTGTCTGCAACTTCCCTGAGAATTTATAATATTTACTATCATAGACTAGTACCAAATCCCCTTCCTGAATCACATAGGTTTTGAGATTTTTGTCATGTCTCTCCTTACGTCTCTTCTGAATAGCTTCCAAGCTTTGTTGTGCGATGAGCCTCTTTTCTTCCAGCTTCACCAGTTGCATGTACCTCTCCTTTAATGACTCTTCCTCGCCCAATCTGGCTTCGATGGCCACTCTTAATGTCGGCACTTCTTTTTCGATGGGAAAGATGGCTTCCTCGCCATATACTAGAGAGAACGGAGTGCTCCTAGTTGTCACTCGGTAAGATGTTCGATATGCCCATAAAGCTTCCAAAAGTCTCTCATCCCAGTCTCTCCTATGCACAGCTACTGTTTTTGTCAGAATCTGTTCAAGAATTTTGTTGGTGACCTCCACTTGTCCATTTGCTCTTGGGTATGGAGTGCTCTTTCTATGTTTGATCTTATATAATTCCATTAATTCTTCGATCAATTCGTTGACAAAATGTGTCCCTCTATCACTCACTATTTCCAATGGGCATCCGAATCGAGTGATAATTTGTTCATACACAAATTTAGCAACATCAATAGCTTGGTCAGTCTTCAGAGCTTTGGCTTCTACCCACTTGGTAACATAGTCAGTACAGACCAAAATATACCTATTGGATCTTCGTCGTGAGGGAGGATCAATAGGCCCCACAAAATCAATTCCCCATTTCTCAAACGGCTTAAGAGCCAACACCGGCGTAAGAGGAGCAGCATGTGATAATGTGGGTTTGCCCATTCGTTGGCATTTGTCACATTTCTTACAGTATGTATGTGAGTCTTTGAACAGCGTTGGCCACCAATACCCGGCTAATAAAATCTTCCTTGCCGTCAATTCACCAGCAAAATGTCCACCGCAAGGTTCGTCATGCAAAGCCCTCAACACGAGATTTGCCTCTTCTTCCTCGAGACACCTCCGATAAATGCTCTCATGAACAAAATATCGATAGAGTTGCCCCCCAATGATGCTATGGTGCTTCGCCAATGCTAACAATTTTTGCTTCTCTCTCTTGCTTGCTCCTGGCGGATATTTAGTAGTGCACAAAAAATTCACCAAATCGGCATACCAAGGTATTTTAGCTTCCACCTGGAATAGATGCCCATCAGGAGCATCGTCGGGCACACCAGAGATTGGCTCCTCATTAACAATTCGAGATAAATGGTCAGCCAATATATGTGCTTTACCTGGTCTGGTTACTACTGTGAACTGAAATTCTTGGAGAAGTAGCATCCACCTCATCAGTCGTCCTGATAACTCTGGTTTATTAATGATATACTTAAGGGCTTTGTGATCCACATAAAAAGTGAAATGCTTTCCCATCAAGTAATGCCGATATTTGTTCACCGCAAAGATCATCGAGAGATATTCCTTCTCCGTAGTCGTGTAGTTCTTCTCAGTGCTATTCAAATTGCGACTCGCATAGTAAATAGGATGATCCAACTTCTTTTCGTCGGCTTGGCATAGTACTGCTCCAACTGCAGTATGAGAAGCGTCGGTATGTACATGAAATTCCTTCGTCCAATCAGGTGCTACCAAAATCGGTGCATTTATTAACCTCTCTTTGATCGAGTCGAATGCAACTTGACACTCTCCAGTCCACTGGTATTGTTGGTCCTTCCTCAAAAGAGTCGTCAGTGGTGCCGCTATGGATGCAAAATTTAATATAAAACGTCGATAATAATTCGCATGGCCTAAGAATCCTCTGAGTTGTCGCAAATTCTGCGAAGGTGGAAGTTGTCTAATTTTTTCCACTTTGTCCTCGTCAACCGCAATCCCTTTTTCGGAAATAACATGTCCCAAAAGCAATCCTCTTCGTACCCCAAATGTACACTTTTCAGGATTCAATGCGATGCCTTTTTCGATGCTTCTTCTTAAAATTGCTTCGATCCTTTCCATCATATTTTCATCGTCGCCTCTGATTGCAAAGTCATCGAAAAATATCTCCATCCAATCCTGCAAGTAGTCTTGATATGCAGCTATCATTGCTCTTTGGAATGTGGCCGGTGCGTTGCATAATCCAAATGGCATCACCCGATATGCATACGTACCCCATTCTGTCGTGAAAGTAGTTTTGGATTGATCCTCTTCATGAATTTGGATCTGGTTGTACCCACTGAAACCATCCAAAAATGAGTACAATCTATGGCCAGCCACTCTATCCAAGATTTGATCAGTAAATGGCAAGGGAAAGTGATCCTTCTTCGTGCGCTCGTTCAACTTTCGATAATCTATGCGAATACGGATTTTCTTATTTTTCTTTGGAACCACTACAATTGGCGATACCCATTCGCTAGATGCAATGGGGTCTATGAATCCTGCCTCCAATAATTTGGTCAATTCCAGCTTGATCAATTCCGAGTAGACTGGATTCGTTCGCCTGAGTCGTTGACATATTGGTCGTGTGCCTTCTTCCAAATCTATATAATGTTGGCAGATTTGGGGATCAATTCCTCTCAGATCACTGTATGACCATGCAAAGGCCTCACTAAAATTTTTGAGTGTCGTTTTAATGCAGTCTCGTACTCCATCTGGTAGCTCTGACCCTACACTCAAGAACTTTTCTGGAAAGACTTCCCATTTTTCCGACTGAGCTTCTCGCGAATAATCCTTATTTCTCGATGACACTGTGATTGGAATGTGCTCTCCGATCACGCGTGCGTGGTTGGCCAGTAAATCATTGTTTTGTTCTCTTTCGATTGAACCTAGTTTCTTCAATTCAGCTTTTGCAATGGCTTCCGACACCTTAGTCTTACCCTTCGCTTCTTTTTTCGATTCTCGACTTCTCTTTAGAATCTCTGCTTCTAGCATTCTAATTCTTTCTCTCAACTGTTGCACTTCCATCGCCGCAGCTAACTCTCGTTTCGATTCTTCTTTTGAAGTTCCCTTCTCTAGGGATTGAGTAGCTTTGTTTTTACTTGAGTCTATACTCAACATGTAACAATCAAATTCACTTGTGTGCGTCAACCATCCTAGCAGCTCCTGATCGGAATCGTCGTTATAGAGCAATGGATTTTGATACTCTCCCATCTTCGTGTCTTGATTCTTAAAGAGCTGCAAGTTGAACCCGTCTTGAAGCAGATTCTTGTAGGTGTCCGTGTTCAAAGAAAACCTAGCTCGTGCACTCTCGTGCCTTGCTTTCTCCTTTTCTTTCTTTTCCATCTCATCGACTATTATTGTCTTCTTCTTGTTGCTCGAGGGTGGGGATACTTGTATTTGAATCCGATCAGACTTTGGCCTTATCGAAATAAAACCTGTGCGCCAGTCATGCACACATTCGGCTTGCACCAACCATGGCCGTCCAAGTAGGATCGAGAAGGTAGCCTCCGAGGTCCTTGGTCTTACTATCAGATAATCGACTTTAAACTCTAGACCGCCCACAACTGTGCTTACATTCTTCAAAAGACCCGCAGGCTTCACTTGTGTTTGATCTGCCATCCTCAAAGACATCGGCGTCTCTTCCATGTGGTTGAGGCCTAAAGCTTTCATCATGAACTCAGTCATCAGGTTGACTGCGGCTCCACTATCTAACTGAGCACCAGGGACTGCATATCCTTTAATTTCGACCGTCACAGCTGGAGCGTTCGAATCAATTTGCGTCGTGATACTTTGAATGATTCCTTGGACATCCTTATCTTGTCTATTTTTATCTCGAGCTTTCCTCGGCTTCTTAATATATTCGTTGTAGAATTGTTTCCTATAAACAGGCGAACATTTTAGCAATGTGCCAATGTCCAGCGTGACTTCCGTGTCAGCGAGCAACCTTACAATATCCACTTCTTCCGAACTTTGTCTTTCCTTTCTAATCTTAGGAGCTTTCAATCTTTCAGGGAATGGTGCTATGCCTGGCACAAACTCCTTGGTCACTGGTGGAAGAATCTCAACCTCTTCCCCATCCTCAAACTCTTGCTGCCCAACAAATCCTCCAACTTGGTTTTCTACCTCTTCGTGTTCAGCTATCCTCTCTTGACTCCCTTCTTCACCTTCGCCTCCTGGATTCTTCTTCGAGTACTTGTGACTTGTGACTACTGCCACAGTTGGATCTTTGTGTGGTTTCTTGGCCTCGTAAGCATCCACAAAGTGCATCGATGAGCTAGAGCCTTCTTGCGGGTTCGGCGTCTTGAACACCACTCCGATCGTAGGAACGTGCTCTTGAGCTCTTGATGTGGGATGCATCTGAGTATCAACATAGTTCGAGGACCCTACTGGTCCTTTTTCCTTGCCGGCGGTAGCTCTTCGTTTTGGACAATCCTCATCAAAGTGGCCCTCTCCACTACAGTACCTACATAGCGGGGTATAATCAATTGGCTTCTTTTCGTTTGGACATCTAGATTGAGTATGGCCAAAGCCATGACATCTCCAGCACTGGATTGGACCATCTCTTCTTTGATCACGCGTGGCTCCTCTTGGATAGTCTCCTCCTTGACCCTGAGCGCCATATCCATAAGTCGGTCTGTTTTCCCAACGAGATGTAGGTGGTACGCTTTGAGCGGGCAATCCCGTGTAAGGTCTTTCTCTTGTATCTCCTGATTTCATAGTCCTTTCTTCATAGGCTCTCTTGTTGTAACATCGGTCCTCTGTGTGATTTGTTCTCCCACAAAAAGTACAACGCATCCTAGGTGGCGACCTATCTGTGAATACTCTTGAGACTGTAGGGCATTCTGAAGCCAAATGGTTGTAACCATGGCACTTCCCACACCATGTATTTGATCGAAACACTTGATTCGGGTTTGTTGTGACCTCTGGTTTTACTGTGTACGTCTCTTGAGTTATCGTGGCAGCTTTTATAGCTTGCGTGACCAATTCTAATATTCGTTCTTCGGTTAGCGCAGGCTTTACCTCGCCTGGCGTGCTAGTGGCAGCTACAAAAGCTGGGGTCGTCAATGCGGGACTTCCTTGGCCAGGATCTTTCATCGGTATGTTTCCTGGGCCTCCCATAGGCTCGTATAAGAGCTCCATCTTTCTTTGTTGACATAATTGTACTTCCTCCCAAAGCCTCGCTTGTTCCTTAGCATCCATTAAAGTTGCCGGTCTTGTCAGACTGATATGCTGCTGTGCCGTAGGATCTCTCAATCCCGAAATGAATCTTCTTTTCAATGTCTCATCGTTCGGGGCATTCGCGCCCATCTTTCTTACCAACGTTTCCATTCTCTGAATGTAGTTATCGATGCTCTCATTGACTCCTTGTCGCAAATAATCCATTTGTTGGGCCAATCTGTCTTGGAAGCCTTGTCGTCGAAACTTTGCCAAGAAGGCTTCCTTGAGCATCTGATAAGTTCCACGTTCTTGTGGTGTCAGATTTCCATACCAATTGGCTGCCTCATGACGGAGAATAGCCGGAAAAATTCTCAACCTTTGATCCTGGTCAACTACATCATTGGCCTCACAGGTGACCTCAAACAACTGGATAAAGCTATCCGGATCTTCGTCCCAAGTACCTGAAAACTTGGTGAAGTCCCCCAAGTGAACTGAAATCCGCTGAGCCATTTCGAACAGAGGTGTGATGTCGATATCACTTCGATCCCAAAAATTTAGCACACGTGGCTTCAGGATCCCTCCTTCAAATTGTCGTACTTGATTCGCGACCCTCCTACGGGAGTACACGTTTTTGACCGATTTCTTCGAACCAATCGAGGTCCACTCACCTGGTGGTTCCCACCTTCTTCTTTCTCTTTCAAGGGCTCTTCTTTGAGCGCGTTCCTCTCTTTGAGTTTGTGTTTCTCCTGACGATGAGCTCCCCTCGCTCATGTACTAGATCTCGGGGTCCGCAAGCTCGGCCAACCTATGGCGCTAGGCGAACCTATGGCACTCTCTTATAGAGACGTACCAAGCAAATTCCCGGCAAACGCACCAAATGAAGAGGATCTTAAGCCCAAGGGAAAAAGTGGGTTTACGAAACTTTATTTGATTTAAATTCCTCGGAATCGGTCTTCTTGGATTACCTAGAGCCCACAATTATCTCGCAATGGATTTTTCTTATGGCTATGCACTAGCGCATATGTTCCCGTCCCTACCCGGGTAGATCCATGCTGCTGCCTCTATCGATCCACATAAGAATGATGACCACTGCAGCTCATTTTTTTTGTTGAGAATATCATGGGAGCCTGAAACTGCAGCCCATCATTTTTATAAACCAGAATAAGGCCCTGCTGATCCTCCAAAGACACCAAGAATTCCAAACTGTGAGCTCCACATAAGTGGCACCTACTGTGCTTTTAGTGCAAAGAAGATATGACCCTACACATAAGCACGCCTTTAGGAGGTTAAATCAAGAGGTCTTTGGCGTCCTTTTCTTTTTCCCTCTCTTGATTCTTACTGATGATGAGGATATCGGCGTTGTTGATCAGAATCAATAAGCCATTACAAAACAAAAGCAGACCTCAATCAAGCAACGAAAAGGAGCTACTCATATGGGCATTCCTTCTGCACCATGGTGCATACCATTCATAAACAGTACACAGGAAGTCATATAATGCTTTCTTCCTCCGCATTGAGGAAAAAAGGAAGTGGGAGGCAGCATATTTTAATGCAAAAGAGAAGGATTAATCAAGAATCTATTTATTCAAACTCTGGATCAACGCTTTGTAGCAGATCTTCATCAGTATATCAACATATATTATGCAAAAGGTAGTTATCGAGCCAACACTAATTACTGCTCTAAATATAGAACAAAGGAGATCCTGAAAAGACACAAAGTAGATGTCGTGCTAAAGGCCAAATTCAGCGCACATCATATTAACAAAGTTACGTCGAAGAAGCGATTCTATACCTGTCAAGTCTAAGTAACATCTGGAAATGTTATAGCCAATGCTTTGTTGAATCTAGTCTGAAAACCCTTTCTGAGGGGATATAACGCGACCTGTGAGAGGCATTATATAAGGCATCCTGTGAGAAGCAGCTTATATAAAGAATCCTGATGTCAAATGGTGAAACAAAGGCGTTGATCAGCAGCACCAGATGTTCAAACGTACAGCACGAAGCTCAACTCAGATCAACAAAGTCAAGGATAAAGCAGACTTCGCAGTACTCTAAGCCGTCTACCTCCCATTTCATCTCTTATACAGAAAACAGACGTGCCGGACTAGGACTCTGAGAGTCTAAACAGAGATGTTGAGTTCTGAGGAACCGAAATTCTACAAGCCACTCGTGATGGAGCAGGAGCAAGTCCCCATTGTGTTTCTTCCATGGCATACCAAGTGATTTAATTGAAAATTGCATACAAAAATATACTCAGAACATTTCAGTAACCTTTTATCTTGTTCATCACTGTCGATGACTTTAGTTCAGAGCTTGGATCCCAGTGCATGCTGCAACCGAGACACATGTCAAGAAAGCCACCCGCTGCACTCCTTCGTCCCCAGCTCCCTGTTGCTCACCGAGAGCTTCCCCCCCAAAGTGAACAGCCTCCCCCCTCCTCTCGATGCCTGTACGAAAAAACAAGAGAGAGAGACAAAATGCCAGCCCTCCGCTCCGATAATGGCGGCAGCCTCCCCTTTTCCGTTCTTCTTGTCAGAGCAATGGGGAGGCAGAAACAAAAATCCCCCTTTTTCTGTTTCGCTCGTCAGAGCTGTTACAACTGCCCCTCGACTTTAAAGTTTGCCTTGATTGCAGCAAACGATTGACATCATCCTCTGTATTAAAATAAACATATGCTGTGCCTTTGCTGAGGGTAGTGTGAGGATCTATCATTACTCTAACAGACTTGACAGCCAGCTTTAAGGATCTAACAGTAGTAAAAAGATGATGTAACTCCTCATCCTTCACGTCCACTGGTGTATTGCTAACGAAGACACTCCAAAGTTCATTCACATAAGCAAGAGATTCTTCTTTCCGTACTTCAGGAGTATGTGCAACACTAACTTGTAAAAGGTTTCCATTTAACTCTATCATGTTATGACCAACAACAGCTCTAACAGCCTGCTCATCTTCATACACAATATGGGCACTTTGATGTATTGCCACTTTGTTGACTTCCTCATTTTTTGTCACCCGTTTTCTCTTTTTCACATCTTGAGAAAAAACTGGTTGAAGAAGAACCGAATCAATGACTCCAAACTGTGAGAACTCTTTAACCACATCTTTCTTGGTTGCATTCAAAGGAAGGTTCTCAACTAAAACTACCTTGCAAAGGTTTAACTCCTCGGGATCAGTTTTCAGAGGGGCTTCAACATCATCTGCTTTGCCCCTTTTCTTCGTTACAGTACTGCCCATGCCAAAAGGGGGTACCTTTTCCTCCATATGAACAGGATCATCTAATACTAGTGCAGTGATCTTCTCCACACCTTTGTCTTCAGCTTCATGAGACCTCTCTCTTTTTGACCTTGTCGAACCTTTTTTGGAACTCTCTGAACCTATATTGGTTCGATTCTCACCTAAGGAGAATCTACCGAAACTTAATTTCTTCCTTGGACTGTCTTCCTTCAAGGAGTTTTCTGTTAAATTATATTCCTTTGTCCTTTTGGCTATGAGCGTACTCCGGAAACTAGCAAGATATTCATTAAGGTCCTCCACAGCATCAGAAAGTGTCACAGAATCTTCTCCCCCATTATGTAATTCTTTATCATCCCCACTTACAAGTCCCTTGGGAGAAATGCTGGGACTCCCCAGGTACCTGAAATCAAACGTATTTCCTGCTAAATAGAACCACATTAGTGCATAAAAATCCACCATTTTTGGGGCTAACATACTTCCCTCTTCTTATTTGCGAAGTCGTCCTCGACGAGCCACTATTGCTGCAATCTAATCAAAACGGCCATGAAAACATCAGTGCACAACTAGTTTGCATACCTTCCCATCGAGCCGATACTCCAACTGAACCTGCACTCATTGAAGCTATTAGTGCTCAAAAATCACTCATAAATACATTCAAATCAGTCACTTCCAAAATGATCCAAGAACATGCACATACACGCAATCCCATTTCAGCCATGCATCAATTTGCTCATACATTCCATTATGAAAATGGTCTCAACCAAAATAACCCATGCAACTACCATTGCGAAAAACAGAAAAGAAAATACCGAAATGAACAACAACAACTGAAATGAATCCAATCGGAGATGCAAAAATTACCCAAAATGCACACTCCATTATTGCATCTATTATTCGCTATGTACAATCATTCTCTTTTCCATCTCATCGACTATTATTGTCTTCTTCTTGTTGCTCGAGGGTGGGGATACTTGTATTTGAATCCGATCAGACTTTGGCCTTATCGAAATAAAACATGTGCGCCAGTCATGCACACATTCGGCTTGCACCAACCATGGCCATCCAAGTAGGATCGAGAAGGTAGCCTCCGAGGTCCTTGGTCTTACTATCAGATAATCGACTTTAAACTCTAGACCGCCCACAACTGTGCTTACATTCTTCAAAAGACCCGCAGGCTTCACTTGTGTTTGATCTGCCATCCTCAAAGACATCGGCGTCTCTTCCATGTGGTTGAGGCCTAAAGCTTTCATCATGAACTCAGTCATCAGGTTGACTGCGGCTCCACTATCTAACTGAGCACCAGGGACTGCATATCCTTTAATTTCGACCGTCACAGTTGGAGCGTTCGAATCAATTTGCGTCGTGATACTTTGAATGATTCCTTGGACATCCTTATCTTGTCTATTTTTATCTCGAGCTTTCCTCGGCTTCTTAATATATTCGTTGTAGAATTGTTTCCTATAAACATGCGAACATTTTAGCAATGTGCCAATGTCCAGCGTGACTTCCGTGTCAGCGAGCAACCTTACAATATCCACTTCTTCCGAACTTTGTCTTTCCTTTCTAATCTTAGGAGCTTTCAATCTTTCAGGGAATGGTGCTATGCCTGGCACAAACTCCTTGGTCACTGGTGGAAGAATCTCAACCTCTTCCCCATCCTCAAACTCTTGCTGCCCAACAAATCCTCCAACTTGGTTTTCTACCTCTTCGTGTTCAGCTATCCTCTCTTGACTCCCTTCTTCACCTTCGCCTCCTGGATTCTTCTTCGAGTACTCTTGAGTCCTTGTGACTACTGCCACAGTTGGATCTTTGTGTGGTTTCTTGGCCTCGTAAGCATCCACAAAGTGCATCGACGAGCTAGAGCCTTCTTGCGGGTTCGGCGTCTTGAACACCACTCCGATCGTAGGAACGTGCTCTTGAGCTCTTGATGTGGGATGCATCTGAGTATCAACATAGTTCGAGGACCCTACTGGTCCTTTTTCCTTGCCGGCGGTAGCTCTTCGTTTTGGACAATCCTCATCAAAGTGGCCCTCTCCACTACAGTACCTACATAGCGGGGTATAATCAATTGGCTTCTTTTCGTTTGGACATCTAGATTGAGTATGGCCAAAGCCATGACATCTCCAGCACTGGATTGGACCATCTCTTCTTTGATCACGCGTGGCTCCTCTTGGATAGTCTCCTCCTTGACCCTGAGCGCCATATCCATAAGTCGGTCTGTTTTCCCAACGAGATGTAGGTGGTACGCTTTGAGCGGGCAATCCCGTGTAAGGTCTTTCTCTTGTATCTCTTGATTTCATAGTCCTTTCTTCATAGGCTCTCTTGTTGTAACATCGGTCCTCTGTGTGATTTGTTCTCCCACAAAAAGTACAACGCATCCTAGGTGGCGACCTATCTGTGAATACTCTCGAGACTGTAGGGCATTCTGAAGCCAAATGGTTGTAACCATGGCACTTCCCACACCATGTATTTGATCGAAACACTTGATTCGGGTTTGTTGTGACCTCTGGTTTTACTGTGTACGTCTCTTGAGTTATCGTGGCAGCTTTTATAGCTTGCGTGACCAATTCTAATATTCGTTCTTCGGTTAGCGCAGGCTTTACCTCGCCTGGCGTGCTAGTGGCAGCTACAAAAGCTGGGGTCGTCAATGCGGGACTTCCTTGGCCAGGATCTTTCATCGGTATGTTTCCTGGGCCTCCCATAGGCTCGTATAAGAGCTCCATCTTTCTTTGTTGACATAATTGTACTTCCTCCCAAAGCCTCGCTTGTTCCTTAGCATCCATTAAAGTTGCCGGTCTTGTCAGACTGATATGCTGCTGTGCCGTAGGATCTCTCAATCCCGAAATGAATCTTCTTTTCAATGTCTCATCGTTCGGGGCATTCGCGCCCATCTTTCTTACCAACGTTTCCATTCTCTGAATGTAGTTATCGATGCTCTCATTGACTCCTTGTCGCAAATAATCCATTTGTTGGGCCAATCTGTCTTGGAAGCCTTGTCGTCGAAACTTTGCCAAGAAGGCTTCCTTGAGCATCTGATAAGTTCCACGTTCTTGTGGTGTCAGATTTCCATACCAATTGGCTGCCTCATCACGGAGAATAGCCGGAAAAATTCTCAACCTTTGATCCTGGTCAACTACATCATTGGCCTCACAGGTGACCTCAAACAACTGGATAAAGCTATCCGGATCTTCGTCCCAAGTACCTGAAAACTTGGTGAAGTCCCCCAAGTGAACTGAAATCCGCTGAGCCATTTCGAACAGAGGTGTGATGTCGATATCACTTCGATCCCAAAAATTTAGCACACGTGGCTTCAGGATCCCTCCTTCAAATTGTCGTACTTGATTCGCGACCCTCCTACGGGAGTACACGTTTTTGACCGATTTCTTCGAACCAATCGAGGTCCACTCACCTGGTGGTTCCCACCTTCTTCTTTCTCTTTCAAGGGCTCTTCTTTGAGCGCGTTCCTCTCTTTGAGTTTGTGTTTCTCCTGACGATGAGCTCCCCTCGCTCATGTAGTAGATCTCAGGGTCCGCAAGCTCGGCCAACCTGTGGCGCTAGGCGAACCTATGGCACTCTCTTATAGAGACGTACCAAGCAAATTCCCGGCAAACGCACCAAATGAAGAGGATCTTAAGCCCAAGGGAAAAAGTGGGTTTACGAAACTTTATTTGATTTAAATTCCTCGGAATCGGTCTTCTTGGATTACCTAGAGCCCACAATTATCTCGCAATGGATTTTTCTTATGGCTATGCACTAGCGCATATGTTCCCGTCCCTACCCGGGTAGATCCATGCTGCTGCCTCTATCGATCCACATAAGAATGATGACCACTGCAGCTCATTTTTTTTGTTGAGAATATCATGGGAGCCTGAAACTGCAGCCCATCATTTTTATAAACCAGAATAAGGCCCTGCTGATCCTCCAAAGACACCAAGAATTCCAAACTGTGAGCTCCACATAAGTGGCACCTACTGTGCTTTTAGTGCAAAGAAGATATGACCCTACACATAAGCACGCCTTTAGGAGGTTAAATCAAGAGGTCTTTGGCGTCCTTTTCTTTTTCCCTCTCTTGATTCTTACTGATGATGAGGATATCGGCGTTGTTGATCAGAATCAATAAGCCATTACAAAACAAAAGCAGACCTCAATCAAGCAACGAAAAGGAGCTGCTCATATGGGCATTCCTTCTGCACCATGGTGCATACCATTCATAAACAGTACACAGGAAGTCATATAATGCTTTCTTCCTCCGCATTGAGGAAAAAAGGAAGTGGGAGGCAGCATATTTTAATGCAAAAGAGAAGGATTAATCAAGAATCTATTTATTCAAACTCTGGATCAACGCTTTGTAGCAGATCTTCATCAGTATATCAACATATATTATGCAAAAGGTAGTTATCGAGCCAACACTAATTACTGCTCTAAATATAGAACAAAGGAGATCCTGAAAAGACACAAAGTAGATGTCGTGCTAAAGGCCAAATTCAGCGCACATCATATTAACAAAGTTACGTCGAAGAAGCGATTCTATACCTGTCAAGTCTAAGTAACATCTGGAAATGTTATAGCCAATGCTTTGTTGAATCTAGTCTGAAAACCCTTTCTGAGGGGATATAACGCGACCTCTGAGAGGCATTATATAAGGCATCCTGTGAGAAGCAGCTTATATAAAGAATCCTGATGTCAAATGGTGAAACAAAGGCGTTGATCAGCAGCACCAGATGTTCAAACGTACAGCACGAAGCTCAACTCAGATCAACAAACTCAAGGATAAAGCAGACTTCGCAGTACTCTAAGCTGTCTACCTCCCATTTCATCTCTTATACAGAAAACAGACGTGCCGGACTAGGACTCTGAGAGTCTAAACAGAGATGTTGAGTTCTGAGGAACCGAAATTCTACAAGCCACTCGTGATGGAACAGGAGCAAGTCCCCATTGTGTTTCTTCCATGGCATACCAAGTGATTTAATTGAAAATTGCATACAAAAATATACTCAAAACATTTCAGTAACCTTTTATCTTGTTCATCACTGTCGATGACTTTAGTTCAGAGCTTGGATCCCAGTGCATGCTGCAACCGAGACACATGTCAAGAAAGCCACCCGCTGCACTCCTTCGTCCCCAGCTCCCTGTTGCTCACCGAGAGCTTCCCCCCCAAAGTGAACAGCCTCCCCCCTCCTCTCGATGCCTGTACGAAAAAACAAGAGAGAGAGACAAAATGCCAGCCCTCCGCTCCGATAATGGCGGCAGCCTCCCCTTTTCCGTTCTTCTTGTCAGAGCAATGGGGAGGCAGAAACAAAAATCCCCCTTTTTCTGTTTCGCTCGTCAGAGCTGTTACAACTGCCCCTCGACTTTAAAGTTTGCCTTGATTGCAGCAAACGATTGACATCATCCTCTGTATTAAAATAAACATATGCTGTGCCTTTGCTGAGGGTAGTGTGAGGATCTATCATTACTCTAACGGACTTGACAGCCAGCTTTAAGGATCTAACAGTAGTAAAAAGATGATGTAACTCCTCATCCTTCACGTCCACTGGTGTATTGCTAACGAAGACACTCCAAAGTTCATTCACATAAGCAAGAGATTCTTCTTTCCGTACTTCAGGAGTATGTGCAACACTAACTTGTAAAAGGTTTCCATTTAACTCTATCATGTTATGACCAACAGCAGCTCTGACAGCCTGCTCATCTTCATACACAATATGGGCACTTTGATGTATTGCCACTTTGTTGACTTCCTCATTTTTTGTCACCCGTTTTCTCTTTTTCACATCTTGAGAAAAAACTGGTTGAAGAAGAACCGAATCAATGACTCCAAACTGTGAGAACTCTTTAACCACATCTTTCTTGGTTGCATTCAAAGGAAGGTTCTCAACTAAAACTACCTTGCAAAGGTTTAACTCCTCGGGATCAGTTTTCAGAGGGGCTTCAACATCATCTGCTTTGCCCCTTTTCTTCGTCACAGTACTGCCCATGCCAACAGGGGGTACCTTTTCCTCCATATGAACAGGATCATCTAATACTAGTGCAGTGATCTTCTCCACACCTTTGTCTTCAGCTTCATGAGACCTCTCTCTTTTTGACCTTGTCGAACCTTTTTTGGAACTCTCTGAACCTATATTGGTTCGATTCTCACCTAAGGAGAATCTACCGAAACTTAATTTCTTCCTTGGACTGTCTTCCTTCAAGGAGTTTTCTGTTAAATTATATTCCTTTGTCCTTTTGGCTATGAGCGTACTCCGGAAACTAGCAAGATATTCATTAAGGTCCTCCACAGCATCAGAAAGTGTCACAGAATCTTCTCCCCCATTATGTAATTCTTTATCATCCCCACTTACAAGTCCCTTGGGAGAAATGCTGGGACTCCCCAGGTACCTGAAATCAAACGTATTTCCTGCTAAATAGAACCACATTAGTGCATAAAAATCCACCATTTTTGGGGCTAACATACTTCCCTCTTCTTATTTGCGAAGTCGTCCTCGACGAGCCACTATTGCTGCAATCTAATCAAAACGGCCATGAAAACATCAGTGCACAACTAGTTTGCATACCTTCCCATCGAGCCGATACTCCAACTGAACCTGCACTCATTGAAGCTATTAGTGCTCAAAAATCACTCATAAATACATTCAAATCAGTCACTTCCAAAATGATCCAAGAACATGCACATACACGCAATCCCATTTCAGCCATGCATCAATTTGCTCATACATTCCATTATGAAAATGGTCTCAACCAAAATAACCCATGCAACTACCATTGCAAAAAACAGAAAAGAAAATACCGAAATGAACAACAACAACTGAAATGAATCCAATCGGAGATGCAAAAATTACCCAAAATGCACACTCCATTATTGCATCTATTATTCGCTATGTACAATCATTCCATGACTAGACATTCCCGAAGAATCTCCATCGTCGTCCTACAAAAATCATCGAGACTCGAGTACAAATGAAGACATACATCAGAACCCTAGAGTGTCCCGCACACTAGAAAAACCCTCAGATAGAGCACACAAGTTGTAAAGCAAGATAGTTGCATTACCGCGCTAAAGCCTCATCCATAAGTACATATACAGTCTCCGTGCCTTCAAGAATGTTGATCCAAAGTGAGCTGATCTGTCGCAAGCCAACGCATACCAATCGCACAAGCAACTAACATTCCCTTCCAGGCGATCATCGCCCTCTCCTCTCTCTCTCTCCCCCTGAGGAGTGGGGAATAACTTCATATGAAAATTTTATTTTAATCACACGTTGGCCTACATTGACACTGGATGCGATTCGTGGACCTGACCACCCGATCAGGTTGATTCCACCCATCTACCAACGCAATGCAGCGCGCAACATACAAACACAAAATGATCACACATAACATATATCAACTAGCCCATAACGAAGCTGGATGCGGCTCGTGGTCGTGACTACCCAGCCACGATGGCTCCACCTGCCTACCAACTCGTTATGGCGCATAGCTAACACACAATCACATACATCCCAAGCCTATGGCGAAACTAGCTGCGGCTTGTGGTCCTCACCACCCGGCGAGGATAAATCCACCCACCTACTAGTCCACCATAGCGCATTGGTATGATCACACAACACACTTTCTTTTTCTTTTCTCTTCTTTTTTCGTTTTTCGTTTCATAGTAAATTAGTTCACCCAAGTCCTGAGAATTAGGGAGAGGAAGAAAGGGACTTTTCCCACTGTTCCCACACATACATGCAAAACAGATACACTCTAGCCTTTGACAGATCAACCACCTCTTCACTTCATTCTCTCAACTACAGACACTACATATGTATTCATCGGTTCGACTTTTCACTTGGTAGCTACAGCCGGCTATGCCTTAGTCCCTCGTATACCTATCCTTAGGTGTCCTAGAATGTGAGTCCCCGGGATGTCTCATGTAGTCTCACATCGTACTCGAATCTCGACAACTTCTCTAAGGCGAGTCAGGCTCAACTTCGGGAGCTCCGTCATCACTTCCTAGCGTTAGCACATCTGCCCAAGCCCATGTGATATCGTTTTCCTCGTTAGGCATTTCCCTAGAAGGATCAAAATAGTAGTATCGATCTCCCGCCCATCCTACATGTCGATCTAGGTATTCCTCAAAACACTCAATGTAAAATGCAACCCCCAAATCCTGGTTTATAAAGCATACCAGCCAATGCGCTTCCTCAACATCGTATTCCGTCTCAAAGTCGTCGACATCTATGTCCATTAACTCGTAGCGCGTTAACCTTCACGAGAGCATATTCTTCTCCTAAATCTTGAATTTGCATGGAACCATTGGAATTGAGTTCCACCACCTTAAACGGTCCCGCCCATCTTGTCTGCAACTTCCCTGAGAATTAATAATATTTACTATCATAGACTAGTACCAAATCCCCTTCCTGAATCACATAGGTTTTGAGATTTTTGTCATGTCTCTCCTTACGTCTCTTCTGAATAGCTTCCAAGCTTTGTTGTGCGATGAGCCTCTTTTCTTCCAGCTTCACCAGTTGCATGTACCTCTCCTTTAATGACTCTTCCTCGCCCAATCTGGCTTCGATGGCCACTCTTAATGTCGGCACTTCTTTTTCGATGGGAAAGATGGCTTCCTCGCCATATACTAGAGAGAACGGAGTGCTCTTAGTTGTCACTCGGTAAGATGTTCGATATGCCCATAAAGCTTCCAAAAGTCTCTCATCCCAGTCTCTCCTATGCACAGCTACTATTTTTGTCAGAATCTGTTCAAGAATTTTGTTGGTGACCTCCACTTGTCCATTTGCTCTTGGGTAATATGGAGTGCTCTTTCTATGTTTGATCTTATATAATTCCATTAATTCTTCGATCAATTCGTTGACAAAATGTGTCCCTCTATCACTCACTATTTCCAATGGGCATCCGAATCGAGTGATAATTTGTTCATACACAAATTTAGCAACATCAATAGCTCGGTCAGTCTTCAGAGCTTTGGCTTCTACCCACTTGGTAACATAGTCAGTACAGACCAAAATATACCTATTGGATCTTCGTCGTGAGGGAGGATCAATAGGCCCCACAAAATCAATTCCCCATTTCTCAAACGGCTTAAGAGCCAACACCGGCGTAAGAGGAGCAGCATGTGATAATGTGGGTTTGCCCATTCGTTGGCATTTGTCACATTTCTTACAGTATGTATGTGAGTCTTTGAACAGCGTTGGCCACCAATACCCGGCTAATAAAATCTTCCTTGCCGTCAATTCACCAGCAAAATGTCCACCGCAAGGTTCGTCATGCAAAGCCCTCAACACGAGATTTGCCTCTTCTTCCTCGAGACACCTCCGATAAATGCTCTCATGAACAAAATATCGATAGAGTTGCCCCCCAATGATGCTATGGTGCTTCGCCAATGCTAACAATTTTTGCTTCTCTCTCTTGCTTGCTCCTGGCGGATATTTAGTAGTGCACAAAAAATTCACCAAATCGGCATACCAAGGTATTTTAGCTTCCACCTGGAATAGATGCCCATCAGGAGCATCGTCGGGCACACCAGAGATTGGCTCCTCATTAACAATTCGAGATAAATGGTCAGCCAATATATGTGCTTTACCTGGTCTGGTTACTACTGTGAACTGAAATTCTTGGAGAAGTAGCATCCACCTCATCAGTCGTCCTGATAACTCTGGTTTATTAATGATATACTTAAGGGCTTCGTGATCCACATAAAAAGTGAAATGCTTTCCCATCAAGTAATGCCGATATTTGTTCACCGCAAAGATCATCGAGAGATATTCCTTCTCCGTAGTCGTGTAGTTTTTCTCAGTGCTATTCAAATTGCGACTCGCATAGTAAATAGGATGATCCAACTTCTTTTCGTCGGCTTGGCATAGTACTGCTCCAACTGCAGTATGAGAAGCGTCAGTATGTACATGAAATTCCTTCGTCCAATCAGGTGCTATCAAAATCGGTGCATTTATTAACCTCTCTTTGATCGAGTCGAATGCAACTTGACACTCTCCAGTCCACTGGTATTGTTGGTCCTTCCTCAAAAGAGTCGTCAGTGGTGCCGCTATGGATGCAAAATTTAATATAAAACGTCGATAATAATTCGCATGGCCTAAGAATCCTCTGAGTTGTCGCAAATTCTGCGAAGGTGGAAGTTGTCTAATTTTTTCCACTTTGTCCTCGTCAACCGCAATCCCTTTTTCGGAAATAACATGTCCCAAAAGCAATCCTCTTCGTACCCCAAATGTACACTTTTCAGGATTCAATGCGATGCCTTTTTCAATGCTTCTTCTTAAAATTGCTTCGATCCTTTCCATCATATTTTCATCGTCGCCTCTGATTGCAAAGTCATCGAAAAATATCTCCATCCAATCCTGCAAGTAGTCTTGATATGCAGCTATCATTGCTCTTTGGAATGTGGCCGGTGCGTTGCATAATCGAAATGGCATCACCCGATATGCATACGTACCCCATTCTGTCGTGAAAGTAGTTTTGGATTGATCCTCTTCATGAATTTGGATCTGGTTGTACCCACTGAAACCATCCAAAAATGAGTACAATCTATGGCCAGCCACTCTATCCAAGATTTGATCAGTAAATGGCAAGGGAAAGTGATCCTTCTTCGTGCGCTCGTTCAACTTTCGATAATCTATGCAAATACGGATTTTCTTATTTTTCTTTGGAACCACTACAATTGGCGATACCCATTCGCTAGATACAATGGGGTCTATGAATCCTGCCTCCAATAATTTGGTCAATTCCAGCTTGATCAATTCCGAGTAGACTGGATTCGTTCGCCTGAGTCGTTGACATATTGGTCGTGTGCCTTCTTCCAAATCTATATAATGTTGGCAGATTTGGGGATCAATTCCTCTCAGATCACTGTATGACCATGCAAAGGCCTCACTAAAATTTTTGAGTGTCGTTTTAATGCAGTCTCGTACTCCATCTGGTAGCTCTGACCCTACACTCAAGAACTTTTCTGGAAAGACTTCCCATTTTTCCGACTGAGCTTCTCGCGAATAATCCTTATTTCTCGATGACACTGTGATTGGAATGTGCTCTCCGATCACGCGTGCGTGGTTGGCCAGTAAATCATTGTTTTGTTCTCTTTCGATTGAACCTAGTTTCTTCAATTCAGCTTTTGCAATGGCTTCCGACACCTTAGTCTTACCCTTCGCTTCTTTTTCCGATTCTCGACTTCTCTTTAGAATCTCTGCTTCTAGCATTCTAATTCTTTCTCTCAACTGTTGCACTTCCATCGCCGCAGCTAACTCTCGTTTCGATTCTTCTTTTGAAGTTCCCTTCTCTAGGGATTGAGTAGCTTTGTTTTTACTTGAGTCTATACTCAACATGTAACAATCAAATTCACTTGTGTGCGTCAACCATCCTAGCAGCTCCTGATCGGAATCGTCGTTATAGAGCAATGGATTTTGATACTCTCCCATCTTCGTGTCTTGATTCTTAAAGAGCTGCAAGTTGAACCCGTCTTGAAGCAGATTCTTGTAGGTGTCCGTGTTCAAAGAAAACCTAGCTCGTGCACTCTCGTGCCTTGCTTTCTCCTTTTCTTTCTTTTCCATCTCATCGACTATTATTGTCTTCTTCTTGTTGCTCGAGGGTGGGGATACTTGTATTTGAATCCGATCAGACTTTGGCCTTATCGAAATAAAACCTGTGCGCCAGTCATGCACACATTCGGCTTGCACCAACCATGGCCGTCCAAGTAGGATCGAGAAGGTAGCCTCCGAGGTCCTTGGTCTTACTATCAGATAATCGACTTTAAACTCTAGACCGCCCACAACTGTGCTTACATTCTTCAAAAGACCCGCAGGCTTCACTTGTGTTTGATCTGCCATCCTCAAAGACATCGGCGTCTCTTCCATGTGGTTGAGGCCTAAAGCTTTCATCATGAACTCAGTCATCAGGTTGACTGCGGCTCCACTATCTAACTGAGCACCAGGGACTGCATATCCTTTAATTTCGACCGTCACAGCTGGAGCGTTCGAATCAATTTGCGTCGTGATACTTTGAATGATTCCTTGGACATCCTTATCTTGTCTATTTTTATCTCGAGCTTTCCTCGGCTTCTTAATATATTCGTTGTAGAATTGTTTCCTATAAACATGCGAACATTTTAGCAATGTGCCAATGTCCAGCGTGACTTCCGTGTCAGCGAGCAACCTTACAATATCCACTTCTTCCGAACTTTGTCTTTCCTTTCTAATCTTAGGAGCTTTCAATCTTTCAGGGAATGGTGCTATGCCTGGCACAAACTCCTTGGTCACTGGTGGAAGAATCTCAACCTCTTCCCCATCCTCAAACTCTTGCTGCCCAACAAATCCTCCAACTTGGTTTTCTACCTCTTCGTGTTCAGCTATCCTCTCTTGACTCCCTTCTTCACCTTCGCCTCCTGGATTCTTCTTCGAGTACTCTTGAGTCCTTGTGACTACTGCCACAGTTGGATCTTTGTGTGGTTTCTTGGCCTCGTAAGCATCCACAAAGTGCATCGACGAGCTAGAGCCTTCTTGCGGGTTCGGCGTCTTGAACACCACTCCGATCGTAGGAACGTGCTCTTGAGCTCTTGATGTGGGATGCATCTGAGTATCAACATAGTTCGAGGACCCTACTGGTCCTTTTTCCTTGCCGGCGGTAGCTCTTCGTTTTGGACAATCCTCATCAAAGTGGCCCTCTCCACTACAGTACCTACATAGCGGGGTATAATCAATTGGCTTCTTTTCGTTTGGACATCTAGATTGAGTATGGCCAAAGCCATGACATCTCCAGCACTGGATTGGACCATCTCTTCTTTGATCACGCGTGGCTCCTCTTGGATAGTCTCCTCCTTGACCCTGAGCGCCATATCCATAAGTCGGTCTGTTTTCCCAACGAGATGTAGGTGGTACGCTTTGAGCGGGCAATCCCGTGTAAGGTCTTTCTCTTGTATCTCCTGATTTCATAGTCCTTTCTTCATAGGCTCTCTTGTTGTAACATCGGTCCTCTGTGTGATTTGTTCTCCCACAAAAAGTACAACGCATCCTAGGTGGCGACCTATCTGTGAATACTCTCGAGACTGTAGGGCATTCTGAAGCCAAATGGCTGTAACCATGGCACTTCCCACACCATGTATTTGATCGAAACACTTGATTCGGGTTTGTTGTGACCTCTGGTTTTACTGTGTACGTCTCTTGAGTTATCGTGGCAGCTTTTATAGCTTGCGTGACCAATTCTAATATTCGTTCTTCGGTTAGCGCAGGCTTTACCTCGCCTGGCGTGCTAGTGGCAGCTACAAAAGCTGGGGTCGTCAATGCGGGACTTCCTTGGCCAGGATCTTTCATCGGTATGTTTCCTGGGCCTCCCATAGGCTCGTATAAGAGCTCCATCTTTCTTTGTTGACATAATTGTACTTCCTCCCAAAGCCTCGCTTGTTCCTTAGCATCCATTAAAGTTGCCGGTCTTGTCAGACTGATATGCTGCTGTGCCGTAGGATCTCTCAATCCCGAAATGAATCTTCTTTTCAATGTCTCATCGTTCGGGGCATTCGCGCCCATCTTTCTTACCAACGTTTCCATTCTCTGAATGTAGTTATCGATGCTCTCATTGACTCCTTGTCGCAAATAATCCATTTGTTGGGCCAATCTGTCTTGGAAGCCTTGTCGTCGAAACTTTGCCAAGAAGGCTTCCTTGAGCATCTGATAAGTTCCACGTTCTTGTGGTGTCAGATTTCCATACCAATTGGCTGCCTCATCACGGAGAATAGCCGGAAAAATTCTCAACCTTTGATCCTGGTCAACTACATCATTGGCCTCACAGGTGACCTCAAACAACTGGATAAAGCTATCCGGATCTTCGTCCCAAGTACCTGAAAACTTGGTGAAGTCCCCCAAGTGAACTGAAATCCGCTGAGCCATTTCGAACAGAGGTGTGATGTCGATATCACTTCGATCCCAAAAATTTAGCACACGTGGCTTCAGGATCCCTCCTTCAAATTGTCGTACTTGATTCGCGACCCTCCTACGGGAGTACACGTTTTTGACCGATTTCTTCGAACCAATCGAGGTCCACTCACCTGGTGGTTCCCACCTTCTTCTTTCTCTTTCAAGGGCTCTTCTTTGAGCGCGTTCCTCTCTTTGAGTTTGTGTTTCTCCTGACGATGAGCTCCCCTCGCTCATGTACTAGATCTCGGGGTCCGCAAGCTCGGCCAACCTGTGGCGCTAGGCGAACCTATGGCACTCTCTTATAGAGACGTACCAAGCAAATTCCCGGCAAACGCACCGAATGAAGAGGATCTTAAGCCCAAGGGAAAAAGTGGGTTTACGAAACTTTATTTGATTTAAATTCCTCGGAATCGGTCTTCTTGGATTACCTAGAGCCCACAATTATCTCGCAATGGATTTTTCTTATGGCTATGCACTAGCGCATATGTTCCCGTCCCTACCCGGGTAGATCCATGCTGCTGCCTCTATCGATCCACATAAGAATGATGACCACTGCAGCTCATTTTTTTTGTTGAGAATATCATGGGAGCCTGAAACTGCAGCCCATCATTTTTATAAACCAGAATAAGGCCCTGCTGATCCTCCAAAGACACCAAGAATTCCAAACTGTGAGCTCCACATAAGTGGCACCTACTGTGCTTTTAGTGCAAAGAAGATATGACCCTACACATAAGCACGCCTTTAGGAGGTTAAATCAAGAGGTCTTTGGCGTCCTTTTCTTTTTCCCTCTCTTGATTCTTACTGATGATGAGGATATCGGCGTTGTTGATCAGAATCAATAAGCCATTACAAAACAAAAGCAGACCTCAATCAAGCAACGAAAAGGAGCTGCTCATATGGGCATTCCTTCTGCACCATGGTGCATACCATTCATAAACAGTACACAGGAAGTCATATAATGCTTTCTTCCTCCGCATTGAGGAAAAAAGGAAGTGGGAGGCAGCATATTTTAATGCAAAAGAGAAGGATTAATCAAGAATCTATTTATTCAAACTCTGGATCAACGCTTTGTAGCAGATCTTCATCAGTATATCAACATATATTATGCAAAAGGTAGTTATCGAGCCAACACTAATTACTGCTCTAAATATAGAACAAAGGAGATCCTGAAAAGACACAAAGTAGATGTCGTGCTAAAGGCCAAATTCAGCGCACATCATATTAACAAAGTTACGTCGAAGAAGCGATTCTATACCTGTCAAGTCTAAGTAACATCTGGAAATGTTATAGCCAATGCTTTGTTGAATCTAGTCTGAAAACCCTTTCTGAGGGGATATAACGCGACCTGTGAGAGGCATTATATAAGGCATCTTGTGAGAAGCAGCTTATATAAAGAATCCTGATGTCAAATGGTGAAACAAAGGCGTTGATCAGCAGCACCAGATGTTCAAACGTACAGCACGAAGCTCAACTCAGATCAACAAAGTCAAGGATAAAGCAGACTTCGCAGTACTCTAAGCCGTCTACCTCCCATTTCATCTCTTATACAGAAAACAGACGTGCCGGACTAGGACTCTGAGAGTCTAAACAGAGATGTTGAGTTCTGAGGAACCGAAATTCTACAAGCCACTCGTGATGGAGCAGGAGCAAGTCCCCATTGTGTTTCTTCCATGGCATACCAAGTGATTTAATTGAAAATTGCATACAAAAATATACTCAGAACATTTCAGTAACCTTTTATCTTGTTCATCACTGTCGATGACTTTAGTTCAGAGCTTGGATCCCAGTGCATGCTGCAACCGAGACACATGTCAAGAAAGCCACCCGCTGCACTCCTTCGTCCCCAGCTCCCTGTTGCTCACCGAGAGCTTCCCCCCCAAAGTGAACAGCCTCCCCCCTCCTCTCGATGCCTGTACGAAAAAACAAGAGAGAGAGACAAAATGCCAGCCCTCCGCTCCGATAATGGCGGCAGCCTCCCCTTTTCCGTTCTTCTTGTCAGAGCAATGGGGAGGCAGAAACAAAAATCCCCCTTTTTCTGTTTCGCTCGTCAGAGCTGTTACAACTGCCCCTCGACTTTAAAGTTTGCCTTGATTGCAGCAAACGATTGACATCATCCTCTGTATTAAAATAAACATATGCTGTGCCTTTGCTGAGGGTAGTGTGAGGATCTATCATTACTCTAACGGACTTGACAGCCAGCTTTAAGGATCTAACAGTAGTAAAAAGATGATGTAACTCCTCATCCTTCACGTCCACTGGTGTATTGCTAACGAAGACACTCCAAAGTTCATTCACATAAGCAAGAGATTCTTCTTTCCGTACTTCAGGAGTATGTGCAACACTAACTTGTAAAAGGTTTCCATTTAACTCTATCATGTTATGACCAACAGCAGCTCTGACAGCCTGCTCATCTTCATACACAATATGGGCACTTTGATGTATTGCCACTTTGTTGACTTCCTCATTTTTTGTCACCCGTTTTCTCTTTTTCACATCTTGAGAAAAAACTGGTTGAAGAAGAACCGAATCAATGACTCCAAACTGTGAGAACTCTTTAACCACATCTTTCTTGGTTGCATTCAAAGGAAGGTTCTCAACTAAAACTACCTTGCAAAGGTTTAACTCCTCGGGATCAGTTTTCAGAGGGGCTTCAACATCATCTGCTTTGCCCCTTTTCTTCGTTACAGTACTGCCCATGCCAACAGGGGGTACCTTTTCCTCCATATGAACAGGATCATCTAATACTAGTGTAGTGATCTTCTCCACACCTTTGTCTTCAGCTTCATGAGACCTCTCTCTTTTTGACCTTGTCGAACCTTTTTTGGAACTCTCGAACCTATATTGGGACTCCCCAGGTACCTGAAATCAAATGTATTTCCTGCTAAATAGAACCACATTAGTGCATAAAAATCCACCATTTTTGGGGCTAACATACTTCCCTCTTCTTATTTGCGAAGTCGTCCTCGACGAGCCACTATTGCTGCAATCTAATCAAAACGGCCATGAAAACATCAGTGCACAACTAGTTTGCATACCTTCCCATCGAGCCGATACTCCAACTGAACCTGCACTCATTGAAGCTATTAGTGCTCAAAAATCACTCATAAATACATTCAAATCAGTCACTTCCAAAATGATCCAAGAACATGCACATACACGCAATCCCATTTCAGCCATGCATCAATTTGCTCATACATTCCATTATGAAAATGGTCTCAACCAAAATAACCCATGCAACTACCATTGCAAAAAACAGAAAAGAAAATACCGAAATGAACAACAACAACTGAAATGAATCCAATCGGAGATGCAAAAATTACCCAAAATGCACACTCCATTATTGCATCTATTATTCGCTATGTACAATCATTCCATGACTAGACATTCCCGAAGAATCTCCATCGTCGTCCTACAAAAATCATCGAGACTCGAGTACAAATGAAGACATACATCAGAACCCTAGAGTGTCCCGCACACTAGAAAAACCCTCAGATAGAGCACACAAGTTGTAAAGCAAGATAGTTGCATTACCGCGCTAAAGCCTCATCCATAAGTACATATACAGTCTCCGTGCCTTCAAGAATGTTGATCCAAAGTGAGCTGATCTGTCGCAAGCCAACGCATACCAATCGCACAAGCAACTAACATTCCCTTCCAGGCGATCATCGCCCTCTCCTCTCTCTCTCTCCCCCTCAGGAGTGGGGAATAACTTCATATGAAAATTTTATTTTAATCACACGTTGGCCTACATTGACACTGGATGCGATTCGTGGACCTGACCACCCGATCAGGTTGATTCCACCCATCTACCAACGCAATGCAGCGCACAACATACAAACACAAAATGATCACACATAACATATATCAACTAGCCCATAACGAAGCTGGATGCGGCTCGTGGTCGTGACTACCCAGCCACGATGGCTCCACCTGCCTACCAACTCGTTATGGCGCATAGCTAACACACAATCACATACATCCCAAGCCTATGGCGAAACTAGCTGCGGCTTGTGGTCCTCACCACCCGGCGAGGATAAATCCACCCACCTACTAGTCCACCATAGCGCATTGGTATGATCACACAACACACTTTCTTTTTCTTTTCTCTTCTTTTTTCGTTTTTCGTTTCATAGTAAATTAGTTCACCCAAGTCCTGAGAATTAGGGAGAGGAAGAAAGGGACTTTTCCCACTGTTCCCACACATACATGCAAAACAGATACACTCTAGCCTTTGACAGATCAACCACCTCTTCACTTCATTCTCTCAACTACAGACACTACATATGTATTCATCGGTTCGACTTTTCACTTGGTAGCTACAGCCGGCTATGCCTTAGTCCCTCGTATACCTATCCTTAGGTGTCCTAGAATGTGAGTCCCCGGGATGTCTCATGTAGTCTCACATCATACTCGAATCCCGACAACTTCTCTAAGGCGAGTCAGGCTCAACTTCGGGAGCTCCGTCATCACTTCCTAGCGTTAGCACATCTGCCCAAGCCCATGTGATATCGTTTTCCTCGTTAGGCATTTCCCTAGAAGGATCAAAATAGTAGTATCGATCTCCCGTCCATCCTACATGTCGATCTAGGTATTCCTCAAAACACTCAATGTAAAATGCAACCCCCAAATCCTGGTTTATAAAGCATACCAGCCAATGCGCTTCCTCAACATCGTATTCCGTCTCAAAGTCGTCGACATCTATGTCCATTAACTCGTAGCGCGTTAACCTTCACGGGAGCATATTCTTCTCCTAAATCTTGAATTTGCATGGAACCATTGGAATTGAGTTCCACCACCTTAAACGGTCCCGCCCATCTTGTCTGCAACTTCCCTGGGAATTTATAATATTTACTATCATAGACTAGTACCAAATCCCCTTCCTGAATCACATAGGTTTTGAGATTTTTGTCATGTCTCTCCTTACGTCTCTTCTGAATAGCTTCCAAGCTTTGTTGTGCGATGAGCCTCTTTTCTTCCAGCTTCACTAGTTGCATGTACCTCTCCTTTAATGACTCTTCCTCGCCCAATCTGGCTTCGATGGCCACTCTTAATGTCGGCACTTCTTTTTCGATGGGAAAGATGGCTTCCTCGCCATATACTAGAGAGAACGGAGTGCTCTTAGTTGTCACTCGGTAAGATGTTCGATATGCCCATAAAGCTTCCAAAAGTCTCTCATCCCAGTCTCTCCTATGCACAGCTACTGTTTTTGTCAGAATCTGTTCAAGAAAATTCTTCGATCAATTCGTTGACAAAATGTGTCCCTCTATCACTCACTATTTCCAATGGGCATCCGAATCGAGTGATAATTTGTTCATACAGAAATTTAGCAACATCAATAGCTCGGTCAGTCTTCAGAGCTTTGGCTTCTACCCACTTGGTAACATAGTCAGTACAGACCAAAATATACCTATTGGATCTTCGTCGTGAGGGAGGATCAATAGGCCCCACAAAATCAATTCCCCATTTCTCAAACGGCTTAAGAGCCAACACCGGCGTAAGAGGAGCAGCATGTGATAATGTGGGTTTGCCCATTCGTTGGCATTTGTCACATTTCTTACAGTATGTATGTGAGTCTTTGAACAGCGTTGGCCACCAATACCCGGCTAATAAAATCTTCCTTGCCGTCAATTCACCAGCAAAATGTCCACCGCAAGGTTCGTCATGCAAAGCCCTCAACACGAGATTTGCCTCTTCTTCCTCGAGACACCTCCGATAAATGCTCTCATGAACAAAATATCGATAGAGTTGCCCCCCAATGATGCTATGGTGCTTCGCCAATGCTAACAGTTTTTGCTTCTCTCTCTTGCTTGCTTCTGGCGGATATTTAGTAGTGCACAAAAAATTCACCAAATCGGCATACCAAGGTATTTTAGCTTCCACCTGGAATAGATGCCCATCAGGAGCATCGTCGGGCACACCAGAGATTGGCTCCTCATTAACAATTCGAGATAAATGGTCAGCCAATATATGTGCTTTACCTGGTCTGGTTACTATTGTGAACTGAAATTCTTGGAGAAGTAGCATCCACCTCATCAGTCGTCCTGATAACTCTGGTTTATTAATGATATACTTAAGGGCTTCGTGATCCACATAAAAAGTGAAATGCTTTCCCATCAAGTAATGCCGATATTTGTTCACCGCAAAGATCATCGAGAGATATTCCTTCTCCGTAGTCGTGTAGTTCTTCTCAGTGCTATTCAAATTGCGACTCGCATAGTAAATAGGATGATCCAACTTCTTTTCGTCGGCTTGGCATAGTACTGCTCCAACTGCAGTATGAGAAGCGTCGGTATGTACATGAAATTCCTTCGTCCAATCAGGTGCTACCAAAATCGGTGCATTTATTAACCTCTCTTTGATCGAGTCGAATGCAACTTGACACTCTCCAGTCCACTGGTATTGTTGGTCCTTCCTCAAAAGAGTCGTCAGTGGTGCCGCTATGGATGCAAAATTTAATATAAAACGTCGATAATAATTCGCATGGCCTAAGAATCCTCTGAGTTGTCGCAAATTCTGCGAAGGTGGAAGTTGTCTAATTTTTTCCACTTTGTCCTCTTCAACCGCAATCCCTTTTTCGGAAATAACATGTCCCAAAAGCAATCCTCTTCGTACCCCAAATGTACACTTTTCAGGATTCAATGCGATGCCTTTTTCGATGCTTCTTCTTAAAATTGCTTCGATCCTTTCCATCATATTTTCATCGTCGCCTCTGATTGCAAAGTCATCGAGAAATATCTCCATCCAATCCTGCAAGTAGTCTTGATATGCAGCTATCATTGCTCTTTGGAATGTGGCCGGTGCGTTGCATAATCGAAATGGCATCACCCGATATGCATACGTACCCCATTCTGTCGTGAAAGTAGTTTTGGATTGATCCTCTTCATGAATTTGGATCTGGTTGTACCCACTGAAACCATCCAAAAATGAGTACAATCTATGGCCAGCCACTCTATCCAAGATTTGATCAGTAAATGGCAAGGGAAAGTGATCCTTCTTCGTGCGCTCGTTCAACTTTCGATAATCTATGCAAATACGGATTTTCTTATTTTTCTTTGGAACCACTACAATTGGCGATACCCATTCGCTAGATGCAATGGGGTCTATGAATCCTGCCTCCAATAATTTGGTCAATTCCAGCTTGATCAATTCCGAGTAGACTGGATTCGTTCGCCTGAGTCGTTGACATATTGGTCGTGTGCCTTCTTCCAAATCTATATAATGTTGGCAGATTTGGGGATCAATTCCTCTCAGATCACTGTATGACCATGCAAAGGCCTCACTAAAATTTTTGAGTGTCGTTTTAATGCAGTCTCGTACTCCATCTGGTAGCTCTGACCCTACACTCAAGAACTTTTCTGGAAAGACTTCCCATTTTTCCGACTGAGCTTCTCGCGAATAATCCTTATTTCTCGATGACACTGTGATTGGAATGTGCTCTCCGATCACGCGTGCGTGGTTGGCCAGTAAATCATTGTTTTGTTCTCTTTCGATTGAACCTAGTTTCTTCAATTCAGCTTTTGCAATGGCTTCCGACACCTTAGTCTTACCCTTCGCTTCTTTTTCCGATTCTCGACTTCTCTTTAGAATCTCTGCTTCTAGCATTCTAATTCTTTCTCTCAACTGTTGCACTTCCATCGCCGCAGCTAACTCTCGTTTCGATTCTTCTTTTGAAGTTCCCTTCTCTAGGGATTGAGTAGCTTTGTTTTTACTTGAGTCTATACTCAACATGTAACAATCAAATTCACTTGTGTGCGTCAACCATCCTAGCAGCTCCTGATCGGAATCGTCGTTATAGAGCAATGGATTTTGATACTCTCCCATCTTCGTGTCTTGATTCTTAAAGAGCTGCAAGTTGAACCCGTCTTGAAGCAGATTCTTGTAGGTGTCCGTGTTCAAAGAAAACCTAGCTCGTGCACTCTCGTGCCTTGCTTTCTCCTTTTCTTTCTTTTCCATCTCATCGACTATTATTGTCTTCTTCTTGTTGATCGAGGGTGGGGATACTTGTATTTGAATCCGATCAGACTTTGGCCTTATCGAAATAAAACCTGTGCGCCAGTCATGCACACATTCGGCTTGCACCAACCATGGCCGTCCAAGTAGGATCGAGAAGGTAGCCTCCGAGGTCCTTGGTCTTACTATCAGATAATCGACTTTAAACTCTAGACCGCCCACAACTGTGCTTACATTCTTCAAAAGACCCGCAGGCTTCACTTGTGTTTGATCTTCCATCCTCAAAGACATCGGCGTCTCTTCCATGTGGTTGAGGCCTAAAGCTTTCATCATGAACTCAGTCATCAGGTTGACTGCGGCTCCACTATCTAACTGAGCACCAGGGACTGCATATCCTTTAATTTCGACCGTCACAGCTGGAGCGTTCGAATCAATTTGCGTCGTGATACTTTGAATGATTCCTTGGACATCCTTATCTTGTCTATTTTTATCTTGAGCTTTCCTCGGCTTCTTAATATATTCGTTGTAGAATTGTTTCCTATAAACAGGCGAACATTTTAGCAATGTGCCAATGTCCAGCGTGACTTCCGTGTCAGCGAGCAACCTTACAATATCCACTTCTTCCGAACTGTCTTTCCTTTCTAATCTTAGGAGCTTTCAATCTTTCAGGGAATGGTGCTATGCCTGGCACAAACTCCTTGGTCACTGGTGGAAGAATCTCAACCTCTTCCCCATCCTCAAACTCTTGCTGCCCAACAAATCCTCCAACTTGGTTTTCTACCTCTTCGTGTTCAGCTATCCTCTCTTGACTCCCTTCTTCACCTTCGCCTCCTGGATTCTTCTTCGAGTACTCTTGAGTCCTTGTGACTACTGCCACAGTTGGATCTTTGTGTGGTTTCTTGGCCTCGTAAGCATCCACAAAGTGCATCGACGAGCTAGAGCCTTCTTGCGGGTTCGGCGTCTTGAACACCACTCCGATCGTAGGAACGTGCTCTTGAGCTCTTGATGTGGGATGCATCTGAGTATCAACATAGTTCGAGGACCCTACTGGTCCTTTTTCCTTGCCGGCGGTAGCTCTTCGTTTTGGACAATCCTCATCAAAGTGGCCCTCTCCACTACAGTACCTACATAGCGGGGTATAATCAATTGGCTTCTTTTCGTTTGGACATCTAGATTGAGTATGGCCAAAGCCATGACATCTCCACCACTGGATTGGACCATCTCTTCTTTGATCACGCGTGGCTCCTCTTGGATAGTCTCCTCCTTGACCCTGAGCGCCATATCCATAAGTCGGTCTGTTTTCCCAACGAGATGTAGGTGGTACGCTTTGAGCGGGCAATCCCGTGTAAGGTCTTTCTCTTGTATCTCCTGATTTCATAGTCCTTTCTTCATAGGCTCTCTTGTTGTAACATCGGTCCTCTGTGTGATTTGTTCTCCCACAAAAAGTACAACGCATCCTAGGTGGCGACCTATCTGTGAATACTCTCGAGACTGTAGGGCATTCTGAAGCCAAATGGCCATAACCATGGCACTTCCCACACCATGTATTTGATCGAAACACTTGATTCGGGTTTGTTGTGACCTCTGGCTTTACTGTGTACGTCTCTTGAGTTATCGTGGCAGCTTTTATAGCTTGCGTGACCAATTCTAATATTCGTTCTTCGGTTAGCGCAGGCTTTACCTCGCCTGGCGTGCTAGTGGCAGCTACAAAAGCTGGGGTCGTCAATGCGGGACTTCCTTGGCCAGGATCTTTCATCGGTATGTTTCTTGGGCCTCCCATAGGCTCGTATAAGAGCTCCATCTTTCTTTGTTGACATAATTGTACTTCCTCCCAAAGCCTCGCTTGTTCCTTAGCATCCATTAAAGTTGCCGGTCTTGTCAAACTGATATGCTGCTGTGCCGTAGGATCTCTCAATCCCGAAATGAATCTTCTTTTCAATGTCTCATCGTTCGGGGCATTCGCGCCCATCTTTCTTACCAACGTTTCCATTCTCTGAATGTAGTTATCGATGCTCTCATTGACTCCTTGTCGCAAATAATCCATTTGTTGGGCCAATCTGTCTTGGAAGCCTTGTCGTCGAAACTTTGCCAAGAAGGCTTCCTTGAGCATCTGATAAGTTCCACGTTCTTGTGGTGTCAGATTTCCATACCAATTGGCTGCCTCATCACGGAGAATAGCCGGAAAAATTCTCAACCTTTGATCCTGGTCAACTACATCATTGGCCTCACAGGTGACCTCAAACAACTGGATAAAGCTATCCGGATCTTCGTCCCAAGTACCTGAAAACTTGGTGAAGTCCCCCGAGTGAACTGAAATCCGCTGAGCCATTTCGAACAGAGGTGTGATGTCGATATCACTTCGATCCCAAAAATTTAGCACACGTGGCTTCAGGATCCCTCCTTCAAATTGTCGTACTTGATTCGCGACCCTCCTATGGGAGTACACGTTTTTGACCGATTTCTTCGAACCAATCGAGGTCCACTCACCTGGTGGTTCCCACCTTCTTCTTTCTCTTTCAAGGGCTCTTCTTTGAGCGCGTTCCTCTCTTTGAGTTTGTGTTTCTCCTGACGATGAGCTCCCCTCGCTCATGTACTAGATCTCGGGGTCCGCAAGCTCGACCAACCTGTGGCGCTAGGCGAACCTATGGCACTCTCTTATAGAGACGTACCAAGCAAATTCCCGGCAAACGCACCAAATGAAGAGGATCTTAAGCCCAAGGGAAAAAGTGGGTTTACGAAACTTTATTTGATTTAAATTCCTCGGAATCGGTCTTCTTGGATTACCTAGAGCCCACAATTATCTCGCAATGGATTTTTCTTATGGCTATGCACTAGCGCATATGTTCCCGTCCCTACCCGGGTAGATCCATGCTGCTGCCTCTATCGATCCACATAAGAATGATGACCACTGCAGCTCATTTTTTTTGCTGAGAATATCATGGGAGCCTGAAACTGCAACCCATCATTTTTATAAACCAGAATAAGGCCCTGCTGATCCTCCAAAGACACCAAGAATTCCAAACTGTGAGCTCCACATAAGTGGCACCTACTGTGCTTTTAGTGCAAAGAAGATATGACCCTACACATAAGCACGCCTTTAGGAGGTTAAATCAAGAGGTCTTTGGCGTCCTTTTCTTTTTCCCTCTCTTGATTCTTACTGATGATGAGGATATCGGCGTTGTTGATCAGAATCAATAAGCCATTACAAAACAAAAGCAGACCTCAATCAAGCAACGAAAAGGAGCTGCTCATATGGGCATTCCTTCTGCACCATGGTGCATACCATTCATAAACAGTACACAGGAAGTCATATAATGCTTTCTTCCTCCGCATTGAGGAAAAAAGGAAGTGGGAGGCAGCATATTTTAATGCAAAAGAGAAGGATTAATCAAGAATCTATTTATTCAAACTCTGGATCAACGCTTTGTAGCAGATCTTCATCAGTATATCAACATATATTATGCAAAAGGTAGTTATCGAGCCAACACTAATTACTGCTCTAAATATAGAACAAAGGAGATCCTGAAAAGACACAAAGTAGATGTCGTGCTAAAGGCCAAATTCAGCGCACATCATATTAACAAAGTTACGTCGAAGAAGCGATTCTATACCTGTCAAGTCTAAGTAACATCTGGAAATGTTATAGCCAATGCTTTGTTGAATCTAGTTTGAAAACCCTTTCTGAGGGGATATAACGCGACCTGTGAGAGGCATTATATAAGGCATCCTGTGAGAAGCAGCTTATATAAAGAATCCTGATGTCAAATGGTGAAACAAAGGCGTTGATCAGCAGCACCAGATGTTCAAACGTACAGCACGAAGCTCAACTCAGATCAACAAAGTCAAGGATAAAGCAGACTTCGCAGTACTCTAAGCCGTCTACCTCCCATTTCATCTCTTATACAGAAAACAGACGTGCCGGACTAGGACTCTGAGAGTCTAAACAGAGATGTTGAGTTTTGAGGAACCGAAATTCTACAAGCCACTCGTGATGGAACAGGAGCAAGTCCCCATTGTGTTTCTTCCATGGCATACCAAGTGATTTAATTGAAAATTGCATACAAAAATATACTCAGAACATTTCAGTAACCTTTTATCTTGTTCATCACTGTTGATGACTTTAGTTCAGAGCTTGGATCCCAGTGCATGCTGCAACCGAGACACATGTCAAGAAAGCCACCCACTGCACTCCTTCGTCCCCAGCTCCCTGTTGCTCACCGAGAGCTTCCCCCCCAAAGTGAACAGCCTCCCCCCTCCTCTCGATGCCTGTACGAAAAAACAAGAGAGAGAGACAAAATGCCAGCCCTCCGCTTCGATAATGGCGGCAGCCTCCCCTTTTCCGTTCTTCTTGTCAGAGCAATGGGGAGGCAGAAACAAAAATCCCCCTTTTTCTGTTTCGCTCGTCAGCGCTGTTACAACTGCCCCTCGACTTCAAAGTTTGCCTTGATTGCAGCAAACGATTGACATCATCCTCTGTATTAAAATAAATATATGGTGTGCCTTTGCTGAGGGCAGTGTGAGGATATATCATTACTCTAACGGACTTGACAGCCAGCTTTAAGGATCTAACAGTAGTAAAAAGATGATGTAACTCCTCATCCTTCACGTCCACTGGTGTATTGCTAACAAAGACACTCCAAAGTTCATTCACATAAGCAAGAGATTCTTCTTTCCGTACTTCAGGAGTATGTGCAGCACTAACTTGTAAAAGGTTTCCATTTAACTCTATCATGTTATGACCAACAACAGCTCTGACAGCCTGCTCATCTTCATACACAATATGGGCACTTTGATGTATTGCCACTTTGTTGACTTCCTCATTTTTTGTCACCCGTTTTCTCTTTTTCACATCTTGAGAAAAAACTGGTTGAAGAAGAACCGAATCAATGACTCCAAACTGTGAGAACTCTTTAACCACATCTTTCTTGGTTGCATTCAAAGGAAGGTTCTCAACTAAAACTACCTTGCAAAGGTTTAACTCCTCGGGATCAGTTTTCAGAGGGGCTTCGACATCATCTGCTTTGCCCCTTTTCTTCGTTACAGTACTGCCCATGCCAACAGGGGGTACCTTTTCCTCCAGATGAACAGGATCATCTAATACTAGTGCAGTGATCTTCTCCACACCTTTGTCTTCAGCTTCATGAGACCTCTCTCTTTTTGACCTTGTCGAACCTTTTTTGGAACTCTCTGAACCTATATTGGTTCGATTCTCACCTAAGGAGAATCTACCAAAACTTAATTTCTTCCTTGGACTGTCTTCCTTCAAGGAGTTTTCTGTTAAATTATATTCCTTTGTCCTTTTGGCTATGAGCGTACTCCGGAAACTAGCAAGATATTCATTAAGGTCCTCCACAACATCAGAAAGTGTCACAGAATCTTCTCCCCCATTATGTAATTCTTTATCATCCCCACTTACAAGTCCCTTGGGAGAAATGCTGGGACTCCCCAGGTACCTGAAATCAAACGTATTTCTTGCTAAATAGAACCACATTAGTGCATAAAAACCCACCATTTTTGGGGCTAACACCTATGCAGATAAGTTTACGATTGAGTCTTCATGATGCTCGAGATGCATTTCATGCTTTTCTCTATGAGTAGGTTGTTGGATGCTTGATTTACTTATGCATTACTCGATCGGATACTCAGTTTGTTGTCTCACAGATGAGCAGGCTTATGCATTGCCCTGGTGTCAAGTATCGGCATGCCATTAAGTGTATCTTTTTCTACTTGAGTGGTACCCGGCTACTTGAATTGTTTTATCCCAAGGGGTTATCACTACCGCCACATTTACATGTTTTTTTTTACTCTGACTCGGCTGGTTGCTATGCCCACTAGTGATTTTTTCTTCATGCTTGGTAGCTCATGCATACCTTGGTTGAGCAAGAAGCAGCCTATTGTGGCCACTTCCAGTTGTGAGGCTAAGTATAGGGAAGCTTTCACAATGACTATTGAGTGTGTGTGGCTCAGATGCTTTATGACTGATTTGGGTGTTGGTCAGTCTTCTGCCACCACGATCTTCATTGGCAGTCAGAGTGCATTGGTCGTTGCAAAGAACCATGTGTTCCATGCTCACACTAAGCACATTGAGGTGAATTATCATTATGTGAAGGAGATGTTCTCTACTGGAGAGATCAACTTGGCATATGTGCCCACGTATGAGAACATTGCAGACCTTTTCATATAGACTCTGCCTAGGGAGAAGTTTGAAGATTTCCACAAAGCTTTGGGATTACTTCCTTTTGTGGATTGATTCCACATAGCTTGGCACTTCCTTATACATGAGTGCCAGCTCCTTGTTCACTGCATCACTCCCAGGGGGATTTGTTGATATATTTAGGTAGTGATGTGTGTGAACACACTAGGACCGTTGGGGCAATTTTTTCCCTCTTTAGGAGGTTTTTTTCCCCTGGCTTGTATATACGCCTATTGCCCTAACGGGTTACTTACCTTTGTACATTCTAGTGGTAATACATTCAGAATTGTGTATTGTGCTTCAAGATTCTTCTTCTTCCTTGTGTTGTTCGTGTGCTTCCACAGACCTCAAACTCCAATATCCTCCCACTTGAGAGTGTTAGAGAACATTGGTAAAGAAGCTCAAGGCCTCTTGCAATTTCTCCCCGTACTTGATAGCAACACCTCCATCTTTCTTTTTCAGTAAAGGGATGAAGTCTTTTTTTTTCTTTTTTATCAAATCAAATATGCTTTTATTGGGAGGAAGAAAGCACACCACTAGCTCTAAAAAGTCTTCAAATTTGAGTCTTTCCTGAAGATCAAGAAGCTTGGCTTTAGTGGAGAGGTCTGTATTGGGAGACTTAAATAATATTTCCATCATGCTACTAATACTAGTTCTCCTTTTGGCCCTAATGTCTCTAGCTACCTTTGTGTAGCAAGTGAGAAGACTTTGAATATCTTTAACTACTTTTTCGCAATCAAGTAAAGGAGATGACCTGTAGTGGCAGTGGTGGAGAATGATATTTTTTATTTTCCACAACACACAAGGAATTTTGGGCACGAAGGCATCAAGATAAGGCGAGCCTACTCAAACCATGAGGAAGTCTTTATAAAGAGTAATCATAAGGAGATAATGATCTGAGAAGAGAAAGGACTTGTCAAGGACACACTTAACATTCCAATAGTCTTGAAGTCTCATGACATTGAAGTAGAATCTATCTAGTCTAGGGATCTCGTGTTTTGAGAAATCTCTGTGAGGTCTTTGGTAGTAATAAGTCAGCACCAATTGAACTTCTGTTTCCTACTGATGGTGTTGCCCTTGCAATCTAAATGATTAGAAAGTTTCTTCACCATGTTAAAATACACTAAGGTTCCATTAATGGAATTCCTAGCATTGAGCCCTATGATTGCTAGTATTGGTAGCATACAAACTAACAAAGGTCAAGGCATAAGGGTTATTGAGGGAAACAACCACCCACTAGTGTGTAGGGTTGTACTCAATTTTATCAACAAGATGTGATAAAAAAGTGGTTGCACCTATGGAAACCCCACCTTTATCACTATGGTGGTTAGTAAAAAATCACACAAAGACCAACTTTAGGTTGCTCCTAAGATTGCAATCACTTATCTCCTTGATTTACTTCTACTTATTTCATTGACCATTCTTTTCTTTGTTCTTGCTCCTACCACGTTGTTGATTCTTTCCTTGGTAAGAATCACGTACATTATATCCATCTCCACTCTGAGTGCCAACCCTACATTTCCTACGAATCTCCTCACTCAAGGATGCTCCACATATGTCATCATAGATGAGTTTACCACCAGGTGCACTATTGCTAATAGTTGTGAAAAACATATTCCATTTTATTATCCATATCCATTTTCTTAGCGTGTAACTGGGAGAATATAGCATCAAACTCATTTAAATGAGCAACAACACTATATGTGTCCTTCATGCTAAGGTCATATAATTTTCTCATCAGATACACTTTATTTGATGATGTCTCTTTTGCATATGGATTGCATAAATTCTTCCAAAGCTCCTCTGCACTTTCACAGTCTCATAGTGTAAAGTAAACATTATCTACCAGGTGCAAGTGAATGGTAGACTTGGCCATTTCATCTAACTCATGCCAATCATCTTCATCCATTTTAGTAGGCTTCTTTGAAATTCCATTTACTAGCTTTCATTGCCTCCTTTGAATAAGCACATCTTTAATCTGATTCTTCCATAGAGCAAAGTTTGTGCCATCGAATTTTGGGACCTCAAAATGTTCTTTGCCCTACAAGTTATAACTCCTCCTTGGAACACTGGCACTAAACCCTGATCCACGAGATGTGCCTGATACCCCTAATGCCATGATGGTAGAGAACTGAATAGAATGATAATGGAGCTAGAAGAGTCCAAACACCAAAAAATAAGTGTATCAAGGAGTAAATCGACCATTGTATAGTTGACAAAACAAAAAAAGATATGAAAACATTTTGCCTACAAAATGAGCATCTGACCAGTGTCAAAATATAATAAAACTACAAGTACTAACATGTTTACCTGCATAGTGAATCACTGACTTCACTACAAATAATCAGTTACCCAATAGAAGCCAACTAGGCTTATCGAGCACCTATGAACAACTACCATACATATCCTATGTGGGTGTCTCCCAATTAAGAAAACCTCACCACGACCCTCTTTATCAAACATAAGAGGCTTTATGCAAAAATCATAACCACTATATCAATGACCACATGGACGTACATAAGCCGTATCCTCAGAAGCGTACATGGTGTGTATGTGCTCAGTATATGTATTAAAATGACACTAAAAGGCTGAATGCATGGCCCAAAAACTAGCCAAAAACACCTGCAAGTGTATGTCAACTCTGATGTTTTAGGCTCAAAAAACTTGCATAAAGTTTCAGCGGTTGCTCCCATCAAAACTAAAGAGCTTTTGAGAAACCTATAGTTTTATGAGTGTGGATGAAAACACAGCCTCAAAGATTGATATTTGTTGTCAAAGAAGTACAAAGAACACTCTTCTTGATAATCTTGGACCTGTGTGAAGAGAACTATGTGTGAAAGTACTCCAAAATGGCTCCAAAAGACACCCCAAAAATGCTTCAAAAACATGCTTTGAAAGCAAAGAATGAAGTTTTGAGGGACCAAAACATGTTCAAGGTAATGTTAACCTTAGTCTTTCCCCTTCTTCAGACACCACAATGAGTGTAGCTTAGTGGCAAGAGATTGCCACAGTTAAGGAAGCTTTGGGGGGAACACTACTAGGATGGGTGACCTCTCGGGAAGTACCAGGAACCTCTATCTTCCTTGATCATTGAGATCCTTCCTTGCATGCAGCCAATGGTGTCTATGGTGACTTTAGTGACTCAGATGACAAGGTATGCCAAGGTCTATGCCTTGGTCGCTGCCTTGGTCACTGCTTTAATCATAAGCCTTGGAGAAAGCCTTAGGTGGGTGGACGGGTGCTTGCTTCACTCGCACAAAAGGAACAAATCTTTTGCATCAAATGCTCTGATACCAGTGAAGGATTTCGATGGCATATTGCACTTCTCCTTCTTGAGAGCTCCACGATGATATCCACGTAGTAGAAAACGGAGCTCCTAAGGGCCGCAGACGGTACTCCACATAGAGGCTATAGGATACACAAAAAAACACAGTAGAGAGGGAGCATGAACATAGACTTCTTAGGTGTTACAAATGCGATGTTTTATTAAAGAACATATACAAAGAAGTGTCCGGTGGTCATTTGGCCTTTCAAATGGACACTAACGGTAATACAAGAGGCATATTATACCTAAAATTGGGACTTGAAGAACCTCTCATCAGACTTGGTTAGAGTTAGAGAATCTCTATCAAAGTAGAAACCATGCTAAGAAAGCTCATCTAAGGAGATAGTTAGCCAACACAAGGATGAAAGTTGATGAGCCATTTAGACACATATTCTTAAGCTTAAAGATTTACAAGATCAGTTACTCAATGCTGGAGTAAATATTTTGGATGAAGAGATGGTAAATACACTTCTAAACTCAATTTCATCTACATATCATGCTTTTGTTACTTCTTTATTTCTCTCTATAAGAGATAGAGAACTTTCATTTGAAGAGCTATATTTCCTATCACTTCAAGATGAAGATCAACAAAAGGGTATGGAAGAGAAGGATGAATCCATGTTATCATCATCGAAGGGAAAGAAGGAGAAGGAGAAGAAGAGTCAGCAATCCAAGAAGGAAAGTAAGTCTTTTGATCCTAATTCTTCCACTCCTACCCTAACGCTTCCACTACACCCAAAGAAAAGTCTTCGACTACATCTGGTTCAAAGAAAGGAGTATGCCATTACTATAAGAAGCCATATCATTTCATAGCAGAATGCAAAACAAGGATTTTTAACTAGAAGAGGAAAGCATTAGGTAATAGTGTTGAAGATGATCCAAAACCTAAATCTTCAAAGGGAGATTCATATGTGTGTTACTATTGAAGAGGTAGATTTTGATCAGGTAGCATTAAACGCAATCTCAAATAATCCTTGGATTTTTTATTCTAGAGATATTAACCATATGATAGGTTGCAGAAAGGTATTTTCTTCCCTTTCTACCTCTTCATGTAGAAGAGTGACCATTATAGATGTCATGTTTTAGATGTTTTAGGTGTTGGAGAAGTGAACCTAAAGTCAAGGGTAGGTAAAAATTTTACAATTTCCAATGTTCTTTATGTTCTAAGAATTTTCTCTCTATCTCTACTTTCTTGTCACATGGTTATAAAGTTGTCATTAAGAAAGATTCATGTCATATCCTCTCACCCGATCAAGAGCATTATCTACTTCAAGGTGAAAACAAAAGTGGAATGTTTGTTTTGTTCAAAATAAGTCATGCTAATGTTGCTAGGTTTTCTACTCCTACGGAGAACATGAATTTATGGCATGCTAGATTTGGTCATATCAGTTACACAACTCTCAAGCACATCAAAGGTCAAGGTATGGTGGAGAATTTGCCTACTTTTGCTTTACCAAATGATGTAGAGTCATGTGAAGAATGTCTTGAAGGAAAGCTTCACAAACTTCCTTTCGAGAAGCATCGATACATCACACACACAAAGAAGTTGTTGACCATACATTTAAATGTGAATGGTCCGATGTTGGTTGCTTCTTGGAACTCCATGACACTAGCTTGGAACCTCCATATGCTTAGTAATCAGAGGTACTTCTTCTATCATCCTTAGCTCCTACCCAATCTACATCCGACTAGATTTTGATATCCAAATATGAAGAGTAAGGATAGAATATATTTTCATTGATTGTACCTTTGAGATACTTAATTACTCTCCTAGCTGCATCCATGTGTGGTCTTCTTGGTGAGTGCATGAATTGGCTTAGTACTCCTACACTATATGAGATGTCCACCCTTGTATGAGTAGCATATATCAAGCTACCTACCAAGCTTTGATACTCTTTATTGTCTTCAATTTTCTCACCTTCATAAACACTAAGTTTATGATTCATCTCCAAAGGTGTACCTATAGATTTAGTGTTCTCCATTTTGAACTTAAGAAGTAGACCTTGAATGTATCTCCTCTTAGTTAAATACATTCCTTCATCTCTATATATGACTTGCATACCTATGAAGAATGTGAGCTCACCTAAATCATTGATTTTGAACTCCTCTTGCATGTGTCTCTTGATCTTTTGAATGCCATTCAGATCATCACATATCACAATAATATCATATACATATACACATAGATAGATTGTTGAGATATCAAGCTCAACATGTGATGATCCAGGATGACACATATCATTTTTCATTTCTCTGACATGTATAATGGTCATGCTGGTATATGTCAGGGACACTTCATTGAGCTTTATTAGATTTATCTACTGAGAGTGATGGCACATTTATTTCTTACCGGCTCACTCATCCGCATACATTAAGATTTTCCTTATGCACTATTCTTTATATATTTCACTTGTTGTACTCTTGTTTTTAGGTCATTCTTATACATTCCTTTTATGTAATAGAAGACAAAAAAGAAGATCATTCTTCCTTTCCTCAATCTGTGTGTGTGATTCCCCTTGATTATGAGATTATCTCCTTCCTCATGACATGGTATGAGAGCCAGTGTGGCTATAGAGAGCTCGTGGAGAAAGCCAATGGTGAAGAGTGTGCGAGAAGGCATGGAGAAAGCGCGATTCACAAACAACCTCAGATTGCTATGAAAATTGGCATGAGGGTAGAATACCTCAAAATATTTTCGTGAGTTATCCCTTTAGGGTCACTCGTTTTCGCCATATCAAAGTTTCAAAGCCATCTCAACCTCCTTATGAGCCCGCAAGGTGGGGCCCTTAGAAAAACCAAGTCAGTTTGCAAAATTGTAACTTGCTTTGTATTTGGCAACACTTATATATTTGTTAAACGCGGGACTAACTGTCAGTAGCATGTTTAAACATTTATTGGGTTCTTGGGAGTGGAAGAGGTCTGTTAAACAGAGGCCCTATACTTGAATTTCCCCAATTTCTCACTTCAGACAGAAATATACTACTGTCCAAGAATTCTATCGGTTTATACTGCACAATCCTATAGTTCACAATCAATTCTTCCAAAGTTTACCGAACACACACAGCACCATACTATTCAGGATCGCGATACAGAGTTACTTGATTACTCAAGAACTGTCCAATTATCAGTTACTGTAACAATAGAACAATAGTAGTAAGTTACCCTTGCAATCAGACACAATGGAAGGCACGGAAGAACTCAAAGGTCTCAAGCACACCATACTGAATACCGATTCATACAATGATTAATACTCATTCAGGGATCAGTGTACCATATAAGAACTACCGTAACACACAACTCGCAATAACACCCTTGGCGGGACAACGATTCAGTAAGCAAGGAAGACGAGCCTTACAGCTACTTACTCTTTACCGAACAAGGACAGATTCAAATTCAGAAGACAAATACCATGCGACTCAAAGTTCTCAGAACTACAGCAACTACCTAGATTTATCAACGACTTACAGACCTTACCAAAATAGAATGACACCACAATTCACGCAATTTGCAGAATACTTGCAACAGAACCCTGCAAACGACTCGCCAAGACAAACAGTCTGGCGATCTACTGGATGCCTATGTAACCCTCAACAAAAAACCAGTATCGATGGACAACAAGACAAAATAAGAACAGTATACTCAAGATTGTTCAACAACACCACAGCAACGTCACAGACTAATCACCCAGACAGACAGTCTGGTGATCTCACGGATGTTCTGAAGCGTCTCTTTTTTATTGCTTTATATAAAGATTACAAAGTATCTATGTAACAACCTTTCGTTCGTGCGAACAAGATTCAGTTTTTACAACTTCCAATCCGGCGGCCGACTAACACTGGCACGCACAGTGGACTCGAACCCGCAGGTTTATCAAAAAATGAAAAAACTCATGGTTCATCGACTATACCTTCTAAGTACATGGATCTTGCTAATCTAAAGGTTCGAGCGATTTTCTTTTTTAAAGCTTCTAACATCTGTTTTAAAGTATCAGGTTCTACTAATTGGGCATCTGTTTGTACAGAACTTAATGAAATTACTTCGGTCAGCAAAACTTCTGCCTGCATCTGCAGAAAGGCTTCCTGTAGATAAAAGTTGTTTGATAAGGCCGCATCTCTGGATACTTTCATTTCTTCAACTTGTTTGCCCATTCTGACTAATCTCTCTTTTTGAGTATCCAGCTGGTTCTCCCTTCGTTCTATTTCCTGATTTTGAAATTGGATGGTCTTGGAGTAGGCATCCCTTTCTCTTCGGAGATCTGTTATTACCTTTTGTCGTTGAGCTTCCTCGGTCAATAATCGTTTGAGAATACTGTTTACTTCATATAAATTTGTCTTGCATCTCTGGAGTTCGTCAGCAGTTTTCATAGCCAGATCATGCTGCTCTTGTCCTCGTTGTACCACTTCATCTAGCGTCTGTCTTGTTTCTTCTAGCAAATTCCCTAAGGCTACTCGTGCATCTTCTTTATCCTGTAGCTCTTGCTTCAACTGAATGATTTCGGCATTTGCATCATTTAGTAACTCGTCTTTTTGTCTGATCTCTGCCAGTGTTGCATCTCTTTGAGCGGTAACTTCTACCTGTTCGGCCATTCGGGCTTGTAACTTCTTAAGTTGTTCTTGTAAGGCTTGGTTTTTAGCTACTATTAATTCTTCTTGTAGAGGACTAATGTCCTTCTCCAGCACATCCACCTTGTGTTGAAATTCGTCGCGGATAGTATCTGTCACTTGTTTCATATGTGCCAGCAGTTGTTGTGATAAGTGGATCAACATTTGACCCATGGATGCTAATTCAGAAAAGATAAGAATTGAAGGAATCTGAGCTTGAGGGCGGGGCTGAGATGAAGAAGCAGTGAGTAGTTGCTGGGAGTTGGGTGGGGAGTAATTCGGTGAAGAGGACGAAGAGGCAGAGGGTTCTTCGGGGACAATGGGTGGAATCGGGATGATGGGTTCGACGGGAGGTTCGGGTGGATGAATAGGAAGAATAATAGTTTCGTTGTTTACCTTTTCGGTGGGTTGCTGTGTTGTGTCAGCAGTGTCGGTAGCTGTGGACTCGACTGCTTTAAGCAGTTCTTCGAAAACTTCTTTAATTATATGTTCTTTATCTCCTTGCTCTTCCTGCTCCGAATGCTGCTGAGATGCTTCTTCTGATGAGCTTGTGTCAGATTCGGTGGGAGCCTCCTACTCTTGTTTTTGTTCTGAAGAGGATTGTGCTGAAGACTCATGATGCATGGAGGTTGCAGTGTCGTGAAAGGTTTCTTCTTTGTTTGCTTCTTCTGCTTTGTCATCTGCCTTGTCATTTGCGGCTGACCCCTGTACTTCACTATCGGATGAACTTATCCTGATTCTTTTCCGGCGGAGAAGGTGGAAAATCTCTTCATCTTCTTCTTCATCGTCTTCTAATATTTGTGCAGATTCCTCATGGCGTAGAATGGGTCCTCTGGGTGGTGGCTGTGCTGCTAGAATAGTCGGGAATAAAAAGGATATGATGTGCGACAGTCTGGACCTTGGCATGTCTCCCTTGTTGACCTGCTTGATGATTGCAACGCATTCTTTGTGAATGCGCCGGAAGAAGTAGGATGCAAAATTTACAGGCTCTCTCGCAGCCAAATCTATTGCCGAATAGAAAGGCCGAGAGATGCCATAGGTTCGTTTCTGCAGATTAAGAATGGCTACTAAGAATTGTAGCACGGATCTTTCAGGTTCAGGGTGGCAGAGTATTGCGTATTCGTTGGATGAGCTCCTAGGGAATAATTGATTCATGGTGGCAATCGGTAGATTTGGGCCATTTTCCCGACCTTACCGAGGGAGTCGAAATGCATCAGCAAAGGCCTGGAACGTGATTACGGTTCGGGAGGGTAGGGATGTGATCGCCCAACTCTGCTCGGTGGCAGGTGTGTTAGCGATGGCGATGATTATCTGGGCATAGAACGGGTGGCAATCCACTGAATGCCACGGTAGTTCAGCGAAATTGACCAACCCATGAATACGCAGGAACTCTCCTACATCGGCAGGGAGTCCGTCATGGAAAGCGGTGAAGTTTGCCAGAGCTTCCATGGCGCACACAGAAAAAGCAAGCACAAGACACAAACGCACAGGATATACACAATCACACAAATCACGCAAACACAATAGCGATTTTTGCCGAAACGGAGAAGGTTAAGTAGATGTGTTGCAGTGGAGAGCAATCAAAATCAATAATTATCGTGCGACGTTGAGATGATAACTTCATAACTTCGGTGTGCATGCATGAGCAGAACGATAATGTCGGGCGGCTGTTGAGCATAATTAGGTATTAAAATGGGGATATTACAGACTTATTTGATTAAGCGCGCAAAAACAAAAGAAAAGAAAAGAAAAGAAAATGCAAAAGACGTGGTCAATTCGCGGAACGTTTCAGTGTAGATCGGATACTTGTTGGTACGGCCGCAGCTTTGAACCATTTATCACCTTTGGAAGAGGCATTCCGGTCAAAGTAGTCAACCGAAAAGTGGCTGGGTCCACCTGTTCAGAAATTCGGTAGGGACCAAACCAATGTATCTTGAATTTTCCAGCAGAGCGATTCGATTTTGCATTGTAAAAAAGTACAAGTTGCCCTACCGAAAAAACTGGAGTTTTCAGATATCGGTCATGTGTTCGATCTTGTCTTAACTGTACTTCCTGAATAGTCAGAAAACTTTGCCATCGATGCTCATCCAGATCTCTAAGTGTATTCAACCGAAATAACAGAGATTCTTTAGGTAGCAGTTTCTGGTTGATGGCTACTCGTAAACTTGGCACAATGATCTCCATTGGTGCTATGGCTTCCAATCCATAAGCTAGTTTGAAAGGGGTTAATCCTGTTGATACCTTGTATGTAGTCCGGTATGCCCATAATACTGCAGGTAACAGTTGATCCCATCTTTCTGGTGCTTCCAGAATCAGTTTTCGAAGCAATTTCAACAGGGTCTTGTTTGTACTCTCAGCCAAACCATTTGCACGAGGATAATATGGTGAACTGAATTTATGCGTCATCTGAAAAGAATGTGTGAGTACTTTTATTAAATTGTTGACAAAATGAGTGCCTTGATCTGTAACAAGCTCTAGAAGCGGGAGCCTCAGGTGGGGAAGGTGGTCTTTCGTATTGTAGTAGGCGTGCTTGCAGCTCTGTGACCTGTTTTTTGAGATCTTTTAGGGCCTTTGATTCTGTGAGAAGTGAAGCAGTGGATGCGGTGGCTTGAGGGGAAGCTATCGTGTCTATCTGTCGTTCCTGCTTCAACTGATCCAGTTCCTCTGATAACTGGTCATGTGCCTCAAGTAGTATAGCATAATCTTCGAGTATTATCTTTATGTTCTCTGGGGTCACTGCTTGGAATTTGGAGGGACTGAGCATTGCCCCAGTGTGCTCTCGATGGTAGCCTCTAAGTTTTCCTGATTCTGTAATCGGAGACGTCGATTTTCTTCATGAGCAGTTGCAAGGTGTCACTTGAGTAGGGCCATATTTTGCTGAAGTTTGGATTTGCATTCCAGTTGTATCTGTAGATGGCTTTCCACGACTTGTATCGCTTCTTGGTCTACGTTCTGTAACTTAACTTCCAATATGCTATGAGCCTCTTGTAAAGTTTGAAATTGTGGTTGGAGGCGAGCATTCTCCTCTTATAGTGTAGCAAGATGATGTTGTAGCACTTCCGAGTGCTCTTGCAGTCGTTCGTTATGTTGCTGGAGCTGATTGTATTGTATCCTTAATTGTGAAACACATGCAAGCATGGTGTCAAATGCATTCCCTATAGATGAAGGTGTATTTTGTACAATGGAAAATGCAGGAGGAGGGGATTGGGTATTGGGAAAAGTGAATGTTGTGTCTAGTGGAGATGTGTGTAGGTGAAATTGGTGGAGGGGGAATGGGGGATGGTGGAAGTGTTGAAAGAACTTGGAGAAGCTTGTAGAAGGTAGAAAAGTGCGTTTCGAAGCGATGAAGTTTGGTCAAGCCAACTGGCACAAGACCAGCCCTTGAGCCTATGGAGACTCAAATAGACCTTATAAGCATGTGATAAGTGCAAAGAAACACACTATGTACTTTGGAGCATCAAGGAGAATGAGACGATACAAAACAGATAGGTTCGTAGGTTGAATAGCTCAAAAAACTTACTATCTATGGAAGAGACAATGAACTTCAAATGTCCATAGCGACCAGCGTGATTACAATTAGAAAAAATCCTTTTATGGGTCCTATTTTTCAGGAATACGTAGAGATTGACCCCGAGACAGAAAAACTACTATTTCTCCCAATCTACTGAACCAAATGCTATGAGAATTTATAGGCCTAAACTAGACACTTATACCTTTCCAATGAGTCATCTTGCACTCAATTTGAACCTCTAGAGAGAGAGCGGCCGCCTCTGCAAGATTATTGTTGGCGAAGAAGATGATGCAGAGAATTGAAGGAGCAAGACAATAATGGTCACAAGTGTATGTATATTGCTTCCATGTATTGTACAAGTGATTTCAAGTCTTTATATAGACTCTAGGAGTGTTCTACAACTTTTACAAGAGAAATGTGAATTCAAATGAAGGTGGGAATGGTTGTTGGAGGGAATCAATTCACTTTCCTACAATCTAGGAAAAGTGAAGATCTACTTTGATCTACTTTTAGGTGATTGATTGCTTGATTGAATGCAACTTCAACCACCACAAATTCGTGGGATTAAGGCTCTATCTTTCTACCTTTACATGTGTAAAGCTAAACGCTTTTACAACGGTAAATGAGCCATCAAAAATTTCTCAAAAAATACAATAAATGAGCATATGAAAAAGTACTCTCCAACGGATATTCTTTCGACGCGATAGCCTTTGATGTAGATCAAATCCACCTCAAGCATAGTGTAAGCTTGATGTTCCAACGGATCCCCCTCAAGCTAAAGTATGCTTGAGTCTTCATTCTCTGATAGGTTGAATACCTGCCATAGCTTTGAATCTACAAAGCTTTATTCCATCAAGTTCCTTCGTCATCATATCTGCTACTTGCTTTTCAGTTGAAACAAAAGAAATGTCAATCTCCTTTGCCATGAGCTTCTCCCTGATGAAGTGGTAATGGACTTCTATGTGCTTGGTTCTCGCATGGAAAATAGGATTTGCTGCTAGATGCATGGAACTTACATTATCTCCAAATATGTGAGGTTTGGAACTCACAAGTCCCAAATCTGTATACAATGCTTTTAACCATATTGCCTCTTGAGTTGCTATGGTCAAGCCTCTGTACTCTACTTCAATTGAGGATAAAGAAATTGTTGGTTGCTTCTTGGAACTCCATGACACTAGCTTCGAACCTGCAAATGCTAAGTAGCAAGATGTACTTTTTCTATCATCCTTAGCTCCTGCCCAATCTGCATCTGAGTAGATTTTGATATCCAAATCTGAAGAGTAAGGATAGAATATACCTTCATTGATTATACATTTGAGATACTTAAGTGCTCTCTTAGCCTCATCCATCTGTGGTCTTCTCGGTGAGTGCATGAACTGACTAAGCACTCCCACACTATATGAGATGTCTGCCCTTGTATGAGTAGCATATATCAAGCTACCTACCAAGCTTTGGTACTCTTTAATGTCTTCAATTTTCTCACCTTCATAAACACTAAGTTTATGATTCATCTCCAAAGGTGTACCTGTAGGTTTAGTGTTCTCCATTTTGAACTTGAGAAGAAGATCATGAATGTATCTTCTTTGAGTCAAATACATTCCTTCATCTGTATATATCACCTGCATATCTAGGAAATATGTGAGGTCACCTAGGTCACTAATTTTGAACTCCTCTTGCATGTGTCTCTTGATCCTTTGAATGCCATTTAGATCATCACCTGTCACAATAATATCATCTACATATACACATAGATAGATAACCTCATTGTGATCCCATTTGATGAATAGAAGGATCTGAGTGATGAATAGAGAAGGATCTGAGCTGCTAGCTTTGAAGCCTTGATCTTGAAGATATGTAACCAACCTGTAATTCCAAGCTGTAATTCCATACAATGCTTTCTTAAGTCTACAAACATAAGATGGATGATTAGGGTTTTCAAAACCTGGTGGTTGTGACATGTATACCTCTTCACTTATCCAACCATTTAAGAATGCATTTTTCACATCAAGTTGGAGGAGTCTCCAATTCCTTGCAGCAGCTACACTTATCAATGTCCTGATTGTAGTCATCTTTGCAACTGGTGAGAATGTTTCCTCATAGTCTATACCATGAGTTTGTGAGCATCCTTTGGCAACTAATCTTGTCTTGTACCTGCAAACTGATCCATATGAATTTCTTTTAACTTTATATACCCATCTGCAACCAATTACCTTTTGATTCGGTGACATTGGAACCAAATCCCAAGTGTCCATCTCCTTCAGTGCATCTATCTCTTCGTTCATGGCTTTTTCCTAATTAGGGTTTCCCTTTGCCTCTTCATAGGTTGAGGGTTCCTCTGAAATAGAGTATTTTGCCAAGTAGATTGAATGCTTTGTAACAAATGTGGAATCATATCCATACCTTTCTGGTTGTTTCTTCTCTCTTGCTGATCTTCTAGGTGCTTGTTTTGAGCATTCTCCAACCTCTTGCATCTTTGCTTTGCCTCTTGACTTTCATAGCTTGTAATCCTTTTCTCTTTCATCTTGGTCATCATCTGTATCACTTCTTGGATCCTGGACCTGTGTATCATGCTTGATTCCTAATTGATGAGAGTTAGAATCAAGATCATATGGTAGTGTTACCTTTTGTTTGTCTTCATCATACCAAGACCCGTGCTCTTCAAACACATCTCTACTTGTAGTGAATTGCTTAGTTGAAGGATTGAAGAACCTGTAACCCATCTGAGTTGAATCATATCCAATAAACACTTCCTTTGTTGCCCTTTCATCTAGCTTACCTCTTATTTGTGATGGTACATGAACATAAGCTAAACAACCAAAAACCTTGCAATGTCCAAGACTAGGTTTTCTTCCATGCCATGCTTCATAAGGAGTCATACCTTGAAGTGATTTGGATGGTAGTCGATTGACAAGGTACAGAGCAGTTGAAATAGCTTCTACCCATAGATAATGTGGCAACTTCTTCTCTTCAAGCATTGTTCGGGCTGATCCAACCAATGTCTTGTTTCTCCTCTCTATGATTCCATTTAGTTGAGGAGAGTACCTGGTAGTCACTTCCCTTTTGATACGTTTTTCCTGCAAGAACTCATCAAACTCTTTGGAGAAGTATTCTCCCCCTCCATCAGATATGAGCTTCTTTAGTGATCTACCTGTATGATTCTCCACATGTGCAAGATACTTCTTGAAGCAATCAAACACTTCATTCTTACTCTTGATAAAGTATAGAACAGTCCATCTACTATGGTCGTCAATAAATGAGACATAATACCTTGATCCTGCCAATGAAGGTTCTTGACTTGGTCCCCATACATCCGTATGTACTAAGTCCAATAAGTTGTTGTGGATGTAGCCGTTGTGGTTGAATGGTTGTCTTTGTGCCTTCCCAATCTGACATGCATCACACCTGTTGATAATGTGTTGCTTTGATATGTTTGGAAGTCCTAGAACACTTTGATCCCTGCATATATCCTTCAAGGTTCTTTCATTCACATGAGCAAGTCTCTTATGCCACACTTCAAGCTCACTTAGGGTTTGAGACCCAAAGTTGAATAGAGCTATGTTCCTGGTTTCTCCTACTTCAAAAGTAAAGAGCCTACCATGCTTCTCACCTCGGGCTATCTTCTTGAAGCCTTGACATGGATCTTCCACAAAAGCTCCATGTTGGGTGAACCTCACTTGCAAGCCTTTTTCAACTATTTGGCCTACACTTATTAGGTTTTTAGTGATAGTGGGTACATAGAGAACCTTACTCAAAATGTTTGTCCTACCATTGGAAGCTTTGACATTATCAATCTTCTCCACATTGTGCTTTGTGTCATCCCTTGTTAGCCCACAATTTGGTTGGTTTTGATGCACTAACGTGGTTCTATTTGGCAGGAAATTTGTTTGATTTCAGATATATGAGAGGAATTCCTCAGGGTGGTCGCAAGAAAAAGCGGAGAATGAAGGCAAGCAAAAGACTTGCTCAAGAATTGGAGTTCTGTGAGAAGACTCTTTCAGATGCGAAGCATCGTTATGAGCAACTTTTAGCTTTCAATTTGGCTCACAGGAGGGGGCCGTCAGCAAGCATTGATTTACAGTCTCCACAATTAATAGCAATGGCTCGGGGATTGAATGATGTAAAACAGAATGCGGTGCCTTCTGACCCTGTTCTCTCCCAGATACTAGAAGTGCTACAGAAGCTTACCAATTGGTTACCCAAAAATGAAACACAACTTGAACCCTCTGAAGTCAAGGTTCCTGAGCATGAAGAGAAACATATGGTAAGATCCGACAGGCCTCAGAAAGGAGCTTTGTATTCAGAAGCTGCAGTTAATTGCAAATCCATGGGTAATGTAAGTCAAGTATCCTCATTGAACCCGAAGAATGATAGTACAGGGGATCCATGTTCTGCTTGTAGTCAAATGCTGGAAAGAAAAAGGGAAATTTTGTTTATTATTACTTGCTGGAAATGGCGATGGTTCATAGCTGCACGTACAGTGCAAAAGCTATCCAAAGAAATCAGCTCGCTAAAAAATTAAGTGGGAGAATGCACACCACATTTTGGAGATTCATGCGCATATAGTTCATCTTATCACTTTGTATAGGGGGGAGAGAGTTCGTTTTTCTCTGACAAAATAATGGAAAAGGAGGAGTGGGGGGGGCAGGTCCGTTGTGTCGCAGGCCTGACGAGCGTAGAGGAGTGGGTGATCCCAATCCGGGAGGTTGGCGCTGTTGTTAATGTGCGTTTCGTAAACCTGTGTTTTTTTTTTTTGTCGAGTTCAGAGAAGGACGAAGGAGGCCAGTGATAGACTCAAGGAAGAAGAGGCGAGTAGACAGCCGCGCCCGGGAAGAAGTAGAGAGGACCCTACACTCGTCTTTCAGCAGCGCTGCGAACACTATCTCTCAACTCTATACACACGCTCAAAAAATCAGAACAAGATGGCCTTCCATGCCGGCCAAAGACATTCTCTGGATATGCTTCCTTCCTAAAGATATGCGCAGAGGAGTATGTTTCGTGGGGGGGGGGCCCTCTTGATGGATTTTTGTTGCTGTCTTGCTATGAAAAAGGGAGGGGAAATCAATTTCCGTTTTTTTCTGCTGCTGCCCGTGGGGGGAATCGGCTGGGAGAGCTCTGAAGGGGAAGTCTTCGGCAGCACCAAGGTTGCAAGAATGGGGGAACGAGCAAGTTTTGCAGCGTAGAGGAGTCAAATGCTGATTCGCATGTAGTATTCCACCATCCCGTGTGTTTTGGGAGGAAATGCGACAAGGGTGATGTCCTATCCCAGGTATGATATAGAGCTTGAGTAGCTCATGCTATCAGTTTAGAAATAGGAGAGTAAATCTCAATTCATTACACTCGAACTGCTTGGGTATTTACATTAGTCATCAAATGCTTTTGGAGATTAAATGATGCGCATGGTGGTTGTCCTCTTGTTTGGTGCTTTGTTCGTCACAGTTTGTTGAGTGATGAAACCAGCCATACAATTTCCCAATCCACCATCAAAGTCATGATCTATTAAGATAGATGAATCAGCAGTGAAAAAGAAGTCGAGCCCCTCTTCACTCGACATATATGCACATTGATTTTGCACACGGCCCTCTTTGGGGACTGCTGTTATAGCCAAATAAGGACATTTGCATCTCTGTCAAACTCTGGTTTTAAGGACTTCGTGCAAATTGCTATCGAACTGCGTGTTTTCCTTATATTGTACTGTTTCAGAGAAAAGGAGTCCTCTGCAGTGAGAATACAGTCATTACTTCATGTAGGGTTAGTGGGAAAAATGGGTAGCACACAAGGAGGGGGTACCTTGGGGAATATGCAGCTGCAATCTTATGCCATCCACTCCATCATACCAACTCCAGCCCTTGCACTACAATTTTTTTTTGCCTCAAGTTTAACTGTTTCGGGTTCTTTAAGTGTAGTGAATGCATACTAATGCTGCTTGACTTATTCACGGGATGGTTTTGAAATCTTTACCCGTAGTAAGAAGTTCGGTCTGAACCATGAGGAGTCAGCAGCAGCAGCAGTATCCACAACAGGGAGGAAATACATGCTGACTTTCTATCATTGGTTTTAACTGACAAAGTTTTCTGTACATGAACGGGGCATAGGAAGGTTTCAATGCATGTTTGTACTGGTAGATTTGTGGTTCTAAGTGTTGACTCTGCGGCTTCTGTTACACTTTGCCTCTTGCCTTGATGCGATGCAAAATAGGAGCTTCCAATCTTTAAGAAAAAACGGGAAGTTAAAAAAAAAAAAAAAAACATCAGACTGAGAAGCGCCAGTGCTAATGAGTTGTGATATAGAGTTTTGACTCCTGAACTGAGCATTGAGATGAGCAGGTGCTGACTGTATCGTCTGAACATGATTAATAATTGTGTATACTTGCTATGTTTTTGTACCATGCCGAATGCTTGTCTTTTCTCGGGATTTCCTACAGGTTTCTCATTGTATTGGTCAATGGGGAAGTAAACATTGCGTTAAAATTCTTGCTCAGGTATTCTTTTACGTCCAACTGGAGCGATAGGTTTATGTCGAGAAGCAGGCAGTTGTATGGTTTAGCCCAGAATGGGGAATTTAAACAAGAAAGTGTCGGATCCCCTCGTGTATATTGACTAAGATCCAGATGGATGACCTGATTAATTGTGGCATACAATTTTTGAGAAGGTAATACATATTGCTTCTTGCAAGATACCGGGAGCTCAAAGCTGAATTTTAACAATGGCAATATCACGAACTATCTGAGCGAGGGTCCCACATCACGTTCCAAGCTGTGGACGTTGAGAACAGGATTATACAGATTTCCTTGCTTTATGTGATGGCCCCTTTAATAATTTTATAGGCACCTCGAATAAAAGATGGCCTCAATGCACATGCTTGAACTTGTGTGATGGAAGTATGCTTGTGTTGGTAGTACATCATACGAATTGGAATCCTTCTCTTCTCTGCTGCTTGTCATCTGTATGTAAGAGAACTAGGGCAATAACAAATCAAACTCGTTGGCACGGAAAACCGAAGGGGTTGAATACATCGATCTTGGGTAAGGCCACTTGGTTGTGTGTGCATGAGCATGTACATGCTTGAGAAGTGTGTAGGTATATGATCAGGTGCTGGTGAGTGTGTGTTGGTGAGGGTGTTGCTTTAAGTAATCAAATTAGACCGATTCCGAGGGGTTTGAACAAAATAAAGTCTCGTATAATCACTTTTTCCGTGGGCTTAAGAGCCTTTCATTTGGTGCGTCTGCCGGGAATAGCTTGGCACGTCTCTATAAGAGAGTGCCATAGGTTTGCCTAGCGCCACAGGTTGGCCGAGCTTGCGGACCCCATGATCTAGTACATGAGCGAGGGGAGCTCATCGTCAGGAGCAACACAAACTCAAAGAGAGGAACGTGCTCAGAGAAGAGCCCTTGAAAGAGAAAGAAGAAGGTGGGAACCGCCAGGTGAGTGGACCTCGATTGCCTCGAAGAAATCAGTAAAAAACGTGTACTCCCGTAGGAGGGTCGCAAATCAAGTACGACAATTTGAAGGAGGGATCCTGAAGCCACGTGTGCTAAATTTTTGGGATCGAAGTGATATCGACATCACACCTCTGTTCGAAATGGCTCAGCGGATTTCAGTTCACTTGGGGGACTTCACCAAGTTTTCAGGTACTTGGGACGAAGATCCGGATAGCTTTATCCAGTTGTTTGAGGTCACCTGTGAGGCCAATGATGTAGTTGACCAGGATCAAAGGTTGTAAATTTTTCCGGCTATTCTCCGTGATGAGGCAGCCAATTGGTATGGGAATCTGACACCACAAGAGCGTGGAACTTATCAAATGCTCAAGGAAGCCTTCTTGGCAAAGTTTCGACGACAAGGCTTCCAAGATAGATTGGCCCAACAAATGGATTATTTGCGACAAGGAGTCAATGAGAGCATCGACAACTATATTCAGAGAATGGAAACTTTGGTAAGAAAGATGGGCGTGAATGCCCCGAACGATGAGACATTGAAACGAAGATTCATTTCGGGATTGAGAGACCCTACGGCACAGCAGCATATCAGCCTGACAAGACCTGCAACTTTAATGGATGCTAAGGAACAAGCAAGGCTTTGGGAGGAAGTACAATTATGCCAACAAAGAAAGATGGAGCTCTTATACGAGCCTATGGGAGGCCCAGGAAACATACCGATGAAAGATCCTGGCCAAGGAAGTCCCGCATTGACGACCCTAGCTTTTGTAGCTGCCACTAGCACGCCAGGCGAGGTAAAGCCTGCGCTAACCGAAGAACGAATATTGGAATTGGTCACGCAAGCTATAAAAGCTGCCACAATAACTCAAGAGACATACACAGTAAAACCAGGGGTCACAACAAACCCGAATCAAGTGTTTCGATCAAATACATGGTGTGGAAAGTGTCATGGTTACGGCCATTTGGCTTCAGAATGCCCTACAGTCTCGAGAGTATTCACGGATAGGTCACCACCTAGGATGCGTTGTACTTTTTGTGGAAGAACAAATCACACAGAGGACCGATGTTACAACAAGAGAGCCTATGAAGAAAGGACTATGAAATCAGGAGATACAAGAGAAAGACCTTACACGGGATTGCCCGCTCAAAGTGTACCACCTACATCTCGTTGGGAAAACAGACCGACTTATGGATATGGTGCTCAGGGTCAAGGAGGAGACTATCCAAGAGGAGCTCCACGTGATCAAAGAAGAGATGGTCCAATCCAGTGCTGGAGATGTCATGGCTTTGGCCATACCCAATCTAGATGTCCAAACGAAAAGAAGCCAATTGATTATGCCCCGCTATGTAGGTACTGTAGTGGGGAGGGCCACTTTGATGAGGATTGTCCAAAACAAAGAGCTGCCGCCGGCAAGGAAAAAGGACCAGTAGGGTCCTCGAACTATGTTGATACTCAGATGCATATCACATCAAGAGCTCAAGAGCACGTTCCTACGATCGGAGTAGTGTTCAAGACGCCGAACCCTCAAGAAGGCTCTAGCTCGTCAATGCACTTTGTGGATGCTTACGAGGCCAAGAAACCACACAAAGATCCAACTGTGGCAGTAGTCACAAGGACTCAAGAGTACTCGAAGAAGAATCCAGGAGGCGAAGGTGAAGAAGGGAGTCAAGAGAGGATAGCGGAACACGAAGAGGTAGAAAACCAAGTTAGAGGATTTGTTGAGCGGCAAGAGTTTGAGGATGGGGAAGAGATTGAGATCCTTCCACCAGTAACCAAGGAGTTTGTGCCGGGCATAGCACCATTCCCTGAAAGATTGAAAGCTCCTAAGATTAGAAAGGAAAGACAAAGTTCGGAAGAAGTAGATATTGTGAAGTTACTTGCTGACACTGAAGTCACGCTGGACATTGCCACATTGCTAAAATGTTCGCCTGTTTATAGGAAACAATTCTATAACGAATATATTAAGAAGCCGAGGAAAGCTCGAGATAAAAAGAGACAAGACAGGGATGTCCAAGGGATCATTCAAAGTATCACGACGCAAATTGATTCGAACGCTCCGGCTGTGACGGTCGAAATTAAAGGATATGCAGTCCCTGGTGCTCAGTTAGATAGTGGAGCCGCAGTCAACCTTATGACCGAATTCATGATGAAAGCTTTGGGCCTTAACCACATGGAAGAAACACCGATGTCTTTGAGGATGGCAGATCAAACACAAGTGAAACCTGCGGGTCTTTTGAAGAATGTAAGTACAGTTGTGGGTGGTCTAGAGTTTAAAGTCGATTATCTGATAGTAGGACCAAGGACCTCAGAGGCTACCTTCTCGATCCTACTTGGACGACCTTGGCTGGTGCAAGCCAAATGTGTGCATGACTGGCGCACAGGTTTTATTTCGATAGGGCCAAAGTCTGATCGGATTCAAATACAAGTATCCCCACCCTCGAGCAACAAGAAGAAGACAATAATAGTCGATGAGATGGAAAAGAAAAAAAAGGAGAAAGCAAGGCACGAGAGTGCACGAGCTAGGTTTTCTTTAAACACGGACACCTACAAGAATCTGCTTCAAGACGGGTTCAACTTGCAGCTCTTTAAGAATCAAGACACGAAGATGGGAGAGTACCAAAATCCATTGCTCTATAACGACGATTCGGACCAGGAGTTGCTGGGATGGTTGACACATACAAGTAAATTTCATTGCTACATGTTGAGTATAGACACAAGTAAAAACAAAGCGACACAATCCCTGGAGAAGGGAACTTCAAGAGAAGAATTGAAACTAGAGTTAGCTCCGGCGATGGAGGTATCACAGTTGCGAGAAAGAATTAGAATGCTAGAAGCAGAGATTCTAAAGAGAAGTCGAGAATCGGAAAAAGAAGCGAAGGGTAAGACTAAGGTGTCGGAGGCCATTACAAAAGCTGAATTGAAGAAACTAGGTTCAATTGAAAGAGAACAAGACAATGATTTACTAGCCGACCATGCACGCTTGATCGGAGAACACATTCCAATCACAGTATCATCAAGGAATAAGGAATATTCGCGAGAAGCTCAGTTGGAAAAATGGGAAGTTTTTCCAGAAAAGTTCTTGAGTATAGGGTCAGAGCTACCAGATGGAGTACGAGACTGCATTAAAACGACACTCAAAAATTTTAGCGAGGCCTTTGCATGGTCGTACAGTGATCTGAGAGGAATTGATCCCCAAATCTGCCAACATTATATAGACTTGGAAGAAGGCACACGACCAATATGCCAACGACTCAGGCGAACGAATCCAGTCTATTCGGAATTGATCAAGCTGGAATTGACCAAATTATTGGAGGCAGGATTCATATATCCCATCGCATCCAGCGAATGGGTATCACCAATTGTAGTTGTTCCAAAGAAAAATAAGAAAATCCGTATTTGCATAGATTATCGGAAGTTGAACGAGCGCACGAAGAAGGATCATTTCCCCTTGCCATTTACTGATCAAATCTTGGATAGAGTGGCTGGCCATAAATTGTACTCATTTTTGGATGGTTTCAGTGGGTACAACCAGATCCAAATTCATGAAGAGGATCAATCCAAAACTACTTTCACGACAGAATGGGGTACGTATGCATATCGGGTGATGCCATTTGGATTATGCAATGCACCGGCCACATTCCAGAGAGCAATGATAGCTGCATATCAAGACTACCTGCAGGATTGGATGGAGATATTTCTTGATGACTTTGCAATCAGAGGCGACAATGAAAATATGATGGAGAGGATCGAAGCAATTTTAAGAAGAAGCATCGAAAAAGGCATCGCATTGAATCCTGAAAAGTGTACATTTGGAGTACGAAGAGGATTGCTTTTGGGACATGTTATTTCCGAAAAAGGGATTGCGGTTGACGAGGATAAAGTGGAAAAGATTGGACAACTTCCACCACCGCAAAACTTGCGACAACTCAGAGGATTTTTGGGCCATGCAAACTATTATCGACGATTTATATTAAATTTTGCATCCATAGCGGCACCACTGACAACTCTTTTGAGGAAGGACCAACAATACCAGTGGACTAGAGAGTGTCAAGTTGCATTCGACTCGATCAAAGAGAGGTTAATAAATGCACCGATTTTGGTAGCACCTGACTGGACGAAGGAATTTCATGTACATACCGACGCTTCTCATACTCCAGTTGGAGCAGTACTATGCCAAGCCGACGAAAAGAAGATGGACCATCCTATTTACTATGCAAGTCGCAATTTGAATAGCACTGAGAGGAATTATACGACTACAGAGAAGGAATGCTTGTCGATGATCTTTGCGGTGAACAAGTATCGGCACTACTTGATGGGAAAGCATTTCACTTTTTATGTGGATCACGAAGCCCTTAAGTATATCATTAATAAACCAGAGTTATCAGGACGACTGATGAGGTGGATGCTACTTCTCCAAGAATTTCAGTTCACAGTGGTAACCAGACCAGGCAAAGCGCATATATTGGCTGACCATTTATCTCGAATTGTTAATGAGGAGCCAATCTCTGGTGTGCCCGACGATGCTCCTGATGGACATCTATTCCAGGTTGATGCTAAAGTACCTTGGATGCCGACTTGGTGAATTTCTTGTGCACTACTAAATATCCGCCAGGAGCAAGCAAGAGAGAGAAGCAAAAGCTGTTAGCATTGGCAAAGTACCATAGCATCATTGGGGGGCAACTCTATCGATATTTTGTTCATGAGAGCATTTATCGGAGGTGTCTCGAAGAAGAAGAAGCAAATCTAGTGTTGAGGGCTTTGCATGACGAACCTTGCGGTGGACACTTTGCTGGTGAATTGACAGCAAGAAAGATTTTATTAGCAGGGTATTGGTGGCCAACATTGTTCAAAGACTCTTATGCATACTGTAAGAAGTGTGACAAATGCCAACGAATGGGAAAGCCCACATTATCACATGCTGCTCCTCTTACGCCGGTGTTGGCTCTTAAGCCGTTTGAGAAATGGGGAATTGATTTTGTGGGACCTATTGATCCTCCCTCACGACGAAGATCCAATAGGTATATCTTGGTCTGTACTGATTATGTTACCAAGTGGGTGGAAGCCAAAGCTCTGAAGACTGACCGAGCTGTTGATGTAGCGAAATTTCTGTATGAGCAAATTATCACTCGATTTGGATGCCCATTGGAAATAGTAAGTGATAGAGGGACACATTTTGTCAACGAATTGATCGAAGAATTAATGGAATTATATAAGATCAAACATAGAAAGAGCACTCCATATTACCCGAGAGCAAATGGACAAGTGGAGGTCACCAACAAAATTCTTGAACAGATTCTGACAAAAACAGTAGCTGTGCATAGGAGAGACTGGGATGAGAGACTTTTGGAAGCTTTATGGGCATATCGAACATCCTATCGAGTGACGACAAAGAGCACTCCGTTCTCTCTAGTATATGGCGAGGAAGCCATTTTCCCTATCGAAAAAGAAGTGCCGACATTAAGAGTGGCCATTGAAGCCAGATTGGGCGAGGAAGAGTCATTGAAGGAAAGGTACGTACAATTGATCAAGCTGGAAGAAAAGAGGCTCATCGCACAACAAAGCTTGGAAGCTATTCAGAAGAGACGTAAAGAAAGGCATGACAAAAATCTCAAAACCTATGTGATTCAGGAAGGGGATTTGGTACTTGTCTATGATAGTAAATATTATAAATTCCCAGGAAAGTTGCAGACAAGATGGGCGGGACCGTTTAAGGTGGTGGAACACAATTCTAATGGTTCCATGCAAATTCAAGATTTAGGAGAAGAATATGCTCCCGTGAAGGTTAACGCGCTTCGAGTTAAACCATACTTCAAGTGATATTGGGACGGGAGAAGCCAGACGAGATCCAAACGAAATGACGAAGTAGACTACTTGTACATACATGTATAGTTATATATATATATGCGCATATGTAAGCTATGATTTGTGTGTCATAAATATCCTTCCTTGCTAGCTCAAGCATTTGGACTTCTAATTATTTTTCTTATGTTGCGCAGAGACTGTTAGAACCTAAATAACAAAATGGCAGACCAAATTACGCAACTCTACTTGTACGAGCTAAGGATATATTTCTCGGACCAAACATTCGCTCGCATGGACATAGATGTCGACGACTTTGAGACGGAATACGATGTTGAGGAAGCGCATTGGCTGGTATGCTTTATAAACCAGGATTTGGGTGTTGCATTTTACATTGAGTGCTTTGAGGAATACCTAGCTCGACATGTAGGATGGGCGGGAGATCGATACTACTATTTTGATCCTTCTAGGGAAATGCCTAACGAGGAAAACGATATCACATGGGCTTGGGCAGATGTGCTAACGCTAGGAAGTGATGACGGAGCTCCCGAAGTTGAGCCTGACTCGCCTTAGGGAAGTTGTCGGGATTCGAGTACGATGTGAGACTACATTAGACATTCCGGGGACTCACACTCTAGGACACCTAGGGATAGGTATACGAGGGACTAAGGCATAGCTGGCTGTAGTTACCAAGTGAAAAGTTGAATCGATGAATACATATGTAGTGTCTGTAAGTGAGAGAATGAGGTGAAGAGGTGGTTGATCTGTCAAAGGCTAGTGTGTATATGTTTTGCATGTATGTGTGGGAACAGTGGGAAAAGTCCCTTTCTTCCTCTCCCTAATTCTCAGGACTTGGGTGAACCAATTAATCATGAAAAAAAAAAACGAAAAAAGAAAAAAAAAAAACGAAAAAAGAAAAAAAAAAAAGAGAAAAGAAAAAGAAAGTGTGTTGTGTGATCTACCAATGCGCTATGGTGGGCTAGTAGGTGGGTGGATTTATCCTCGCCGGGTGGTTAGGACCACGAGCCGCAGCTAGTTTCGCCATAGGCTTAGGATGTATGTGATTGTGTCTTAGCTACGCGCCATAACGGGTTGGTAGGTGGGTGGAGCCATCGTGGCTGGGTAGTCACGACCACGAGCCGTATCCAGCTTCGTTATGGGCTAGCTGATATATGTTATGTGTTATCATTGTGTGTTTGTGTGTTGTGCGCTGCATTGCATTGGTAGATGGGTGGAGTCAACCTGATCGGGCGGTCAGGTCCACGAATCGCATCCAGTGTCAATGTAGGCCAACGTGTGATTAAAATAAAATTTTCATATGAAGTTATTCCCCACTCCTGAGGGGGAGAGAAAGAGAGGAGAGGGCGATGATCGCCTGGAAGGGAACGTTATTTTCTTGTGTGATTGGTATGTGTTGGCTTGCGACAGATCAACTCACTTTGAATCAACATTCTTGAAGGCACAGATATTCTATATGTACTTATGGATGAGGCTTTAGCGAGGTAATGCGACGGTCTTGCTTTATAACTTGTGTGCTCTATCCGAGGGTTTTCTGGTATGTGGGACACTCTAGGGTTCTGCTGTATGTCTTCACTTGCACTCAAATCTCGATGACTTTTGTAGGACGACGATGGGGATTCTTCGGAAGTGTCTAATCATGGAAAAATTGTACATAGCGAATAGTAAATGCAATAATGGGGTATGCATTTTGGGTATTTCTGCATCTTCGATTGTGTTCATTTCAGTTGCCGTTGTTCATTTCGGTATTTCCGTTTTTGTTTTCCGCAATGGTAGTTGCATGTGTAAAACATGGGAAGGTGTGCATGTATTATTTTGGTTGAGACCATTTTTCATAATGGAATGCATGAGCGAATTGATGCCTGGCTGAAATGGGATTGCGTATATGTGCATGTTCTTGGATCATTTTGGAAGTGACTGATTTGAATGTATTTATGAGTGATTTTTGAGCACTAATAGCTTCGATGAGTGCAGGTCCAGTTGGAGTATCGGCTCGATGGGAAGGTATGCAACTAGTTGTGCACTGATGTTTTCATGGCTGTTTTGATTAGATTGTAGCAAAAGTGGCTCGTCGAGGACGACTTCGCAATTAAGAAGAGGGGAGTATGTTAGCCCACAATTTGGTTGGTTTTGATGCACTAACGTGGTTCTATTTGGCAGGAAATTTGTTTGATTTCAGATATATGAGAGGAATTCCTCAGGGTGGTCGCAAGAAAAAGCGGAGAATGAAGGCAAGCAAAAGACTTGCTCAAGAATTGGAGTTCTGTGAGAAGACTCTTTCAGATGCGAAGCATCGTTATGAGCAACTTTTAGCTTTCAATTTGGCTCACAGGAGGGGGCCGTCAGCAAGCATTGATTTACAGTCTCCACAATTAATAGCAATGGCTCGGGGATTGAATGATGTAAAACAGAATGCGGTGCCTTCTGACCCTGTTCTCTCCCAGATACTAGAAGTGCTACAGAAGCTTACCAATTGGTTACCCAAAAATGAAACACAACTTGAACCCTCTGAAGTCAAGGTTCCTGAGCATGAAGAGAAACATATGGTAAGATCCGACAGGCCTCAGAAAGGAGCTTTGTATTCAGAAGCTGCAGTTAATTGCAAATCCATGGGTAATGTAAGTCAAGTATCCTCATTGAACCCGAAGAATGATAGTACAGGGGATCCATGTTCTGCTTGTAGTCAAATGCTGGAAAGAAAAAGGGAAATTTTGTTTATTATTACTTGCTGGAAATGGCGATGGTTCATAGCTGCACGTACAGTGCAAAAGCTATCCAAAGAAATCAGCTCGCTAAAAAATTAAGTGGGAGAATGCACACCACATTTTGGAGATTCATGCGCATATAGTTCATCTTATCACTTTGTATAGGGGGGAGAGAGTTCGTTTTTCTCTGACAAAAGAACGGAAAAGGAGGAGTGGGGGGGGGCAGGTCCGTTGTGTCGCAGGCCTGACGAGCGCAGAGGAGTGGGTGATCCCAATCCGGGAGGTTGGCGCTGTTGTTAATGTGCGTTTCGTAAACCTGTGTTTTTTTTTTTTGTCGAGTTCAGAGAAGGACGAAGGAGGCCAGTGATAGACTCAAGGAAGAAGAGGCGAGTAGACAGCCGCGCCTGGGAAGAAGTAGAGAGGACCCTACACTCGTCTTTCAGCAGCGCTGCGAACACTATCTCTCAACTCTATACACACGCTCAAAAAATCAGAACAAGATGGCCTTCCATGCCGGCCAAAGACATTCTCTGGATATGCTTCCTTCCTAAAGATATGCGCAGAGGAGTATGTTTCGTGGGATGGATTTTTGCTGCTGTCTTGCTATGAAAAAGGGAGGGGAAATCAATTTCCGTTTTTTTCTGCTGCTGCCCGTGGGGGGAATCGGCTGGGAGAGCTCTGAAGGGGAAGTCTTCGGCAGCACCAAGGTTGCAAGAATGGGGGAACGAGCAAGTTTTGCAGCGTAGAGGAGTCAAATGCTGATTCGCATGTAGTATTCCACCATCCCGTGTGTTTTGGGAGGAAATGCGACAAGGGTGATGTCCTATCCCAGGTATGATATAGAGCTTGAGTAGCTCATGCTATCAGTTTAGAAATAGGAGAGTAAATCTCAATTCATTACACTCGAACTGCTTGGGTATTTACATTAGTCATCAAATGCTTTGGGAGATTAAATGATGCGCATGGTGGTTGTCCTCTTGTTTGGTGCTTTGTTCGTCACAGTTTGTTGAGTGATGAAACCAGCCATACAATTTCCCAATCCACCAGCAAAGTCATGATCTATTAAGATAGATGAATCAGCAGTGAAAAAGAAGTCGAGCCCCTCTTCACTCGACATATATGCACATTGATTTTGCACACGGCCCTCTTTGGGGACTGCTGTTATAGCCAAATAAGGACATTTGCATCTCTGTCAAACTCTGGTTTTAAGGACTTCGTGCAAATTGCTATCGAACTGCGTGTTTTCCTTATATTGTACTGTTTCAGAGAAAAGGAGTCCTCTGCAGTGAGAATACAGTCATTACTTCATGTAGGGTTAGTGGGAAAAATGGGTAGCACACAAGGAAGGGGTACCTTGGGGAATATGCAGCTGCAATCTTATGCCATCCACTCCATCATACCAACTCCAGCCCTTGCACTACAATTTTTTTTTGCCTCAAGTTTAACTGTTTCGGGTTCTTTAAGTGTAGTGAATGCATACTAATGCTGCTTGACTTATTCACGGGATGGTTTTGAAATCTTTACCCGTAGTAAGAAGTTCGGTCTGAACCATGAGGAGTCAACAGCAGCAGCAGTATCCACAACAGGGAGGAAATACATGCTGACTTTCTATCATTGGTTTTAACTGACAAAGTTTTCTGTACATGAACGGGGCATAGGAAGGTTTCAATGCATGTTTGTACTGGTAGATTTGTGGTTCTAAGTGTTGACTCTGCGGCTTCTGTTACACTTTGCCTCTTGCCTTGATGCAATGCAAAATAGGAGCTTCCAATCTTTAAGAAAAAACGGGAAGTTAAAAAAAAAAAAAAAAACATCAGACTGAGAAGCGCCAGTGCTAATGAGTTGTGATATAGAGTTTTGACTCCTGAACTGAGCATTGAGATGAGCAGGTGCTGACTGTATCGTCTGAACATGATTAATAATTGTGTATACTTGCTATGTTTTTGTACCATGCCGAATGCTTGTCTTTTCTCGGGATTTCCTACAGGTTTCTCATTGTATTGGTCAATGGGGAAGTAAACATTGCGTTAAAATTCTTGCTCAGGTATTCTTTTACGTCCAACTGGAGCGATAGGTTTATGTCGAGAAGCAGGCAGTTGTATGGTTTAGCCCAGAATGGGGAATTTAAACAAGAAAGTGTCGGATCCCCTCGTGTATATTGACTAAGATCCAGATGGATGACCTGATTAATTGTGGCATACAATTTTTGAGAAGGTAATACAGATTGCTTCTTGCAAGATACGGGAGCTCAAAGCTGAATTTTAACAATGGCAATATCACGAACTATCTGAGTGAGGGTCCCACATCACGTTCCAAGCTGTGGACGTTGAGAACAGGATTATACAGATTTCCTTGCTTTATGTGATGGCCCCTTTAATAATTTTATAGGCACCTCGAATAAAAGATGGCCTCAATGCACATGCTTGAACTTGTGTGATGGAAGTATGCTTGTGTTGGTAGTACATCATACGAATTGGAATCCTTCTCTTCTCTGCTGCTTGTCATCTGTATGTAAGAGAACTAGGGCAATCACAAATCAAACTCGTTGGCACGGAAAACCGAAGGGGTTGAATACATCGATCTTGGGTAAGGCCACTTGGTTGTGTGTGCATGAGCATGTACATGCTTGAGAAGTGTGTAGGTATATGATCAGGTGCTGGTGAGTGTGTGTTGGTGAGGGTGTTGCTTTAAGTAATCAAATTAGACCGATTCCGAGGGGTTTGAACAAAATAAAGTCTCGTATAATCACTTTTTCTGTGGGCTTAAGAGCCTTTCATCCCTTGTTTGCACTTCATGTCTATGCTTTGGACTTTCCAAATCAGATAGAAGAGCAATGTTGCCTTCAACATGATTCGAACATCCTGAATCTATGTAGAACAAATGATCATCTTCTTTACCTTCTTTGTGGCTTAGATTCATAAGAAGCAATGAGTCTTCATGTGGTTGATCTTCTAAATAATTGTTGTAGTCTCTTCTATTATAGCTTCTATTGTTATTGTTGAAGTTGTGTCCACCTCTGCCTCTATTGCTGCCATATCCACCTCTTCCACTTCCTTTCTGGGTCTTCCCATTGAACCAACAATTCTGAGTGGTGTGGTTGGTCTTATCGCATATGGCACAAGGTTGAACATTCTGACCTTTGGCTTTGTCTTGCTTTGGTCCTTTCTTCTTGCCTTTCCACTTGCTCTTGCTTGCAAAGTTGGCTTGAGAAGTCTCTTCTTCATCTTCTTCCTTCTCCTTGCTTTCTGCTTGTTATCCTTCTTATCTGCATATAGAGCACTAGATGAATTACCATGATAGGAGTTACCTTCCTTTATGCTATTGTTGGCTTCTTGATTGAAGAGTTGTCCAAGAAAGATGTTGAAGTCTGGAGTTTGCACATCCATGATGAGATCATAAGCCGTCGTGAAGGATTGCCATTGCTTATCACTTCGAATGCCGTTGACAATTTGCCTCATGATGACCTCTTCTTCAATCAGCTCTCCAATGGATGCTAACTTATCCGCAACCTCCTTGACCTTGGTAACAAACTCTGTGATGGTTTGTTTAGGTGTCTTCTTCATTTGGTTGAACTCGTTCCAAAGATGATTCTTTCTTGCTTTGGTACTAGCAGAAAAGAAAGTCTCCAGGGCATCCCAAGTCTCTTGAGATGTCTTGCATCCTCTAATATATGGTAATAGAAAGTCAGAGATAGAGTTTAGTATGTACGACCTTGCTTGAGCATCCCTTGCGCACCAAAGTGTGAGCTTATCTGTCTCCCCTTGTGTAGGTCCTCCTTTGGATCTTGGAATAGGCATAGCTTCATCACTTGCTACAATTCCATAAAGATTTCTACCTTGCAAATAGGCCCCCATTCTAATTTTCCAAGCCGCGTAGTTGTGTCGATCAAGCTTCTCGATCATTGAGGGAAAACCGTCACCCATTTTGATCTAGCTCTGATACCACTGAAAGAACTTGGAGAAGCTTGTAGAAGGTAGAAAAGTGCGTTTCGAAGCGATGAAGTTTGGTCAAGCCAACCGGCACAAGACCAGCCCTTGAGCTTATGGAGACTCAAATAGACCTTATAAGCATGTGATAAGTGCAAAGAAACACACTATGTACTTTGGAGTATCAAAGAGAATGAGTCGATACAAAACAGATAGGTTCGGGGGTCGACTAGCTCTAAAAACTTACTATCTATGGAAGAGACAATGAACTTCAAATGTCCATAGTGACCAGCCTGATTACAATTAGAAAAAATCCTTTTATGGGAGTGATACGCATAGGGTTGAGTGTATGGAATGCACAAAAGCATAAGGAATAAGCAAAATATGCTATAGGAATGAATGCGACATTCACCGGTGGTCCTTCTTATTTTTCAGGAATACGTAGAGATTGACCCTGAGAAAGAAAAACTAATTTTTCTCCCAATCTACTGAACCAAATTCTATGAAAATTTATAAGAATGAACTAGACACTTATATCTTTCCAATGAGTCATTTTGCACTCAATTTGGCGCTTTGGAGAGAGAGCAGCAGCCTCTGCAAGATTACTGTTGGTGAAGAAGATGATGCAAAGAATTGAAGGAGCAAGACAATAATGGTCACAAGTGTATGTATATTGCTTCCATGTATTGTACAAGTGATTTCAAGTCTTTATATAGATCTAGGAGTGTTTCACGACTTTGACAAGAGTAATTTGAATTCAAATGAAGGTGGGAATGGTTGTTGGAGGGAATCAATTCACTTTCCTACAATCTAGGAAAAGTGAAGATCTACTTTGATCTACTTTTAGGTGATTGATTGATTGATTGAATGCAACTTTAACCACCACAAATTCGTGGGATTTGGGCTCTATCTTTCTACCTTTACATGTGTAAAGCTCAAGGCTTTTACAATGGTAAATGAGCCATTTAAAAATCTCTCAAAAAAATACAATAAATGAGCATATGAAAAAGAACTCTCCAACGGATATTCTTTCGACGCGATAGCCTTTGATATAGATCAAATCCACTTCAAGCATAGTGTAAGCTTGATGTTCCAACAAGTGTGGGGGGAGGGGGAGGGGGAGGTGCCATCGGTGGTGAAATGTCCATACCTTCAGGGGTGGAAGTGAGTGTAGTGTCTACCATATATATTGGAATGGTAGATGGTGTGTGTGTGATAGTGGCGAATAAGTGTTGTGTGGATGGTGGAAATGGGATCGACGAGGAGGGTTGGGTGGTGGCTTGAAATATTCTAACAAGGTAGTCATGGGTAGGTTGAAGGATTGGTGGTATGGGGGGTGGGAAGTGAGAACGTGGAGGAGGGAAGGTCATGAAAGGGGATGTGGTGGCAGGGAATCCAAAGAATATGGATCTAGAGTCAGGATGGCCTATGGCTGAGGGCATAGGGGATGGTTGTCCTAGGGCAGGCTCTATGAAGGACTCAGTTATGACGATGGTGGTATTATATAGAGGGTTTTCAAAGGAGGAAAACAAAAAGGAACTGGAGGTGGGACTATGGAAAATGAAGGTTTGCTCTGTGGGTTGGGTAGTCGAGGTGATATTTACAGGTTCTGTTCGAGGATGTGATGGTGGGGGGGTCGGTGGTAGTGGTTCAGTGGATTCATCATGAGTGACTGGGAGCTCTTGGCCAGAGGTTACTATTGCTTGGGAGGTTGTTCCAATGGGTTTGGATGTAATAATAGGTCCTTCCACCGTAGTGATGGGAATCTAGATGTTCTTACGAGACCATGGTTGTGTTTGGAATCTTCGCGGATCATATTGAACAGGAGGCCTCTGGATCGCTGATCGAACTGCTTCCACTACCCTATACGTTTTTGGCATCAATAGTAGGCCTTCACTGTATTCAGAGTCAACTCCGACTTCTTCCAATAGCTGAGCCATGAGCACCCTACTGCTCTCTTCGGTAAGCAATTGTTGTGACCACACTCTTTCCATATTTGATACAACCTTCAAAGTTCTGTTGTATATGCTGGGGCTCCAGTGGTTTCTTCTGCTTCTGCCTCTTCTCCTTCTTCTTCTTCTCCCTCTGAGCGTTCTAGTTGTTGAGATAAGGTTCTCTACTGATCATCACCCTAATGTACATGTCGGCTATCTGTGGATTTCCTCCGTCTTTGGGAGGAGGTGCCCTGTTCTTTTGTGTCTGAAAAGAGCTCTACATTAGAGAGTTGTGTATTCTGCAAGAATGATTAGAAGTCGAAGGTGCTCATCCCTTCAATGTCTCCAGTTGTAGGAAGTTCAAATTCAGAAGGTATAGGAGGAGCCGAGGGGGCAGCTTGTGATGTACCTTCAGATCCAGACCTGGGAATTCTGATGGTAAAGGGAGGTACAGTGGCCTCCCCTCGTGGTGAGACTTCCAAAGTCGTCAGAACTTCACGTGTCTGGACACAAGGAATTGAGCCCCTCATGCGCTTGGATTGATATGTGGCGTTTTGAGTCTCTTAAACATTTGTAGTTGTGCCCAAGCTAAAGCACGTTCAATGGATACATCATATGCTAAGCATCTATAGATAATGTGTGTGATTGCGCAACAACCATTCACCACTAGTTTTCTAGATGACCTTTTATTTGCTTCATACAACTGCTCCACAATCCATACAGGAAGCTTAATCGGTAACGCACTTGTCTCCGCCAAGTAAAGAGCGAACCATATTCTTTTGTGGAGTTGTGTGAATCGATCTTGACCAGGAAAAGCAAAATGTTGCATGCACATACGGAGAGGGATAGACAGCTTTGGTGTGAGTGCCGCCATCTCTTTAAGCTTCAGTAGTTTCCTATCCTTCATGTTAGTGGGAATGAGAGCATCCTTCTCATAAGGTACATGTGTGCCGTGCATATTCAATGCAAAGCTCACCAATTCCAATGTAAGTTCAAACCTTTTCAACTCGTTGTTGCCCAGGAAAGAAGGAAGAACAAATGTTCCTGGTTTGTCTTTTTCTTCATTAGCCTGTAATGTTGAGACCAGATAGTAGCATCAGAGGAGATCTGGTTTGGGTAAGGGTGCCTCAAAGTACTCGGCTAGCCCTGCACATTGCCATATGGTCTGAAGATCTTGTGTGTTCTTGAGAGTCTCAAACTCCTTGGAGAAGAATTGGAATCGGACCCGTGATCTATCATACTCGCACTTGGACTCCCAAATATACTTGGCCTCTCCTAGGGGCCCTAGCATGCCATTGAACCAATGAGAATTTGCATGGACTCTCTCTGTTATTTCTGTGGGAGGGTCTGGTATAGGTATTTGTTGGAGGTGTTGCAGCTCTACCGGTCGTTCAGTTGGTGGCAGTTCAATAGGTAGACTCTCCACATTAATCCCTCTTGTACTTACTCTTGCTTGTGAGCTCGAACCTGCTGCTTCTTCCATGAGAGTGCTTGTAGTTGTTGATGCTTATCTGCTAGAAGAAAAGAGACACATTAGCATTGCATAGGAAATAGGATGTTATGGTGTTCCCTCCATAATACTAACGTGAAATTCCGAGTGGTTAGAGGTTATTGGGTGAAGTGTTTGTGATGTGTGTAAATGGGGGTTAGTAGGTTAGTGTTGGTTCTCATCTTGACACACTAGCACTTTCACTTTCATTGGAACATCTTGAAGGTAGATGGGAAGTTCCACCTCGCCCAAACAAGGGGTTTCCACACCTCCCAATCCTATGAGATAAGCTTCTATGGGATTGATGTTCAACTGCAAGTCTCGGCAGTAGGATAGTCTAACTGCACTACTTGCTGCACCTGAGTCAATCAATGCTTTCACAGTCCTTGCACCCTTTCCTTGTCCTATCTCTATGGTCACAAAGGGACGTCGGTCAATGACTTGAGAAGTAATTATGCGTGATTTTTGGCACATATCCATTTGATATTTTGGGGCTTTTGAGTTGACATCTAGGCCTAGTCGCCTTAACTTATTTTGCCTAATACGCTCTCTAGCCTCTGCCTGTGCTTCTTCCCTCACCCTTAACTCCTCTTCTTTTCGCTTCTTAGCAGTATTGAGTCTTGTAAGCATATCCTCTGTAAGAGGTTCTTAGTATAATTTGACTCTACATCCACTAATATAGTTTGGCAAGATATCTCCTTCTAGAGTGGCCAACTGAACTGCACCGCTAGTGGAAATTCTATTAATGATCATGGGTCTGTATCCTCTTTTTTCCAACTTACGAGCATGTTGCTTTAGTGTATAAACCAGCACTAGGTCTCCCTCTTTCAATCCTTTATCTTTGATGTGTGCATCAAAGTATGCCTTTTGTCTTTTCTTTGCAGCATAGATGCTTGCCACCTCGCGTAGCCTTGTCTCACCTAAGCATTCTAGATCAAAGATCCTAGAGGACAATTCATGTCCATTTTGTTGGAGTTAGACGTCTACGGAAGCACGCGAACAGCACAAGGAAGAAGAAGAAGCTTGGAGCACAACACACAAGACTGAATGTATTACTAGAGAATGTACAAAGATAAGTAGCCCATTAGGGCAATAGGCGTATATACAAGCCGGGGGAAAAAACCTCCTAAAGAGGGAAAAAAGTGCCCCGGCAGTCCTAGAGTGTTCACACACATCACTACCTAAATATATCAACAAATCCCCCCTGGGAGTGATGCGGTGAACAAGGAGCTGGCACTCATGTATAAGGAAGTGCCAAGCTATGTGGAAATCACTCCACAAAAGGAAGTAAGCCCAAAGCTTTGTGGAAAGCTTCAAACTTCTCCCTAGGCAGAGCCTTCGTGAAAAGGTCTACAATGTTCTCCTGCGTGGGCACATATGCCAAGCTGATCTCCCCAGCAGAGAACCTCTCCCTGACATAGTGATAATGCACCTCAATGTGCTTAGTGCGAGCATGGAACACAGGGTTCCTCGCAACTGCCAATGCGCTCTGACTTTCAGTGAAGATGGTGGTGGCAGAAGACTGGCCAACACCCAAATCAGCCATAAGGCGTCTAAGCCACACACACTCAACAGTCGCTGTGAAAGCTGCCCTATACTCAGCCTCACAACTGGAAGTGGCCAGAGTAGGCTGCTTCTTGCTCAACCAAGATATACATGAGCTACCAAGCATGAAGCAAAAACCACTGGTGGACACACGAGTGTCATAGCAACCAGCCCAATCTGAGTCAGAAAAAGCATGCAAATCTGGCGGTAGTGATCCCCCCTTGGGATAAAACAACCCAAGTAGCCGAGTACCACTCAAGTAGCGAAAGATGCGCTTAACCGCTTTCCAATGCGTGACTCCTGGGCAATGCATAAACCTGCTCATCTGTGAGACAGCAAACTGAATATCTGGCCGAGTAATGCATAAGTAAATCAAGAATCCAACAGCCTGCTGATAGAGAACAACATCAAATGCATCTCCAGCATCATGAAGACTCAATCGTAAACCTGTCTCCATAGGAGTGGCAATGGGCTTACAGTCTTCAAGGCCAAAACACTGTAATAATGTGTCAATATATTTCGTTTGACACAAAGCCATTCCACCATCAACGTGCATAAACTGAATGCCCAAATAGTGATGCAAATGCCCCAAATCAGACATCTCAAATGAGGCATGCAAATCAGCCTTAAAATCAGCAATATGTGTCTCAATAGGACCAGTGAGCAGCATGTCATCAACATAGACAACAATGATCAGAAGCACATCATTAGCACGCTTAACATATAAGGTGCTTTCAGTTGGACTATTCTCAAAACCATGTGCAATCAGATAGGCATGTATCTTCTCGTACCAAGCACGTGGTGCTTGCTTTAAACCATATAATGCCTTCTTTAACCTGCAAACCTGGTTTTCATGCCCTTTCTGCACAAAGCCACGGGGCTGAAAAACATACACTTCTTCATGCAAGTCACCATTCAGAAATGTTGTTTTAATGTCCAACTGATGTACATTCCAACCATGATGGGCTGCAAGTGCACAAATGCTGCGAACAATAGTCATACGGCATGTAGGTGCAAAGGTCTCATCAAAATCAATGCCTCTTTCCTGTGCATAACCCTTTGCAACAAGCCTAGACTTATACCTGTCAACTGTACCATCAGGTTTACGCTTCAGCTTGTATACCCACTTAGTGCCAATGGCCTTCTTGCCAGGAGGCAAGTCACATAAAGACCATGTACCATTCTTCATTATAGCATCATATTCAGATTGCATAGCAGCCATCCAATTTTCTGAATTTTGTGCTTCATCAAAAGAAACAGGCTCATTCTCATCACAGAGACTAGATGCAGCCATAGCATAGCAATCTGATGCAAAGGAGGCACTATGAGAGCCTAAACGAGTACGATATGACAAAGGTGCATCTAATTTGCTGTCATGCAAAGTCTGCACCAGCCATTTTGGCATAGTTTTTGCTTGCTCAATATCAGCTCTCTCATCAACAAGTGCATCATGTAAATCTGCATCAGAAATGGAATGATCTGCATCATCATATGAAACCTGCAAAGGCTGAGAAGTTGCCTCATTAGGACCAGCACTAGTCTGTCCACCTGTAAAAAGAGGCATCAAAGTATCATACATGTCTTTGGAGCTAACAGATGTCTCCTTAGTACATGAAAGCAATGGCTGAATAGCATCTTCCACAAAGACAATATCACGGATAACCAGAATGCGTTTAGTCTGTGGATGATACAGACGATAGCCTTTACTTTCAGAACTGTACCCAACAAAAATACATTTTACTGCCTTATCATCCAATTTTTTGCGATGTTGTTCAGGCACTAATGCATATGCCAAACAACCAAAAACACGCAGATGAGCAACAGATGGCTTGCGGTCATGCCAAGCCTCATATGGAGTGATAGACTGCAACGCTTTAGTGGGACACCTGTTCAGTACATATGCTGCACACATGACAGCCTCAAGCCAGAAACTATGTGGTAAAGCCTGACTTTTGACCATGCACCTCGCCATCTCCATGAGTGACCTGTTCTTCCGTTCAGCAACTCCATTCTGTTGAGGTGTATACGGCACTGTACACTGGTGTTTTATCCCACGTTCAGCCAGAAATGCATTAAAATCTGAAGACATATATTCCCCCCCTCGATCAGAACGGAGGGTGCCCATTTTACATGCTGACAGATTTTCAGCCAAAACCAAAAACTGTTTAAAGCACATGAACACTTCGGACTTTGCTTTGAGTGGATATACCCATGCATGCCTGGAAAAATCATCAATGAAAGTCACGAAGTAAAGGTAATTTCCAAAAGAGGGTGTCTGCATAGGACCACAGACATCACTATGTACAAGCTGCAATTTCTGCGTAGCCCGAACTGAACCATCTTTTGGAAAGGAAGAACGCTGCATTTTGCCCAAAATACAGCCTTCACAAACATGTTTTCCAGGTGCCTCAAGTTTGGGCAAAGAGGACACCATTTCAGATTTCTGCAGGCGTAACAAACTAGCAAAATTCAGATGACCAAATCGTGCATGCCAAAGCTTTGCATCTGACATAGCCTGAGAATCATGAACTGCACATGCCGAATCATTCACAGATCTTTCATAGTCTATGAGCTTATACAGCCCACGACATAAAATGCCAGAAGCAATAATCACATCGCCATTTGAGAGATCATGGACTGTACACCTGTCATCAACGAATTTCACAACCAAGCCAATCTTGGCTAATGCAGAAACTGATAACAGGTTCTTTTTGATCCCTGGCACAAATAAAGCATCTGACAAAGTGAAAGAACTACCATCAGCAGTAGTCAGAATGATCTTACCAACTCCCATAACAGGATAAGAGGAGTTATTGGCGCATGTGACAGTATTCCCTGTAGGGGCAGGCTCGAGTGAAGAGAAGAAACTGTGCTGCGAGGTAATATGTTTGGTCGCCCCACTGTCAAAGTACCAAACATCTGAGTCTACTACAGACATGCACTGATCATGAGAAGATGGGTCAAAACTGCAGACAGTAGTAAACGCCCATTCTTCTTCTTGCACAAGATTTGCAGACTCTGTTTTTGGTGTAGAGGCCTCTCCAACAACCATTCCAGCCTCTTTCTTCTAGAACAACATTCTGTTCGAAGACCATCTGAAATAGGGTGGCATTGAGTGCCGTTTTGTAGGCAACTCGATAAGCCCAAACAGCATGATGAAGTTGTTTGTCCCAATCAGAGCATTTATTATTTACCAGTTTTGTCAATACGTTACAGAGGATCTTATTGGTGCTCTCGGCTTGTCCGTTAGCTTGTGGGTGATAAGGGGCACCAAGAATTCTTGGAGAAGATTTTCAATGACCTCATTCAAGAAGTGTGTGCCTCTATCGCTCACTAACTCTATTGGTAGCCCATATCTCGTGAACACATTCTCGAATAAGAACTTAGCCGTAGTCTGAGCATCATTCTTTGTTGTGGATTTCACTTCTACCCACTTTGTAAGGTAATCTGTGGCTACAATAATATACTCTACATGGGAGTTTCTAGCTGGGGGGTTAATAGGACGTATGAAGTCTATGCCCCACTTGGAAAATGCACGCCCTCCCATCATTGGCCTCAAAGGCATCTCGTCTTTTCTAACTGGATATTGTGCACGTTGGCATGTATCACATTTCTTCACATAGGTATGAGCATCCATATGAAGAGTGGGCCACCAAAGTCCTGAGAATAGAATGGTCTTGATTACTCGATCAAGACCGAAGTGTCCACCTGCAACACCACTGTGTGCAGTTTCTAAGACTTTCAAATAGTCTGATTCATGAACGCATAATCTTAGATAACCATCCTTGCCTCTTCGATATAAGTTGTCTCCAACTAAAGCATAGTCCGGAGCCTCTTGTTCCATGCTTCGTCTTCTTGCTAGATTAGCCTCTTTGGGTAAGGTTCCGGATCTCATAAACTCTACCAATGGAGCACTCCAATCAGGAATTAATGACACTTGATAAAGGCTGGCATGCTCCACTGGCGGTGTCTCTCTGCACATCGGAGAATTCTTAATCCACTCATGTATTTCTTTGTCCATGCTAGGCCAATACACTCCTAAACGTTTTAGATTCTGCAACGTTCGTTGTCTAGAATAGTGATTTCCTAGCAATCCTTCATGGGCTTGTTGCAACCAGCTAGTATGTTTGTCATCCTCGACACAACAAGCGAGTACAACCTCCGTATCTTGTTTGTACATGCTTCCTGCCAATATGTGATATTTTTGTGATTTTACAATTTCTTCTTGTGAGGTTTTCACATTCTTATTTGCGGGTCCGAAGGTGAGGACTGGTACCAACTTATTTGCCCATTTAGGAACAACTTCCAAATTGAACAGATAAGCATCAAGTAGTTCATCAGTCACTCCTTGCGGTGACTCTCCTGAAGTATTGCGAGAAAGGTGATCTGCCCGGAGGTGGGTTCTACCTTTTCTAACCACAACTTCAAAGTCATATTCCATTAGTAAGAGAAACCATCTTACTAAACGTCCTGTATTGCAAGGTTTATTGACCAAATATAACAAAGCTTGATGATCAGTGAAAAACTTGAACTTGTTGGCCAATAAATAGTGTCTAAACTTCTTCACAGCATATACCATGCCTAAGCCCTCTCACTCAGTTATGGTATAGTTTCGTTCAGCTACGGTGAGCTGTCTACTAGCATATGCTATGGGCAAATCTAAGTTTCCTTCACCTATGGGTTGTGCTAACACACATCCTATGGTGTGATTGGATGCATCCACATGGACATGGAATGGTTTATTCCAATCAGGAGTGGTCAGTATTGGTGCTGTGCACAAACGTTTCTTCAATTCATTGAAAGAATTCTCGCATTCGTCGTTCCACTCAAAATTAGACAACAAGGCATAAAGGGGTCTAGCTATGATCGCGTACATGTGGATAAACCTACGGTAATATCCACAATGGCCCATAAAGGCTTGTACCTCTTTAACATTCTGTGGCCTTGGCAACTCCGCTATGGCTCGTACCTTATCTTTGTCTGTTGAGATTCCATTCTTAGAAACAATATGACCTAAGATTTTACCTTGACGCACCATGAACACACACTTTTCTGGGTTGAGACACACTCGATATTCTCTACACTTGTTGAAGATTTATCTGAGCTCAGGGATGTGAAATCTTCTTTCTTGGGAGTGAGCACATAAATCGTCCACATACACTTCTAAGCTCTTTCGCAAGAATTCTTTGAAGACATGACACATGAGCCTTTGGAATGTTGCAGGTGCATTGGTGAGCGCAAATGGCATCACATGAAATGCAAAGATTCCCCACTCTGTGGCAAAAGCTGTTTTGTGTTGATCTTCTGGGGCAATGGCTACTTGATTGTAACCTGAAAATCCATCAAGGAAGCTATAAACTTCCTTGCCTGCAACACGCTCCAATAGGTGTTCCTTGATTGGAAGTGGATAACTATATCTGATCATAGCGGCATTAACTTTTTTAAGGTTAATACACACTCGCAACTTCCCGTTCTTCTTTGGCACCACTATAATGGGGGACACCCATTCAGTATGCTCAATCTCATAGATGAATCCAGCTTCAATCAGCCTATCAATTTCTTCTTTTATTTTGGCTGCATATGTATCATTATATGTGTAGGGCTTCTGTTCAGTGGGCTTGGCGTCGGCAGTCATGGGGATCGTATGAGAGCATATTCTTGGATCTACCCCTTTCAAGTCTCTATAGTGCCATGCAAACACATCCCTATATTCCCTTAATAGAGCTACAAGCTCCATTTCTTCTCTTGCACTTAGGTCATCTCCTATATACGTGCATCTTTCTTCGTTCTCTTCAATGGTCACTGCAATCTTCTTGGTCTTTTCTTTATTATCATATGATTCTCCTATGATGGGCTCTCTCTTAGGCATTCGTACCAAAATTTTGCGGTCGTCAACTTCAGATTTCTTGAAGTTTTCTGGTACTTCAAACAATGATTCCTCCTCTTCTTGTTTCACTGCTTTTCTTTTCTTTTTCTTTTGAGTGCTCTCACTTCCATCCTTTGATTTTACCGTTTTAATACTTGTGAGAGGTTCTTCTTCTTTCTAGTTGAACACTCCTATATCTTTTCTAGATAGTGCTGCTCTGAGTTAAAGCAACTATCCATCACAATGGACTCTAGATCCTCATCGTTCTCTTCTTCTTCTATGACATCACTAGGGTCACATTCTTCTAGCAAGGGCTGACACATGAACACAGAAATATCATAACCCTCGTCATCACAATGAGGTGTCCATTGTTCTTCATTGACAACAATGTCCATGGTAGCTAAGATTTCTGGCCAGCCATGAGGTTCAAATTCCTCATCTGGAAAGATCATCAGTGTGTAGGTTGGGTCTCTAACTGGTCTATCTCCTGGCGAAGTTCCTTCTTCTCTCACCTTTAAACATTTTTCCTCTTCCTCTACGACCTTGCACATCCACAAATGAGTATCTTCATGTAGCCATGATGGATCAGGTGAACTTCCAGAATGCACAGAGATGGAATCTTCTTTCGCTTTGTGGATAGGATTCCACTGTAGGGGTGGTACATCTCTGAAGGAGTAATCCTTCAAATTGACCTTGGTGGTGACCCCTAAGTGTTGTAAGTACAAGGAGTTGGTTCCCCAATCCTGTACTATTTGCAATTGTCATAGGAAGGGTCTTCCTAGGATCATCTCATAAACATTATTTTTCTCAAAGTCACATATAGCAAATGTGTGCTCAAACTCTACACCACAAGTGGTTAGAGTTATCCCTTCGAGCAATCCTAGAGGTCTTTCAAAATGACCGTTTGCCATTTGAAGCTTCATTCTCGTTGGTCTCAATGTGAGTTTGCCCCATTGCTTCCACAAGGAGGTGGTCGCAATAGCAACACCAGCACCTGAATCTATGATTGCTTTGGTTGTGTAACCTTGGTAGGTGATTGGAAGATAAGTATTACCTTCTTCATCCTCACACATGTCCCCTATTTTGTCTAGAGGTATCTCTGGGACTTTCTGCTTAGACCCTGATTTATTCATTTTGGACTCAAGTTCTAGAACTTGATCCTTCACATGATCCCATAGTTCAGGTTTTGCTTTTAGCGGCTCTTCTACCGTGAGATGACATTGAACCTTAGTGTTCTTCACGACATCAGTGTTCCTTGGGACCACTGAGTCTTCATGTCTGACCAGTATTGTGGGAGCTCTGATCTAAAGAGATTCAGATTCCCATGGGCCTGGAAATTGAGGCAGTTCTTCTAAGGTATTAGATTCAAAATCTAACCTTTCGTCTTCTTGTTGCTCCACTTGATCTCCGTAAATGGATGGAATGTCTTGGGGAAATTGATCATGAAGATCATCAATCTCAGGAATAGGAGGGAAGTTACCCTTCTCCTTGGCCCATTTCTCTTCTTGTATTTCCCTCAAGAACTCTTGAGAGTACTGTTGAATTGAAGGAGGTATCCCAACATCCGTGGAATTAGGAACATAAGCTCCCATTGGTGGTGAGCTTCCTCTTTCAATAATTGGTTGAGCCTGTGGAGGTAAAGAAACTTGTGGTTTGTTTACCAACTGCTCTAATCTTTCTAGTAAGCCCTAGAAATGCAAATCCGGTTTGACAGAGTTTGTCTGATTGAACTTTTGACTAGTCTCGAATATAGCTTGAGCTTGTTCTACCATTTTCATGCACATTTTCATCCGTTCAATCTCTAAATCTGCTCTAGGGTAACTCTTGTCTAGGTTTGCAGTTGTTGGCCCTTCTTGAAGTCGAGCCTAGTAGGCCTTGAACATCATGTCCAAGCCTTTTGAGGTTGGATCTGCAAGAACAGACCCTAGTTGCAGCCTATTTACAATGGGTGGTGGGGTGGGATGAGGTGGAATGGATGGAGTTTCGACATGCGAGGGGTTTTGAGATGCAATGTCATCTATCTTTGCTTTTGCGTCTTTCAAGATTTCTTCTAGTTCCAATAACTTTTTATTCGACTTGCGATTGGCCTTCTCTCTGGTATCTTTCCATGTTCTTGTTTTCCTCTTACTAAGCTCTCCTGATTCACTTGACTCTAATTGTTCAACTGGCTTATCTTGTTTTAGCGCTTGGGCCCTAGTGACTGCCTGTACAGGAGCCACATTACTGCTACTAGCACTTGAATCCACCACTATCAGGTCTCTCTCTATTTCTTTCTCTCTGGGCTTCATGAGCTGGGGATGATCCTACTCCTTGGAGGCCATGGGAAACATTGGATCTTGGTGAAGGGAAAATCAATTCACTCTTCCAAGTATATGCATGTCTATCATGTTTTGTTACCAAAAACATCTTCTCTAATGTGTTGTCCAGGTAGACAACTTTGCTTGGTATCTTTGGATCCTCGAACTCGTAGATGATGACTATGCCCAATTGGCTAGGTTGATCTGGCTTGAATCTCCAAAAGGCTTCCTCTGTTTCTCTATTCAAGAATAGTTCTACGCTTTTGTTGTCTTGAGAGATCCAATCTGGAGTGATCACTCTGGTCAAAACTGACTTACCTCTAGGAATCTGGGGTCCTTGTCCTACATTTCCTTGTTCTAGGTCTCCTATCTCATTCTCATGAATGATATTTCCAAACTCATCGGTCCTATCTGGTAGGTTGGTGACCACATACATGGTTCCTTCCTTATCAATGTATGAATCCTCTTCGAACTTGACCACCGGGTGTTCAAGTCCAAAGGGTTGATCTGGATTTTTGAGTTGGACCACTGATTGCCTTAGGCCATCCTCATATATGCAAGCACCTAATTGGTTGGTCCGAATATATTCCAATTGTGTCTTATAGGGACCTTCTGGTGTTTGTAGATGGGTAGTTTCTGAGCCAAGTACAGGTTTCCCCATGCTAAAAGACATTTCTGAGTCACTTGTGTCAGAGTTTAGTACATAAGGACAACCATTTAGTTGTTGTGCCCAAGACTTAGCTATATGGTTGATACTAGACTGAGAAGATCTAATGCTTTGTCTATCTACCAGATCTCAGGTTCATAAGCTTTGGTTAAGAGTCCAAAATTTCCCCTTGGTATGGTTCAAAATCCTTTGGAGTCCCCTTGGTTCCCTAGTCCCACCTGAGGGTCAACTTCAAATTAGTCTATCTAAAATTCAATGCATTATTCTTACAAAAAATAGTTGAGGCCGTGTAGAATTCGAAACCAGCTTTCCAACAAGCTATAGAGCTCAAAAAATGGACTTTGGATGAAAAAGTTATGTCAAATCAGGCTCCTGGGGGTCAAAACAGGCAAACAAGACCTTTTGGAAAAATTCACGATTTTGTGTGAAAATCGCGATTTTGTGAAATCAAGAGAATCGTGATGCTGTGAAATCAAGAGAATCGCGATGCTGTGAAATCAAGAGAATCGTGATGCTAATCAAGAGAATCGCGATGCTAATCAAGAGAATCGCGATGCTAATCAAGAGAATCGCGATGCTGTGAAATCAAGAGAATCGCGATGCTCTGAAATCAAGAGAATCGCGATGTTGTGAAATCAAGAGAATCACGATGCTGAGCAATCCCCAAGAAATGCGATTTTTAGTGAGAATCGTGAAAAACGCAATTTTGAGAATGACCACAAAATCGCAATTTTGAATGAAAATCGTGTTTTTCTCAAAATCGTGCTTTTTACCAGAGAATCGCGATTTTGATTGGAAATCGTGTTCTGAAAATCGCGATTTTGTACCTTGGATGAAAATCGTGTTTTTGAAAATCGCGATTGCCAACAGAGAATTGTGTTTTCGAAAATCGCAATTGCCAACAGAGAATCGTGTTTTTCAAAATCGCGATTGCCAATAGAGAATCGTGTTTTTGAAAATCGCGATTTTGAGCCCATTGAAAATTGTGTTTTCTCAAGGTCGTGTTTTTACTAGAAAATCGCGATTTTGCCTTAGAATCGTGGTTTTTAGAAATTTAGAGGATCGTGATTTTGAGCACAACCACAGAATCGCGATTCTGAGAATGACCCCAAAATCGTGTTCTTTTCAAAAGGCTTTTAGGTGAAAAATAGAGAATGGTGATTTTCAAAAAAATTTGAATTTTTCACAGAATCACGATTTTCATCACAGAATCATGTTTTTTGGCGGGAACTTTGAATTTCTGAGCGTCGAGCAATGGCGAGCTCCGTATGTGCAAAAAATTGTGAAAAAACGCAGGCGCTTGCTCTCCCTTGCACTTCCTAACTCCTTCTCACACAATAATGCATGAAATATGGTATGAAAATGGTGAAAATGCACTAAAAAACAAGAAATTTCTATGAAGAAGAAGATGGAAGAAGATGGAGATGGTGATGATGATGAAGATGAAGAGGAAAAATCAGAAAATGAACAAAAACGACAGTTTTTTTTACCTTCCAACGTCGCAAATCTACAATCTTACCATCACAACGCTTGTCCTCGAAGCTCTCTCCCCGGCAATGGCGCCAAAATTTGGTGTAGCTCAAGCATAAGCACCACCTCTTTTACTTGTCAATCAACGGAGACGTGAGGACCGGTATGAAGACTAGGAGCAAGTGAAGGCACAAGTGCATGAGTGAAAGCACACAAACATGCACACACATACACACACACGTGCACAAGGTAAGATCAAAGAGAGGAACAATGGAAAGCTTCGATTGCAAATGAGTTCTCTTACAAAAGCTATATTCTCTAACAAGCTAACCCCAAAAATGAGCTCTCTAGCTCTTTTTATAGTTTTTTGACTAGTTTTGGGCCTATCCAGACCTAGTGTCCGGCCTAGTTAAAAATTAGGTTCCAGGGCTTATTTGAGGGCTCAAATGAAGTCTAAAAATTATGAAAATTGGTAGGATGATACTTCTAATACTCCTCAAGCTCGAGGACTCCTCGGCTTGAACAAAATGAAGTTACAAAAATAGAAAATGGTATTTACAATGGTTTCTAATGATGAAAATCACTATTTTTATAGGAATTTTTTTTGAAAATTTGACATACACTTCTTGGAGCTCCCTACTTGCTCCTTCTTCTAGTGTGTCCACTTGTTTGATGTGCTCCTGTGCTTTGTCCTTGACCTTCAGCTTCAACACTTCTTGGAGCTCCCTACTTGCTCCTTCTTCTTGTGTGTCCACCTCTTTGATGTGCTCCTGTGCTTTGTCCTTGACCTTCAGCTTCAACACCTTGGGAGAGGGAATTCGTCTGCATTTCTCGGATTCCTCGGTTCCCTATGTCTCTCCATGTCCATCCTATCCATCTCAGTCCTCGTTCTTTCTCTTCCCAGTGGGTTAGCAAAGCTCACCTCGGTTCTATCTCTACTCCTCTCTCTTTGAGTTCCATGAGCCTGAGATGTTCCCGCTCCTTGGTGACCATAAGACACAGTGGATCGAGGTTGGGGAAAAACAAATTCACCCTTCCAAGTGTATGCATGTCTTCCATGCTCTGAGACCACAAAGATCCTCTCAGAATCATCATCTAGATAGGTCACTTTGTCTCGGCTATCAGGATCTTTGAATTCATAGATGGTAAGTGCTCCCCCTTCATTAGGCTTCTCAAACTTATACCTCCAAAAAGCCTCATCCGTCTCTCGATTCACAAGCAAATTTATGCTCCTATTGTCCTAGGAAACCAACTCTAGGGTGATTATTCTTGTCAGAATCGACTTGCCACGAGGGGTTTTTGGTTCTTTTCCTAAGTTCCCTTGCTCTATGTCACCTATTTTGACCTCTGAGATTATGTTGCCAAATTCATCTATTCTTTCTGGTTGGCTGGTGACCATATACATTGTTCCTTCTTTATCTATGTAGGAACCATTTTCGAACTTGACTACAGGGTGTTCTATTCCAATGGGCTGATCCGGGTTTTTAATTAGGACAATAGATCTTATCAAGCCATCCTCATAGATGCGTGCACCTAAGTGGTTGGTCCTGATATATTTGTTAGCTCAAGAAATGGTTGGTTTTGGTGCACTAACATGCTTCTATTTTGCAAATTATATGTTGATTGCAGGTATCCGTCAAGGAAAGATGTTGGTCGATAACAATAAACTCTGATTAAATGTGGTAACATCAAGGCTGAAAAAAGGGGTTCAGAACCACACATACGCAATATTCAGTACGGGTCGTTGGAGCAAGAATTCTTTCGTGGCAGTGTATTAGGCTGTGGATGCAGAACGATCATTTCCAAAACCTAATAAAAGCATAACCCAGTCAGATATGAATCCAGCAACAATTTTAATAGAAATGGCTGTGAAATCCATGATGAGATCATCCGAAAAGGATTGATGGAGAGCTGGCAAGTGTGGCTTGAGAGCTATGTCACACTACAGGAACCCGGAGGACATCAATGGCTGTCCGGATGAGGGTGTCCAAATTCTTCTAGGTTCAACTGCCAATGTGCCATCCTTAGAACAAACTAACAATTGCTATGTCGAAATCGCTGACCGTGGAGGAAAGAAGGCATGGGAAGAGATCATGGGATGTCACTATGGTGCAGCTCGGTGAGGTGAGTAGGAACGAGGAAATACGGAGGAAATGGATTCCGGAAGGGCAGAGAAAGAAACCGATGATAAATGCGCGCCTGCCCATTGTTCAGATGAAAATATATGTGAATAAACAAGCGAGAATAGATAAGGATCAATTTCAAATGAGACAGGATAATTTATTTTCGGAGCTAAAAGTTGCACTTCATAGAACATCCGATCGGCCATCTTATGAACACCGAAATAATCCCAGGATTAGCTCTATGGGCTTGTCGTGCATCAAAGTGGATATATCAGTTATTGTGTGCTTTGTTTTCACAATGTTCTCCATTGGAATTTGAAGGAAATCAGCAGCAATCGCTTCGCAGAAGTTGATCATGAGCCTGCAAGTTACATCTGACATAGATCAGAGCCTTTCAGTGGGTGAAAAGTTGCTCGGTAGATTGCTCGGTAGTCTGGGAGGCATTTTTTTACCAGGACATGGAAGCCAAAGAGGGGGCCAGGCCGTTTTTCTTTTGCAGCATCTCTTACAAGAGAAACAAAAAAGGAGACGTTTCCATTTTTGTCCTGAACCTCTTTTCGGCGGAGGCATTGAAGACGGGGGGGAGGGATCCTGTTGCTGCATACATAGAGGAACACGTCCACCTGGGGAGGCAGGCCCGTTATGCTGCCAGTCTGACGAGCGCACCAGAAGGAGTGGGCGGCCGTGGCTGGTGGGGGGACGCATCTTCAATGGGGGGCGAAAAAGGGCCACAAGGGGCTGCAGGCAAAAAAAAAAGACGGGGGAGGATCGCATGTTTTTTTTGGGGGGGGCGACATAGAAGTTCTCTCGAGTTTCTGAGTTTGGATATCGGATGCTGTTCAGGGGAAGGAAAGAGAAGGGAGGGTGCACGTGACTGTAGATATAGCCATGTCGACTTCATACAGATATCATAGTTTTGTTCTCTTAGTTTATGACATACATGCAGATCACGTCAATAGAGACATGTAGGTTTGTCTCCTCTATCAGCACTCGTGTCAATAACCATGAATGGTCATCTTTAATTCAAGCGACACTCAATCATGGAATAGAGGAGGAAACGAAAGCTCGTGCAGTTCTTCACAGAATAGTGTAACTGTCAGTTTTAACTAGAAAGAAAAGATGATATGAAATTCGACTGCAGTGTATGTTACAGTACTGGTCCTACAATGAGTAGAATGTTCCTCAATTTAACAAGTTTGGTGCTGCTTACAAGCATGCGGAAGAAGAATCCGCTGTAGCTCGAGAGCGCAATGAGCTTTGGGCTGAAGAAACCTTTTATCAGTTCAAGGAGCACTGGACATCATAAAAGACTGTCACTAGAAAAAGGGCGGCAGATTTCGAGCCTGGACAGAGGGGCTTTTCAGCACTGACAGAGGGGCTTCTTTTCAGCACACAGTAGAAGGAAAGCTTTTGTTGATTGAAGTATGCGGTTGTAGTATTGGAAAAAAAAAATTATGCTCTACTGTGGGAAGGATTATATATAAATGGATGTTTTGCTTCGTATGGGAGATTCGTTTACGAGGGCGATCTCGAGCTGCTCCAAGAGGAGACGTTGATTTATGAGAGAGGATGGAGGAAAAACCAAGTTTGAACAGGAGGATGATCTGCAATTGAGCGTTGAAGATTAGTTTGTGATTTGTGAGCTGTGACTTCTACATCAGCTAGTAAAAGCGACAGTATTGAACAAGTCGTAGCATGAGCTCATTAAAGTTAGATTCAAGCTTCAACCAGAGAAGCGTGGCTTTATAAATCACATTATGGAGGTTTTGATAAAGGAGGATGGGTTGATACAGTACATGTACCTGCGCGAACATGCTTAGCGCTGAACAAGACATAATCCTTTCAACTGACAAAGCAAGAAATGTAAAAGTTCTTTTTTTTTCAATATGGAGAAGATGAAGTCGACGAGCTTCATACTGCACAAAGGCTGCGATCTCTGAGACATTATCGGTATCTTAAGTTTTGTTTCTTGTTGAGAGCAAATTTCATGACTTGCATTTCTACTATCAGATTCGATTTGTATGCTATGTTATGCATAAATCAAAGTGCAGACATGTTTTGTATGAAAAAAAAAATGGTTCTATTTTCTTTCATACCATTGATTGATTGTGAGAACACAGTTAAAACTGTGTCAACGATGTTTGATTATGAACACGAATGAAATGCTGAAATGCCAAGCGAATATGCACACCTTCACCTATGTATGCAGCCACATATGTATGCATGTGATATCCTTGGCGATGAAGCGCTTATGCTGAATTTTCATGTTGTGATGTTCTATTGAGCTCAATCTTATGTTTGCTTTGCGTGTTGAAGGGTAGGGGAAGCAAGTTAGAAGAGGAAAAAGAGGGTGGAGGAAGGAGAGAATTGTGTGAGGGTGTGCATGAGAAGGAGGCCAAGTGCACATGAGTGGATGAGGGTGAAGGATTGTGTTTAATGGAAGAAGAAGAGAAGGGTTGAGAAAGTGGAAAGAAGGAAGTGAGAAGAGGTGAAATAAGCTTGGCAAATTACGAGAAATCGCATAGAGATAGCTAGATGTAGGTACAAGATCTTATCCATCTTGGCGATCCTATTGGGGGATCATCAAGGGGTGGTAATTACGCACATTCAGTGCTTCCGAGGCGAAAAGGACCTATTGGGAACAAAAACCCGAGCAAACCCACTTACATATGAGTTAACGCATAGATATAGGAAGAATACATTGTGAGATAATTGCGGGCTCTAGGTCATCCAAGAAGAGCGATTGCGAGGGATTTGCGCAAAATAAAGGCTTCCACAATCATCTTTTCCGTGGGCTTTAGAGGCCGTTCATTTTGGTGCGTCTGCCGGGAATTTGCTTGGTACGTCTCTATAAGAGAGTGTCATAGGTTCGTCTAGCGCCACAGGTTGGCCGAGCTTGCGGACCCCACGATCTAGTACATGAGCGAGGGAAGCTCATCGTCAGGAGCAACACAAACTCAAAGAGAGGAACGCGCTCAGAGAAGAGCCCTTGAAAGAGAAAGAAGAAGGTGGGAACCACCAGGTGAGTGGACCTCGATTGGTTCGAAGAAATCGGTCAAAAACGTGTACTCCCGTAGGAGAGTCGCGAATCAAGTGCGGAAGTTTGAAGGAGGGATCCTGAGGCCACGTGCATTAAATTTTTGGGATCGAAGTGATATTGATATCACACCTCTGTTCGAAATGGCTCAGCGGATTTCGGTTCACTTGGGGGACTTCACCAAGTTCTCAGGTACTTGGGACGAAGATCCGGATAGTTTTATCCAGTTGTTTGAGGTTACTTGTGAGGCCAATGACGTAGTTGACCAGCATCAAAGGTTGCGAATTTTTTCGGCTATTCTCCGTGATGAGGCAGCCAATTGGTATGGGAATTTGACACCACAAGAGCGTGGAACTTATCAAATGCTCAAGGAAGCTTTCTTGGCAAAGTTTCGGCGGCAAGGCTTCCAAGATAGATTGGCCCAACAAATGGATTATTTGCGACAAGGAGTCAATGAGAGCATTGATAACTACATTCAGAGAATGGAAACGTTAGTAAGAAAGATGGGCGTGAATGCCCCGAACGATGAGACATTGAAACGAAGATTCATTTCAGGATTGCGAGATCCTACGGCACAGCAGCATATCAGCTTGACAAGACCTGCGACCTTAATGGATGCTAAGGAGCAAGCGAGGCTTTGGGAGGAAGTACAATTATGCCAACAAAGGAAGATGGAGCTCTTATACGAGCCTATCGGAGGCCCAGGAAACATACCGATGAAAGATCCTGGCCAAGGAAGTCCCGCATTGACGACCCCAGCTTTTGTAGCTGCCACTAGCACGCCAGGCGAGGTAAAGCCTGCGCTAACCGAAGAACGAATATTAGAATTGGTCACGCAAGCTATAAAAGCTGCCACGATAACTCAAGAGACATACACAGTAAAACCAGAGGTCACAACAAACCCAAATCAAGTGTTTCGATCAAATACATGGTGTGGAAAGTGCCATGGTTACGGCCATTTGGCTTCAGAATGCCCTACAGTCTCGAGAGTATTCACAGATAGATCGCCACCTAGGATGCGTTGTACTTTTTGTGGTAGAACAAATCACACAGAGGACCGATGTTACAACAAGAGAGCCTATGAAGAAAGGACCATGAAATCAGGAGATACAAGAGAAAGACCTTACACGGGATTGCCCGCTCAAAGTGTACCACCTACATCTCGTTGGGAAAACAGACCGACTTATGGATATGGTGCTCAGGGTCAAGGAGGAGACTATCCAAGAGGAGCCACGCGTGATCAAAGAAGAGATGGTCCAATCCAGTGTTGGAGATGTCATGGCTTTGGCCACACTCAATCTAGATGTCCAAACGAAAAGAAGCCAATCGATTATACCCCACTATGTAGGTACTGTAGTGGGGAGGGCCACTTTGATGAGGATTGTCCAAAACGAAGAGCTGCCGCCGGCAAGGAAAAAGGACCAGTAGGGTCCTCGAATTATGTTGATACTCAGATGCATCCCACATCGAGAGCTGAAGAGCACGTTCCTACGATTGGAGTAGTGTTCAAGACGCCGAACCCTCAAGAAGGCTCTAGCTCGTCAATGCACTTTGTGGATGCTTACGAGGCCAAGAAACCACACAAAGATCCAACTGTGGCAGTAGTCACAAGGACTCAAGAGTACTCGAAGAAGAATCCAGGAGGCGAAGGTGAAGAAGGGAGTCAAGAGAGGATAGCGGAACACGAAGAGGTAGAGGATCAAGTTAGAGGACTTGTTGAGCAGCAAGAGTTTGAGGATGGGGAAGAGGTTGAGATCCTTCCACCAGTGACCAAGGAGTTTGTGCCGGGCATAGCACCATTCCCTGAAAGATTGAAAGCTCCTAAAATTAGAAAGGAAAGACAAAGTTCGGAAGAAGTGGATATTGTAAAGTTGCTCGCTGACACGGAAGTCACGCTGGACATTGGCACATTGCTAAAATGTTCACCTGTTTATAGGAAACAGTTCTATAACAAATATATTAAGAAGCCGAGGAAAGCTCGAGATAAAAATAGGCAAGATAAGGATGTCCAAGGAATCATTCAAAGTATTACGACGCAAATTGATTCGAACGCTCCAGCTGTGACGGTCGAAATTAAAGGATATGCAGTCCTTGGTGCTCAGTTAGATAGTGGGGCCACAGTCAACCTGATGACTGAGTTCATGATGAAAGCTTTGGGCCTTAACCACATGGAAGAAACGCCGATGTCTTTGAGGATGGCAGATCAAACACAAGTGAAGCCTGCGGGACTTTTGAAGAATGTAAGCACAGTTGTGGGCGGTCTAGAGTTTAAAGTCGATTATCTGATAGTAAGACCAAGGACCTCGGAGGCTACCTTCTCGATCCTACTTGGACGACCATGGTTGGTGCAAGCCGAATGTGTGCATGACTGGCGCACAGGTTTTATTTCGATAGGGCCAAAGTCTGATCGGATTCAAATACAAGTATCCCCATCCTCGAGCAACAAGAAGAAGACAATAATAGTCGATGAGATGGAAAAGAAAGAAAAGGAGAAAGCAAGGCACGAGATTGCACGAGCTAGGTTTTCTTTGAACACGGACACCTACAAGAATCTACTTCAAGACGGGTTCAACTTGCAGCTCTTTAAGAATCAAGACACGAAGATGGGAGAGTACCAAAATCCATTGCTCTATAACGACGATTCGGACCAGGAGTTGCTAGGATGGTTGATGCATACAAGTGAATTTGATTGTTACATGTTGAGTATAGACTCAAGTAAAAACAAAACTACTCAACCCCTGGAGAAGGGAACTTCAAGAGAAGAGTTGAAACTAGAGTTAGCTCCGGCGATGGAAGTACAATAGTTGAGAGAAAAAGTTAGAATGCTAGAAGCAGAGATTCTAAAGAGAAGTCGAGAATCGGAAAAAGAGTAAGACTAAAGTGTCGGAAGCCATTGCAAAAGCTGAATTGAAGAAACTAGGTTCAATCGAAAGAGAACAAAACAATGATTTATTGGCCAACCATGCACGCGTGATCGGAGAGCACATTCCAATCACAGTGTCACCAAGAAATAAGGATTATTCGCGAGAAGCTCAGTTGGAAAAATGGGAAGTCTTTCCAGAAAAGTTCTTGAGTGTAGGGTCAGAGCTACCAGACAGGGTACGAGACTGCATTAAAACGACACTCAAAAATTTTAGCGAGGCCTTTGCATGGTCATACAGTGATTTGAGAGGAATTGATCCCCAAATCTGCCAACATTATATAGACTTGGAAGAAGGCACACGACTAATATGTCAACGACTTAGGCGGACAAATCCAGTCTACTCGGAATTGATCAAGTTGGAATTGACTAAATTATTGGAGGCAGGATTTATATATCCCATCGCATCCAGCGAGTGGGTATCACCGATTGTAGTTGTTCCGAAGAAAAATAAGAAAATCCGTATTTGCATAGATTATCGAAAGTTGAACGAGCGCATGAAGAAGGATCACTTTCCCTTGCCATTTACGGATCAAATCTTGGATAGAGTGGCTGGACATAGATTGTACTCATTTTTGGATGGTTTCAGTGGGTACAACCAGATCCAAATCCATGAAGAGGATCAATCCAAAACTACTTTCACGACAGAATGGGGTACGTATGCATATCGGGTGATGCCATTTGGATTATGCAATGCACCGGCCACATTCCAGAGAGCAATGATAGCTGCATATCAAGACTACCTGCAGGATTGGATGGAGATATTTCTTGATGACTTTGCAATCAGAGGCGACGATGAAAACATGATGGAGAGGATCGAAGCGATTTTAAGAAGAAGCATTGAAAAAGGCATCGCATTGAATCCTGAAAAGTGTACATTTGGAGTACGAAGAGGATTGCTTTTGGGTCATGTCATTTCCGAAAAAGGGATTGCGGTTGACGAGGATAAAGTGGAAAAGATCGGACAACTTCCACCACCGCAAAATTTGCGACAACTCAGAGGATTCTTGGGTCATGCGAATTATTATCGACGTTTTATATTAAATTTTGCATCTATAGCGGCACCACTGACGAATCTCTTGAGGAAAGACCAACAATACCAATGGACGGGAGAGTGTCAAGTCGCATTCGACTCGATCAAAGAGAGGTTAATAAATGCACCGATTTTGGTAGCACCTGACTGGACGAAGGAATTTCATGTACATACCGACGCTTCTCATACTACAGTTGGAGCAGTACTATGCCAAGCCGACGAAAAGAAGTTGGACCATCCTATTTACTATGCAAGTCGCAATTTAAATAGCACTGAGAGGAACTACACGACTACGGGGAAGGAGTGTCTCTCGATGATCTTTGCGGTGAACAAATATCGGCATTACTTGATGGGAAAGCATTTCACTTTTTATGTGGATCATGAAGCCCTTAAGTACATCATTAATAAACCCGAATTGTCAGGGCGACTGATGAGGTGGATGCTACTTCTCCAAGAATTTCAGTTCACAGTGGTAACCAGACCAGGCAAAGTGCATATATTGGCTGACCATTTATCTCGAATTATTAATGAGGAGCCAATCTCTGGTGTGCCCGACGATGCTCCTGATGGGCATCTATTCCAGGTTGATGCGAAAGTACCTTGGTATGCCGATTTGGTGAACTTCTTGTGCACTACTAAATACCCGCCAGGAGCAAGCAAGAGAGAGAAACAAAAACTGTTAGCATTGGCGAAGCACCATAGCATCATTGGGGGGCAACTCTATCGATATTTTGTTCATGAGAGCATTTATCGGAGGTGTCTCGAGGAAGAAGAAGCAAATCTAGTGTTGAGGGCTTTGCATGACGAACCCTGCGGTGGACATTTTGCTGGTGAATTGACGGCAAGAAAGGTTTTATTAGCTGGGTATTGGTGGCCAACGCTGTTCAAGGACTCACATACATACTGTAAGAAATGTAACAAATGCCAACGAATGGGCAAACCCACATTATCACATGCTGCTCCTCTTACGCCGGTGTTGGCTCTTAAGCCGTTTGAGAAATGGGGAATTGATTTTGTGGGGCCTATTGATCCTCCCTCACGACGAAGATCCAATAGGTATATCTTGGTCTGTACTGATTATGTTACCAAGTGGGTGGAAGCCAAAGCTCTGAAGACTGACCGAGCTGTTGACATAGCGAAATTTCTGTATGAGCAAATTATCACTCGATTCAGATGCCCATTGGAAATAGTAAGTGATAGAGGGACACATTTTGTCAACGAATTGATCGAAGAATTAATGGAACTCTATAAGATCAAACATAGAAAGAGCACTTCATATTACCCGAGAGCAAATGGACAAGTGGAGGTCACCAACAAAATCCTTGAACAGATTCTAACAAAAACAGTAGCTGTGCATAGGCGAGACTGGGATGAGAGACTTTTGGAAGCCTTGTGGGCATATCGAACATCCTACCGAGTGACAACTAAGAGCACTCCGTTTTCTCTAGTATATGGCGAGGAAGCCACCTTTCCCATCGAAAAAGAAGTTCCGACATTAAGAGTGGCCATCGAAGCCAGATTGGGCGAGGAAGAGTCATTAAAGGAGAGGTACATACAACTGGTGAAGCTGGAAGAAAAGAGGCTCATCGCACAACAAAGCTTGGAAGCTATTCAGAAGAGACGTAAAGAGAGGCATGACAAAAATCTCAAAACCTATGTGATTCAAGAAGGGGATTTGGTGCTAGTTTACGATAGTAAATATTATAAATTCCCAGGGAAGTTACAGACAAGATGGGCAGGACCGTTTAAGGTGGTGGAACTCAATTCCAATGGTTCCATGCAAATTCAAGATTTAGGAGAAGAATATGCTCCTGTGAAGGTTAACGCGCTTCGAGTTAAACCATATTTCAAGTGATATTAGGACGGGAGAAGCCAGACGAGACCCAAACGAAATGACGAAGTAGACTCCTTGTACATACATGTATAGTATTATATATATATGCGCATATGTAAGCTATGATTTGTGTGTCATAAATATCATTCCTTGCTAGCTCAAGCATTTGGACTTCTAATATTTTTTGTGTTATGCAGAGACTGTTAGGAGTTAAGTAACAAAATGGCAGATCAGATAACGCAACTCTACTTGTACGAGTTAAGGATATATTTCTCGGACCAAACGTTCGCTCGCATGGACATAGATGTCGACGACTTTGAGACGGAATACGATATTGAGGAAGCGCATTGGCTGGTATGCTTTATAAACCAGGATTTGGGTGTTGCATTTTACATTGAGTGTTTTGAGGAGTACCTAGCTCGACATGTAGGATGGGCGGGAGATCGATACTACTATTTTGATCCTTCTAGGGAAATGCCTAACGAGGAAAACGATATCACATGGGCTTGGGCAGATGTGCTAACGCTAGGAAGTGATGACGGAGCTCCCGAAGTTGAGCCTGACTCGCCTTAGAGAAGTTGTCGGGATTCGAGTACGATGAAAGACTACATTAGACATTCCGGGGACTCACATTTTAGGACACCTAGGGATAGGTATACGAGGGACTAAGGCATAGCTGGTTGTAGTTACCAAGTGAAAAGTCAACGCAATGAATACATATGTAGTGTCTGTAATTGAGAGAATGGAGTGAAGAGGTGGTTGATCTGTCAAAGGCTAGAGTGTATATGTTTGCATGTATGTGTGGGAACCGTGGGAAAAGTCCCTTTCTTCCTCTCCCTAATTCTCAGGACTTGGGTGAACTAATTAACTATGAAAAAACGAAGAAAAAGAAAAACTAAAGAAAAAATAAAGTGTGTTGTGTGATCGTACCAATGCGCTATGGTGGGCTAGTAGGTGGGTGGATTTATCCTCGCCGGGTGGTTAGGACCACGAGCCACAGCTAGTTTCGCCATAGGCTTGGGATGTATGTGATTGTGTCTTAGCTACGCGCCATAACGGGTTGGTAGGTGGGTGGAGCCATCATGGCTGGGTAGTCACGGCCACGAGCCGCATCCAGCTTCGTTATGGGCTAGCTGATATATGTTATGTGTGATCATTGCGTGTTTGTGTGTTGTGCGCTTCATTGCGTTGGTAGATGGGTGGAATCAACTTGATCGGGTGGTCAGGTCCACGAATCGCATCCAGTGTCAATGTAGGCCAACGTGTGATTAAAATAAAATTTTCATATGAAGTTATTCCCCACTCCTGAGGGGGAGAGAAAGAGAGGAGAGGGCGATGATCGCCTGGAAGGGAACGTTATTTGCTTGTGTGATTGGTATGTGTTGGCTTGCGACAGATCAGCTTACTTTGAATCAACATTCTTGAAGGCACGGAGACTCTATATGTATTTACGGATGAGGCTTTAGCGAGGTAATGCAACTGTCTTGCTTTATAACTAGTGTGCTCTATCTAAGGGTTTTTCTAGTGTGTGGGACACTCCAGGGTTCTGATGTATGTCTTGACTTGCACTCGAGTTTCGATGATTTTTGTAGGACGACGACGGGGATTCTTCGGGAATGTCTAGTCATGGAATGGTTGTACATAGCGAATAGTAGGTCAATAAAGGGGGTATGCATTTTGGGTATTTTTGCATGTCCTATTGGATTCATTTCAGTTGTCGTTGTTCATCTCTGTATTTTCTTTTCTGTTTTCCGCAATGGTAGTTGCATGTGTAAAACATGGAAAGGTGTGCATGTATTATTTTGGTTGAGACCATTTTTCATAATGGAATGTATGAGCAAATTGATGCATGGCTGAAATGGAATTGCATATATGTTCATGTTCTTGGATCATTTTGGAAGTGACTGATTTGAATGTATTTATGAGTGATTTTTGAGCACTAATACGCTTCGATAAGTGCAGGTTCAGTTGGAGTATCGGCTTGATGGAAAGGTATGCAACTAGTTGCGCACTGATATTTTCATGGCTGTTTTGATTAGATTGCAGCAAAAGTGGCTCGTCGAGGACGACTTCGCAAATAAGAAGAGGGAAGTATGTTAGCTCAAGAAATGGTTGGTTTTGGTGCACTAACATGCTTCTATTTTGCAGATTATATGTTGATTGCAGGTATCCGTCAAGGAAAGATGTTGGTCGATAACAATAAACTCTGATTAAATGTGGTAACATCAAGGCTGAAAAAAGGGGTTCAGAACCACACATACGCAATATTCAGTATGGGTCGTTGGAGCAAGAATTCTTTCGTGGCAGTGTATTAGGCTGTGGATGCAGAACGATCATTTCCAAAACCTAATAAAAGCATAACCCAGTCAGATATGAATCCAGCAACAATTTTAATAGAAATGGCTGTGAAATCCATGATGAGATCATCCGAAAAGGATTGATGGAGAGCTGGCAAGTGTGGCTTGAGAGCTATGTCACACTACAGGAACCCAGAGGACATCAATGGCTGTCCGGATGAGGGTGTCCAAATTCTTCTAGGTTCAACTGCCAATGTGCCATCCTTAGAACAAACTAACAATTGCTATGTCGAAATCGTTGACCGTGGAGGAAAGAAGGCATGGGAAGAGATCATGGGATGTCACTATGGTGCAGCTCGGTGAGGTGAGTAGGAACGAGGAAATACGGAGGAAATGGATTCCGGAAGGGCAGAGAAAGAAACCGATGATAAATGCGCGCCTGCCCATTGTTCAGATGAAAATATATGTGAATAAACAAGCGAGAATAGACAAGGATCAATTTCAAATGAGACAGGATAATTTATTTTCGGAGCTAAAAGTTGCACTTCATAGAACATCCGATCGGCCATCTTATGAACACCGAAATAATCCCAGGATTAGCTCTATGGGCTTGTCGTGCATCAAAGTGGATATATCAGTTATTGTGTGCTTTGTTTTCACAATGTTCTCCATTGGAATTTGAAGGAAATCAGCAGCAATCGCTTCGCAGAAGTTGATCATGAGCTTGCAAGTTACATCTGACATAGATCAGAGCCTTTCAGTGGGTGAAAAGTTGCTCGGTAGATTGCTCGGTAGTCTGGGAGGCATTTTTTTACCAGGACATGGAAGCCAAAGAGGGGGCCAGGCCGTTTTTTTTTTGCAGCGATCTCTTACAAGAGAAACAAAAAAGGAGACGTTTCCATTTTTGTCCTGAACCTCTTTTCGGCGGAGGCATTGAAGACGGGGGGGAGGGATCCTGTTGCTGCATACATAGAGGAACACGTCCACCTGGGGAGGCAGGCCCGTTATGCTGCCAGTCTGACGAGCGCACCAGAAGGAGTGGGCGGCCGTGGCTGGTGGGGGGACGCATCTTCAATGGGGGGCGAAAAAGGGCCACAAGGGGCTGCAGGCAAAAAAAAAAGACGGGGGAGGATCGCATGTTTTTTTGGGGGGGGGGGGCGACATAGAAGTTCTCTCGAGTTTCTGAGTTTGGATATCGGATGTTGTTCAGGGGAAGGAAAGAGAAGGGAGGGTGCACGTGACTGTAGATATAGCCATGTCGACTTCATACAGATATCATAGTTTTGTTCTCTTAGTTTATGACATACATGCAGATCACGTCAATAGAGACATGTAGGTTTGTCTCCTCTATCAGCACTCGTGTCAATAACCATGAATGGTCATCTTTAATTCAAGCGACACTCAATCATGGAATAGAGGAGGAAACGAAAGCTCGTGCAGTTCTTCACAGAATAGTGTAACTGTCAGTTTTAACTAGAAAGAAAAGATGATCTTTCTGAAATTCGACTGCAGTGTATGTTACAGTACTGGTCCTACAATGAGTAGAATGTTCCTCAATTTAACAAGTTTGGTGCTGCTTACAAGCATGCGGAAGAAGAATCCGCTGTAGCTCGAGAGCGCAATGAGCTTTGGGCTGAAGAAACCTTTTATCAGTTCAAGGAGCACTAGACATCATAAAAGACTGTCACTAGAAAAAGGGCGGCAGATTTCGAGCCTGGACAGAGGGGCTTTTCAGCACTGACAGAGGGGTTTTTTTTCAGCACACAGTAGAAGGAAAGCTTTTGTTGATTGAAGTATGCGGTTGTAGTATTGGAAAAAAAAAATTATGCTCTACTGTGGGAAGGATTATATATAAATGGATGTTTTGCTTCGTATGGGAGATTCGTTTACGAGGGCGATCTCGAGCTGCTCCAAGAGGAGACGTTGATTTATGAGAGAGGATGGAGGAAAAACCAAGTTTGAACAGGAGGATGATCTGCAATTGAGCGTTGAAGATTAGTTTGTGATTTGTGAGCTGTGACTTCTACATCAGCTAGTAAAAGCGACAGTATTGAACAAGTCGTAGCATGAGCTCATTAAAGTTAGATTCAAGCTTCAACCAGAGAAGCGTGGCTTTATAAATCACATTATGGAGGTTTTGATAAAGGAGGATGGGTTGATACAGTACATGTACCTGCGCGAACATGCTTAGCGCTGAACAAGACATAATCCTTTCAACTGACAAAGCAAGAAATGTAAAAGTTCTTTTTTTTTCAATATGGAGAAGATGAAGTCGACGAGCTTCATACTGCACAAAGGCTGCGATCTCTGAGACATTATCGGTATCTTAAGTTTTGTTTCTTGTTGAGAGCAAATTTCATGACTTGCATTTCTACTATCAGATTCGATTTGTATGCTATGTTATGCATAAATCAAAGTGCAGACATGTTTTGTATGAAAAAAAAAATGGTTCTATTTTCTTTCATACCATTGATTGATTGTGAGAACACAGTTAAAACTGTGTCAACGATGTTTGATTATGAACACGAATGAAATGCTGAAATGCCAAGCGAATATGCACACCTTCACCTATGTATGCAGCCACATATGTATGCATGTGATATCCTTGGCGATGAAGCGCTTATGCTGAATTTTCATGTTGTGATGTTCTATTGAGCTCAATCTTATGTTTGCTTTGCGTGTTGAAGGGTAGGGGAAGCAAGTTAGAAGAGGAAAAAGAGGGTGGAGGAAGGAGAGAATTGTGTGAGGGTGTGCATGAGAAGGAGGCCAAGTGCACATGAGTGGATGAGGGTGAAGGATTGTGTTTAATGGAAGAAGAAGAGAAGGGTTGAGAAAGTGGAAAGAAGGAAGTGAGAAGAGGTGAAATAAGCTTGGCAAATTACGAGAAATTGCATAGAGATAGCTAGATGTAGGTACAAGATCTTATCCATCTTGGCGATCCTATTGGGGGATCATCAAGGGGTGGTAATTACGCACATTCAGTGCTTCCGAGGCGAAAAGGACCTATTGGGAACAAAAACCCGAGCAAACCCACTTACATATGAGTTAGCGCATAGATATAGGAAGAATACATTGTGAGATAATTGCGGGCTCTAGGTCATCCAAGAAGACCGATTGCGAGGGATTTGCGCAAAATAAAGGCTTCCACAATCATCTTTTCCGTGGGCTTTAGAGGCCGTTCAATATTCCAATTAAGTCCTCTAGGGACCCTCGGGTTTTTCTAGGTAAGCCACTCCTGAGCTACCCACAGGTCTCTCCATGTTGTAAGACATCTCAGAGTTACTAGTTTCTGAGTCCAAAGCATAGGGGTAATCACTCAACTGTTGGGCCCAAGATCTTGATGTATGGTTGACACTAGCCTCAGATGATCTAATACTTTGACAGTCTCTCCCTAGGTGTCTTCCTAATCTAAGGTTCATATGCCCTTCCAATTAACCCAATGATCCTTGTACAACCACGTTGCTCATTCTTTGATACCAATCACTTGTTCCTTTTGAGTTCCTTTGTATGTGTGTTCTTGTCTTTAATTTAGTGTCGTCAGGAGTACTTGAATGTGTCGTACTTGATGTTCTTCGTCCACTTAGTTTAGGTTCTTTTCCCTTAAGTTATCCCTTGACTGTGATTTAGCCTATTCTTAGACTTAAGAAATTAGAAGCTCTTAGAACTTGAGTATTCCTATTGCACCCTTAATCAATCAAGACAACTACTCGCACCTAGCCTAAGCTAAGAATGGACTGAGGGGTTTGAGAGATGTTCCAACCTCAAGTCGCTTTTTCTTGCTATGCTTGTCTGCCCAGGAAGCACGTTCCCAAGCCTGCACACAATGACACTTGCTTGATTTCTCCAAAAGCTCTCGATGATCCTGTAAAAATTCCAAGTTTAGCTCAAGTTTTGACCTTTACTTGACAAACAATTTTGATATAGACATTTTTAAAGACCCTTTTTCCCCCTTTTCTATTGCCAAAATTTTTTTTCTCTAGGTCCCTTGGTGTCCCTACCCCTCAGAGGGTCAACTTCAAAAATATCCTATCTGAAAATCAACACACTATTCTTATAAAAAATAGTTGAGGGCGTGTAGTATTCACCACGAGCTTTCCGACAAGCCCTAAAGCTAAAAAAACGGATTTCATATGAAAAAGTTATGACTATTCAGGGTTTAGGGGATTAAAACAGACAATCAGGACCTTTCAAGATTTTAGTGCATTTTTCTAAGGCCTTTGTAATGGTATAGATGATTGAATATTCAAATATGCCCAGTTTTTTTAGCCCAATTTCCAAAAAAATTACCCCTCTATTTTTTTGCCGAAAATGCCTGTCTATCGTGATAGACGGTGTCTGTCGCGATAGACACTGATTGTCGTGTGGTCCTATCTGTCGTGATAGACGGGTGTCTGTCGTGATAGATGGGGTCTATCGTGGGGTCCTGTCTGTCGCGATAGATGCTGTCTGTCGTCTTTCATGGGCCTATCTATCACGATAGATGGTGTCTGTCGTGATAGACGAGTTTTGTCTTCCATCGTGGTTTGGTCTGTCGCGATAGACGGTGTCTATCGTGGCCTTTTGTCTTTCGCGATAGACGGTGTCTGTCGCTTGTCACGATAGACGTTGTCTATCGTCTGTCGTGGCCCTGTCTATCGCGATAGATGCAGTCTATCACGATAGACGTTGACTGTCGTGGGGCTCGGTCTGTCGCGATAGATGGGTGTCTATCATGATAAATGGGCTCTATCATGGGGTTCTTCTATATATCGTGATAGACGGGTGTCTATCGCGATAGACGAGGTCTGTCGTCTGTCGTGGTTTTGGTATGTCGCGATAGACAGTGTCTGTTGCGATAGACGGTGTCTGTTGCGATAGACGGTGTCTGTCGTGATAGACGGTCTCTATCGTGGGATCCCATCTGTCGCGATAGACGGGTGTCTGTCACGATAGACGAGGTCTATCGTTTGTCGTGGTTTTGGTTTGTTGCGATAGACGGTGTCGGTCGCGATAGACGCTATTTGTCGTGGAGCTCTGTCTATCGCGATAGAGGATGTCTGTCGCGATAGACGGCCTCTGTCATGGGGTGCTGTCTATCGCGATAGACGCTGTCTGCCGTGATAGACGGTGTCTGTCACGATAGACTGAAAAAACGCAAATTTTTTTGAAACTTTTAGTGATTTAGAGTGCTCGGGTGTAGGTTATCATGCCAAGCATGCATTCAAAAAATACTAAGTCTTTCTGTCTGTCGCGATAGACAGAGGTCGTCGTCCCGGGACATGTGCAGAGTTTTGTCGTACCTGTTCAAGCTGCTGGAGATGGTGGTACAGCTAGAACCTGCAGCAAAAGCTCAAAAAACATACAAAAACAGATACCATGCAAGCTCTCTCTCTCTCTCTCTCTCTCTCTCTCTCTCTCTCGCTCTCTTTCACAAGTGAAATGAGGGAAATGAGGTGGGGAGTGGAATATGACCAAAAACTGAATTTTTTTTGGAGATGGAGATGAAGGTGGGAGATGGTGGGGATGATGATGGTGATGATGGTGATGCAAAAAGAAGAAAAATGAAGAAAAATAAGGAAAATAAAGGATATTACCTATGACTCCAATGTCTCAACTCTACGTCTTAACATCACACTCTCGTCCTCGAAGCTCTCTCCCCGGCAATGACGCCAAATTTGGTGTCACTCTAGCACAATGGTGAGTACCAATGTGAGAAGATCCACCTCATAAATGTCAATCCGTGGAGACGTGAGGACTAGTATGAAGACTATGAGCAAGTGATGGCCCAAGTGTGTGAGTGAGAAGCACACAAACATGCACACACATACACACACATGCACACACAAGGCAAGAACAAGGAGAGGAACAATGGAGTTCTTTGCATTAGTAAAAAAGTCTCTTACATAAGTTCAAATCACTAACAATCCCCCCACAAAAATGAGCTCTCTAGCTCTTTTTATAGTTTTTTTACTAGCTTTGGCACTGTTCAGACCTAGTGTCCGACCTAGTTAAAAATTAGGTTCTAGAGCTTATTTAAGGGCTCAAACGGAATTTAAAAATTATGAAAATTGGTATGTAGCTAATTCTAACACTCCTCAAGCTCGAGGACTCCTCGGCTTGAACAAAATGGAGTCTGTTCTACCAAAAATGAGATTTACAATGTTTGTGTAGTGATTAAAATCACTTGAGTTGTGAATAGTCCATGGAAAAAATGATTAGGTTGTTGCCATATTGTGCATGACTGCTCCTTTGTGCTGGTATGCTCTTCTTATGACTTGTATGCCAACAGTATGTCTATGTGTTGTGTGTGTGTGTATATATATATATATATATATATATATATATATATATATATATATATATATATATATATATATATATATATATATATATATATATATATATGTGTGTGTGTGTGCACACATGTGTGTGTATGTCATGTGTGTGCTATGTATGTGTGTATGTGTTGTTTATGCCATGTGTATGTGTGTTGTCTATGTTTCTATGTGTATATGTGCACATGTAAACGTGTATATGTGTATGTGTATGTGTATGTGTGGGTGCATGGGGGTGTATGTGTATGTCTCTGGATATGGGTTTCTAGGTATTTTTATGTGTATGTGTGTGCATCTATGTTTGTATAGTTGATTGTATGTGTATATGTGCCTTTTCGTGTGTGTGTGTATGTGTTCGAGTATCTCTATATGCATGTGTGTGCTTATGTATGCATATAAATGTGTGCATGCATTTGTTTTTATGTGGTGTATATGTGTGTGCATGCATGTGTGTATATGTATGATGTGTGTGCGCTATGTGCATGCTTGTATGTGTTCTATATGTGTATGTGGGTTGTATATGTTTCTGTGTGTATGTGTGCATGTATGTATGCTTGTGTATGCATATGTGTTGTATGTATATATGTGTGCATGCATGTGTGTGTACCTCTATGTGTTGTGTGTATATATGTGTGCATGCATGTGTGCATACCTCTATGTGTTGTGTGTATATATGTGTGCATGCATGCATGTGTATGTGTTTTGCGTGTGAAGTACATTTGTGTATGTGTTGTGTATTCTATTTGAGTCTCCATAAGCTCAAGGGCTCGTCTTGTGCCCGTTGGCTAGACCAAACTTCGTCGCTTCAAAACATACTTTTCTACCTTCTACAAGCTTCTCCGAGTTCTTTCAATGGTATCAGAGCTAGTCCAAGATGGGTGACGGCTTTCCCTCAATGATCGAGAAGCTTGATTGACACAACTACGCAACTTGGCAAATCAGAATGGAGACCTATTTGCAAGGTAGAAATCTTTATGGAATTGTAGCAGGTGATGAAGCTATGCCTATTCCAAGATCCAAAGGAGGACCTACATAAGAGGAGACAGATAAGCTCACACTTTGGTGTGCAAGGGATGCTCAAGCAAGGTCGTACATACTAAACTCTATCTCTGACTTTCTATTACCACATATTAGAGGATGCAAGACATCTCAAGAGACTTGGGATGCCCTCGAGACTTTCTTTTCTGCTAGTACCAAAGCAAGAAAGAATCATCTTTGGAACGAGTTCAACCAAATGAAGAAGACACTCAGAATTGCTGGTTCAATGGGAAGACCCAGAAAGGAAGTGGAGGAGGTGGATATGGCAACAATAGAGGCAGAGGTGGACACAACTTCAACAATAACAATAGAAGCTATAATAGAAGGGACTACAACAATTATTCAGAAGATCAACCACATGAAGACTCTTTGCTTCTTATGAATCTAAGCCACAAAGAAGGTAAAGAAGATGATCATTTATTCTACATAGATTCAAGATGTTCGAATCATGTTGCACGAAACATTGCTCTTCTATCTGATTTGGAAAGTCCAAAGCATAGACATGAAGTGCAAACAGGGGATGACACAAAGCACAGTGTGGAGAAGATTGGTAATGTCAAAGCTTCCAATGGTAGGACAAACATTCTAAGTAAGGTTCTCTATGTACCCACTATCACTAAAAACCTAATAAGTGTAGGATAAATAGTTGAAAAAGGCTTGCAAGTTAGGTCCACCCAACATGAAGCCTTTGTGGAAGATCCATGTCAAGGGTTCAAAAAGATAGCCCGGTGAGAAGCATGATAGGCTCTTTACTTTTGAAGTAGGAGAAACCAGGAACATAGCTCTATTCAACTTTGGGTCTCAAACACTAAGTGACCTTGAAGTGTGGCATAAGAGACTTGCTCATGTGAATGAAAGAACCTTGAAGGATATATGCAGGGATCAAAGTGCTCTAGGAGTGCCGAACATATCAAAGCAACACATGATCAACATGTGTGATGCATGTTAGATTGGGAAGGCACAAGATTTATTGACGACCATAGTAGATGGATTTTTCTATACTTTATCAAGAGTAAGAATGAAGTGTTTGATTGCTTCAAGAAGTATCTTGCACATGTGGAGAATCATACAAGTAGATCACTAAAGAAGCTTAGATCTGATGGAGGGGGAGAATACTTCTCCAAAGAGTTTGATGAGGGGGAGCCACATTATCTATGGGCAGAAGATATTTCAACTGCTGTGTACCTTGTCAATAGACTACCATCCAAATCACTTCAAGGTATGACTCCTTATGAAGCATGGAATGGAAGAAAACCTAATATTGCAAGGTTTTTGGTTGTTTAGCTTCACAAATAAGAGGTAAGCTAGATGAAAGGGCAACAAAGGCAGTGTTTATTGGATATGATTCAACGCAAATGGGTTACAAGTTCTTCAATACTTCAACCAAGCAATTCACTACAAGTAGAGATGTTGTGTTTGAAGAACACATGTCTTTGTATGATGAAGACAAACAAAAAGTAACACTACCATATGATCTTGATTCTGACTCTTATCAATTAGGAAGCAAGCATGATACACAGGTCCAGGATCCAAGAAGTGATACAGATGATGACCAAGATGAAAGGGAAAAGGATTACAAGCCATGGAAGTCAAGAGGAAAATCAAAGATGTAAGAGGTTGGAGAATGCTCCAAACAAGCACGTAGAAGATCAGCAAGAGAGAAGAAACAACTATAAAGGTATGGACATGATTACACATTTGTTCGAAGCATTCAATATACTTGGCAAAAGACTCTATTTTAGAGGAACCCTCAACCTATGAAGAGGCAAAGGGAAACCCTTATTGGGAAAAGGCCATGAAAGAAGAGATAGATGCATTGAAGGAAATTGACACTTGGGATTTGGTTCCAATGTCACCAAATCAAAAGGTAATTGGTTGCAGTTGGGTATATAAAGTTAAAAGAAACTCAGATGGATCAATTTGCAGGTACAAGGCAAGATTAGTTGCCAAAGGATGCTCACAAACGCACGGTATAGACTATGAGGAAACATTCTCACCAGAAGATGACTACAATCAAGACATTGATAAGTGTAGCTGCTGCAAGGAATTGGAGACTCCTCCAACTTGATGTGAAGAATGCATTCTTAAATGGTTGGATAAGTGAAGGGGTATACATGTCATAACCACCAGGTTTTGAAAACCCTAATAATCCATCTTATGTTTGCAGACTTAAGAAAGCATTGTAACAAGCTCCTAGACCTTGGAATTACAGGTTGGTTACATATCTTCAAGATCAAGGGTTCAAAGCTAGCAGCTCAGATCCTTCTCTATTCATCAAAAGGGATCACAATGAGGTTATCTATCTATGTGTATATGTAGATGATATTATTGTGATATGTGATGATCTAAATGGCATTCAAAGGATCAAGAGACACATGCAAGATGAGTTCAAAATCAACTACCTATGTGAGCTCACATATTTCCTAGGTATGCAGGTGATATATACAGATGAAGGAATGTATTTGACTCAGAGAAGATACATTCAAGATCTTCTTCTCAAGTTCAAAATGGAGAACACTAAACCTGCAGGTACACCTTTGGAGACGAATCATAAACTTAGTGTTTATGAAGGTGAGAAAATTGAAGACATAAAAGAATATCAAACCTTGGTAGGTAGCTTGATATATGCTACTCATACAAGGGCAGACATCTCATATAGTGTGGGAGTGCTTAGTCAGTTCATGCACTCACCGAGAAGACCACACATGGATGCAGCTAAGAGAGTACTTAAGTATCTCAAAAGTACAATCAACGAAGGTATATTCTATCCTTATTCTTTAGATTTGGATATCAAAATCTATTCAGATGCAGATTGGGCAGGAGCTAAGGATGATAGAAAAAGTACATCTGGTTACTTAGCATTTGCAGGTTCAAAGCTAGTGTCATGGAGTTCCAAGAAGCAACCAACAGTTGCTTTATCCTCAACTGAAGCAAAGTATAGAGGCTTGACCATAGCAACTCAAGAGGCAATATGGTTAAAAGCATTGTATACAGATTTGGGACTTGTGAGTTCCAAACCTCACATATTTGGAGATAATGTAAGTTCCATGCATCTAACAACAAATCCTATTTTCCATGCGAGAACCAAGCACATAGAAGTCCATTAACACTTCATCAGGGAGAAGCTCATGGCAAAGGAGATTCACATTTCTTTTGTTCCAACTGAAAAGCAAGTAGCAGATATGATGACAAAAGCACTTGATGGAATAAAGCTTTGTAGATTAAAAGCTATGGCAAGTATTCAACCTATCAGAGAATGAAGACTCAAGCATACTTTAGCTTGAGGGGGAGCTGTTGGAACATCAAGCTTACACTATGCTTGAGGTGGATTTGATCTACATCAAAGGCTATCGCGTCGAAAGAATATCCATTGGAGAGTTCTTCTTCTTATGCTCATTTACTGTATTTTTTGAGATATTTTTGATGGTTCATTTACCCTTGTAAAAGCCTTGAGCTTTACACATGTAAAGGTAGAAAGATAGAGCCCAAATCCCACGAATTTGTGGTGGTTGAAGTTGCATTCAATCAAGCAATCAATCACTTAAAAGTAGATCAAACTAGATCTTCACTTTTCCTAGATTGTAGAAAAGTGAATTGATTCCCTCCAACAACCATTCCCACCTTGATTTGAATTCAAACTTCACTTGTCAAAGTCTTGGAACACTCCTAGAGTCTATATAAATACTTGAAATCACTTGTACAATACATGGAATCAATATACATACACTTGTGACCATCATTGTCTTGCTCCTTCAATTCTCTGCATCACCTTCTTCCCCAACAATAATCTTGCAGAGGCTGCTACTCTCTCTCTAGAGCTCCAAATTGAGTGCAAGATGGCTCATTGGAAAGTTATTAGTGACTAGTTTATGCATATAAATATTTATAGCATTTGGTTCATTAGATTGAGAGAAATCTGAGTTTTTCTATCTCAGGGTCAATCTCTGCATGTTCCTCAAAAATAGGAAGTACCACTGGTGAATGTCTCATTCATTCCTATAGCATATTTTGATTATTCCTTATATTTTTGTGCATTCTATACCTCAACCTTATGTGTATCACTCCCATAAAAGTTTTTTTTCTAATTGTAATCACGCTGGTCGATATGGGCATTTGAAGTTCATTGTCTCTTCCATAGATATTAAGTTTTTTTGAGATAGTTGACCCGCGAACCTATCTATTTTGTATCGACTCATTCTCCTTGATGCTCCAAAGTACATAGTGCATTTCTTTGCACTTATCGCATGCCTATAAGGTCTATTTGAGTCTCCATAAGCTCAAGGGTTGGTCTTGTGCTGGTTGGCTAGACCAAACTTCGTCGCTTCGAAACCTACTTTTCTATGTTCTACAAGCTTCTCCAAGTTCTTTCATATGTGTATGTATGCATTCATGTCTATATGTATGTGTGTATGTGCCTATGCATGTATATATGTGTGTATGTGGTGTACATATGTGTGCATGCATGTGTGTATATGGTGTGTATGTGTGTGCATGCATATGTATGCATGTATCTGTGTGTATTGTACATGAGGTGTGCATGCGATGTACATGTGTGTATGTGATGTGTATGTGTTGTGCATGCATATTTTGTATGCTTATGTGTATGTGTACATGTATACATGCATGTGGGTGTGCGTGTTTGCATATGCATGTGCGTGTATGTGTATGTGTTGCATGTATATGTGTGTGCACCCATGCGAGTGTATGCCTATTTGTTGTGTGTATATATGTGTGATTGCATATGTGTGTTTTTATGTTTGCGCATGTGTGTATCTATGGCATATGCATGTGTATTTGCATGTGTATGTGCATGTATGCATGTGTGTGCACACATGTGTATGTATGTGTCTTTTGTGTATGTGTGGATATGAATGTGTGTGTGTATCATTAAGTGGATGAGTAAGTATTCATAGTATGCAATTGAGTTTGCACAAATGTCAATTGAGTTTTAAGATCATCCAAATAAGTACCGAGATTATGCATAAGTGTTTCTTGTATTTTTGTCATTCAATGAGAGTTAAGGTGTTGTTTATGAGTTGAAAATTTATCAAACATGTCAATATCATGTTCTCCTTCTTGAATCTTACACTCTCACTTCCTTTAGTGAAGTGAGAGTGTAGATGTTCATGAAGAAGAACATGATATTGACATGTAAAATGAATCTATATAAAACGACAATCTCACTTCCTATTGTGAGGTGTCTTGCATGGATGTGTCTTGTCTAAGTTGTGAAATGGCGAGAATGTGATTGGAATGATCAAAAGTAGATAAAGCACAATAAAGGTTCCAAAAGAATAATTATGCATCCCAACATTGCCAACTCCTTTCATAACTTTAATTCTAGCTAGGAACAATAATATGGTGATGATATAGGAATTCAAGAGAGGTGATGATAATCTTCTCATTAGGGCTAGTATAATACAACGAAAAGAAGTGCATAAAATTAGAGAGATTACACATGTATATTTAAAATGATTACTAAGCTTAAACTATTTCAAGCACTTTTAAGGTCTCACTGGAGAATTCCATATGGTCTAGAATCTCTAGACCACATCCACAAACATTTTGAACTAAATGAGTGTTTCTTTCCTACATAGAAAAGTTACTTGGACTCCATTGATAGTGAAACTTTATTCCATTAGAAAACTTGAAAAATGATAATTCTAGAAAGGTAATGATCATCCGAATCAATTTCTTGAGTGAGAAGTTATGTGCATTGAGATATTGTTGTGTAGTGGGAAGACATCAACTAGAAACAAATATGGAAGGGGCAATGTTGGAGAAGCAATAAGCCTCTTTGTGTAAGAAATCCTCAAATTATTGCTAGGATGAGACTAGACGTGCATAAGTGATCATGAGCACAACATGAAGAAGAAATTTGGCTATTTACATGGACAAGCATATCTTTGGTAATGTATAATTTGTCCCTTTATGTGCTTGTAAAATTCCACAAATGAAGAGATGGAGAGGGGATCACCTTAAGTTGGTTGCATCGAGAGAATATTAGATCCATGGAGAGTGGCATCAAACACTTCCAAAAAGCCTTTATATTAGGCGCTATCACAAGGAGTCCTCATAGATGAGATGAGAGAAGCCTTCTTTGGGCACTCCTTGCATGGAGGTGTTTCTTGGAATGAGGGGTGACTTGAGAAGGTGCTCTTGCTTTGTTGGGGGCTATTCCCTCTTGAGGGGGAGCTTGGCCTTCTTTTGGGGAGGCCTTGGTTCCCTTAAGGGAGGGGTTCTCCCATTCTTGGCTTTGTAAGTGCACAAAAACTTGAGCTTCAATACGAGCTACAATAACAAACTTTTTGGACATCCAATTGCATTTATACACATTGAAGGGTTTGCACCTTAAGTCCAAGGTCCAATGCGTTTACCACTACACCTATTATATATATTACATTTATACACATGTCATCTATGTGCAAGCTCATTCAAAGTTCGGGAGAGAAAATCGAAGATCTTTGCATGTATGTTATGTAAAGCCTATAATCTTAATTTATCATTTCACGATAGTACCAATCCAACGGCTTGTCTTTCTCCATAGCCATAGCTTTTGTAGAGTAAGCTACTTCAAAATCCTCAATAAAATACAAGAACATTAAGAAACCTAAAATATGACCTTTAGGAAAACTCTGAAATTTTTACTTGAAAAGTGAAAAACAAATTAAAATAAGTCTCGAGATGAAGAACAAGGTGAATGGCTCAAGTTGCACATACGTCCATGTCAGCTGGGTTTCTTTTTTTTTTCTTTTTTTAATATAAAGGAAGTTCGGCATAAGCCTACTCTCCCGGACTTGAATTAAATAAATAAAGAAAAGTACAAGAGAAGGGGACTAGCTTCCCCTGCTTTGCTTTGTGGGATTTGGGGGGTCGACTGGGTTTCTTGGTTTCTATTTCTAGCTCGTTTTCAAGCATAGATATATAAAAAAGAAGAGATATGTAGTAAGTGATGGCACATGCGTGACGTAAGCCGTCAGCACCATGGGCTATTTATTATGAGAGTTACGTTAATTCACGTCTGCGGTCTGCATGTTTGGTGACTTGTGATTATAGAAGATCGACATCTGCGACTGAGCTTGCTGGCTTGAGATTAGGTACTCTTTATTTTTAGGTGGAACGGCTAAAAGGTGTTCCTGGTTTCTTTGCGTAAGTATCCAGTCTTATCTCGTCTTCGCATAAATATCAAGTTCTATGGCAATTACTGCTCTTGGTTCCAGAGGACATATGCTGTGTTTGGAGGCTTGTCTAACTGCTTATTTCGGCACCATGTTCTTGTTTTCGTTACTATGGTCATGCACATGTTGACTATTTATTGCTAGTTTTTCATAGGATGGTGGTTTCTCTTAACATTCTGGAACGTCGATAGACGAGTAGTGTTTGGTTTGTCGTTCACTGCTTATTTCGGCTCTGTGTTCTTGTTCCTGTCACTAGTGATTCATGCACATCATAAAGACATATTGTCAGACTTTCATATAGTGGTTCATAAACCTGTTGGTGAGAAACGGCCATTATCACACATGACGTTTCACTTGACGTTGTAAAATGTCCATACAAGAATTCTGTGTTACAAGCATTTTCAGATATGGGGCAGCGCACCTATTGAGCATATCGGATGAATGTAAACACTATACCTCATGTTTGTGCATGAGGTGCACCGAAGTTTAGTTAGCTTCTATTTGTCCGAGTGTAGCACAGTATGGTCAAAGATGAAGAACGAAGAGGGGCTAATTTTGAGTCATAAAGTGTGTATGCTAAGGTTCATTTGTTGGAAGATCCTATAAACCTGTGATTATTGTTATTGAGGCCCACCCTAATTCCAATAGGAACAAATAGAGAAAGATACCATTTTAGAATTTCAAATTTTTTCTGTCAAATTTTAGATTTTTATTAGAACTTTTGTATGACTTCTTAGTTGCTCTTAGGGTTTCTTGTGTGTGATAATTGCACATAAAACCTTAAGAGCATTGCATATCATGGGAGACTTTCATGAGTCTAGTGTTCTAGATGTATTGAATTTTTGATAAGCTTGAGAGGAGCTCCAGTTATTCTTTTTTGGAATTTCATAATATTATATATATATATATACACACACACACATATACATAAATACATACATACACACATACACATATATATATATATATATATATATTCCTAAAGATTTGTGGATTATGCCACTGATGATTTACCAAGACTTGATGGCCTTAGGCAAACACCAACTGAACCTCTGATAGAGTGCATCGATCTTATGCAACAATGAAGACCGAACTATGGTCTCTGAATCAAACAATAAATGAAAAGAAAAAGAATATAATAAGATACATAGATGCTCCATAATCAAACAAAATAATGTGTAAATGCTGCTGACAAGCAAACACAGATCGTGGATTTACTCTTCTCTAGAACCGATCGAGGAACTAAATCCTTCAAGCACATGACACATGACCTCCCACGACTATTGAGGATCATAAACCTCATCATAAGCTAGATGTCATTGATGACTTAACTCAAAGAATAAATCCTTTGTTAGACTCAAGAAATGGTAGGAAGGAGATGGTTGAACCACACCATAAGAGGGAGGATTAGGAAGTAATATCCTCCTTGGATCCAATAATTGGTGCCTGAGCCTTGGAAATAGGATTGGGCAAGGTGGGTAGATTTGAGAAGGCTCATGGGAACTCAATGGCCTATAGAAAAGGTGTTTGGACGCTTCATATATGAAATGGTACAAAAGTAGTGCGGGTCTCTCTTGAGAAGTTACTCCAATAAAGATTAGAGTTTATCTCCCAATCCGTAGGTCGGATTTAGATGTGTAAGATATCGTCGGAAAGCTCGTCAAACGAACTTCCATTAGAAAACACTAGATTAAGGGTCCAAGGTACCTAGCATGGGTTTGAACTAGGTTCAAGATACTGCGGTTGAGAACAAGGGCTCAAGACATCAAGGTTGCAAATAAGAAGATTCAAGAGAGTGTGCAAGGGTAAGGACATCAATTCAAGGGGAGATTAGGGGCTTATCATTGAGGACAATGATCTCCAGAAGGGGAAGAGAGTGTTAGAATCAAGAAACTACAAGAAGGAGATTGTTGAGGCACACCTTAAGAGGGAAGATTAGGAAGTAATCCTCAACCATTGGCTTTTGGGCCAAATGGTTAGCCCATCATACTCCTAATTGGTAGATCATGTTATCAAGTCTGAATCATGCAAAAAGGCTCAATGACGAGTTTTGCAAGTGGACCAATAAAAAGGGAGGACCCAAATTTGTTGAATAAAGTTAGAAGCTCCACCAAACTCAATCAAATTCAAATCTCATCAAATCAGCCACCAAAAAGTGCACCTACACTGATTGGTGGGTGGTTAGCTAGATTGTAGGAAAAGTAAAACTCTATATAAGCATCATCCCGCCTTTGTTTCTTGAGTTGCATGCATTCCACGAGTTTCCCACTTAGTTTAGTGAAGTCATAAACCCCAGAAAGCAGCCTGCTTTCTTGCTTACCTCATTTTCTCATGACTTTGCTCCCCTCTATCTAGAGGTGTAGTTAAGCTTTTCTAAATCTGATTGTACCAGATTGCATAGCATTGTTTGCTCTCTCATTGTACTCATTTTCATTGATTTCAAGCTTCATTTGGTCTCTCATATAGTGCCCTAAATTTTGCCAAAGTTTCAAGTTATTTTACTGAGTTAGTTGTGAGAAATTGCCAACTTTGTGAAGGTATATCTCTGCACATAGGTAGAGAGTATTGCAAACAAGTAGTCTATATTGCAGAGGGTGGTTCTCCGAGCTGGAATATCCATTTGGGATGATTTAAAGCTTGTTGGGTAGCTCTTTTAGTCTACTCTAAGTATGCAAAATTTCATTTTAAGTCTCTGTACTGGTTCAGAGAAAAGTTAAGAACAGTGAGCATATATATGAGTGCTTGTGGCCTTAATGGAGGGCAGCCATCTTCCATGTTTGCCATTTTGGAGGCTTGGAGACATCAGTGGGAAGCATATTGAAGACTTGAAGGTATCAAGACAACTCGTGGAAGCACAAAGAGGACTTATCAAAACAAGCAGACATCGAAAGGGGGCTACATCGTTCAAGATCTCAACTAGTCAAAGGTTTGCAAGGGAAAAGCTATCGAAAGGTAATATCCACACCTTTTAAAGCATACAAACACTTGAGGAGAAGCTAGAGGAGCATCTTAGCACTCAGTATGGCTGAGTATAATGCACAAATAGAGAAGCTAGAGAAAGGAAATTATCAACCATGGAAATTTAGAGTTAGCAACTCCTTTATAGGCAAAGGATTGTGGAGATTAGTGAGCGGCACGGAGCCAATGTCTCATGTACATGATTCACCACTTCAAGGGAAGGTGAAGGCACTTAATGAATGGATAGAAAGGAATAGGAGAGTCATATTCATTCTATCCCAACACATAAGCAATAGCATGATAGGGCATATACAAGACTTGGACACATCCAAGAAGGTTTGGGAAACCTTGGAGAGATTGTACTCTTCATCAACCAAGGCAAGGAAGATTCATCTCAAGAATGAGCTGAATAATCTTGGGAAATCACCAAGAACTAACATAAATGAGTACATTTTGAAGGTTAAGGAGCTTGGGGATGCTCTAAGCTCAATTGGGAGCCCAATCGAAGATGACGATCTTGTCGCACACACTCTCAATGGTTTAAGAGAGGATGAAAGGTGGAAAACATTCACCACATTAGTTTATGTGAGGGATTCCCTACCAGAATTTGATCAATTAGTCACATTGATGGTGACCGAGGAGATGAACCAAGGAGGTTCACTATCAAAGGGAAGCCAAGCCCAAGTTTTCTATGCAGGTAGAGGCAAAGGCAAAAGAGGTGGACAAAACTCTCAAGGCAGAGGGAGAGGAAGGTCAAACTAAAGCTCAAGCAACCAAGAAGGCTCCAACCAAAACTATGGATCAAGAGGAAGAGGAAGGAGTAGAGGAAGAGGAGGAAGATCACATGGAAGAGAAGCATCCAATGGAGAATGCTACAATTGTGGAAAACTGGGCCACTATGCAAGAGATTGTTGGTCCAAAGGAGGAGGCAATCAAGGATACAAAAGGAACCAAGGTAATTATGCTAGTACTTCAGCAAATTCAGAAAATGAGAACTTGCTTATGATGTATGCGTCAAGTAAAAGAGTGAATTCAGATTTTACATGGTACATTGATAGTGGTTGTAGCAACCATATGAGTTGCAATAAAGATTTTTCTTTAATTTACACTCACCCATCACTCAAGACATGTAGAGACAGGGGATGACAGGGCACAAGATTACACGTGGGAGATGTTGCATTAAATGGATCTCAAAGGGCCAAGGTGTTGAAGGATGTGTTGCATGTGCCAACCTGTTGGGGATAAAGGCCCCAAGGACTCTCCTTTTGTATATTTTGACCCTTCCATGTGAAAGCTCTCTTCGAGAGCTTTCCAGACATATTTTTGTTGTATTTTTTGGACCCCAAATTGGGGAGTTATAGGCATTTACATTATTTTTATGACTTTTGGTCATTGGCCATGTGTGAACATGCCCAAATGACCTAAAAGTCACTTATCAATAAGACTTGGTCCCAAATCTCTCATAACTTGATTGGGACTTCTTCAACTTCAGCTTCTCCATCTTCTTCTCCAAATTTCTGCGCAGGTTTCTCTCTCTACTTTCTCTCTCCTCACGCAGGAGCCCACTCCCTTGGTGTTTGGAGCAACCGAGAACACCACGACGTAGCTCTCCGCGGCCTCTTTCAACTGGTATCAGAGCTTTGAGCTGTTCCATCGCGACAAAGTTGCTCGAAGTGCTTTTCTACTTCAGCCTATGTTGAGAGCCTATGTTGAGCTGAAGGTGTTTTCTTGCATTTGGGAGAATTTCATCGCGAAAAACCTTCTTTTTTCGCGATAAAAGTGCTGTTTTTGGAGGATTACTTCAGCCCGGAGCAAAGCTGAAGCAAATTTTGTGCTTTTTAGAGAGTTTCATCGCGAAGAATCTCTTCTATTCTTTTTTTTGTATCCCCACAGGTCTTTTTCAGCATCCACATTGCTGATTTTTTCATCTACATGTCTTTTGTGGCAGAAATTCTCTCATTTTTCAAGTGGGAGGACATGCACAAAGATTGAGGAAGTGCATACTTGCTGGAAACTTATTACAGTAGGTCATTTCTCTGATTTTACAGGTCATATTGCCCCAAAAATTGGGGCTTTTGTGAAAACAAGCACCCATTGCCTTGGTTTTACATCTATGTATGCCTTTTGTGGTTGAAAAACAACAAATTTGTTGTTTTTGATGCAATTGCAGCTTGCTGGAATTTTCTGCAGAAAATTTCAGAAATTGTTTTTTTGCAAGTTTTGAACAGTTTTTGGGCTTAATTTCTCAGCTATAGTCTCCTAAGGTAATTGCGCACAGGACAGCATGTGAATTTTACCTTTTTTGGTGAAATTTTGAAGCTCTTAGTGTGCAAACATGGCCTCTACCTCCTCTGATGTCAAAAGCTTGTTTGAGATCAAGAGATTTGAAGGTAATGGTTTCGATTTGTGGAAAGAGAGAATGTTGGGCATCCTCTTTCTTAAAGATTGTGAAGGGGCTCTTGAGGAAGTCAAGCCTGAAGATATGACAGATGCAGCATGGATGAACCTAAACAAGAAGGCCATCACTTACATCAAGATGGCTGTATCAGATGAAATCTTAGTGGATTTGAAAGGCCTTACAACTGCTTTTGAGGTATGGGAGAAGCTGAAAGCCACTTATGAAAATACCACGCCTGTAAATCAAGTGCATCTTATGCGTAAGCTAGTGTGTATGTAGCTTGATGAGTCAAAAAGTGCGGCTGAGCACTTATCTTTGTTTACAGGTACTCTTTCACAATTGCAGGACTCTGGATTACCTCCATTTGATGATAAGCTTAAGGCCATCTTCTTGTTGATGACCTTACCTGATTCGTGGGAAACATTGGTTGTTTCACTTTCGAATAGCCCCAGTCTTACCTTTGATGGTGTAAGGGGTTCTATTTTGAATGAGGAAATCAGGAGGAAAGCTAGTGGAGAGGGCAGTGGTTCAGCCAATGGGGCTAGAGGAAGAACATAAAAGAAAAGTGGAAATGTACAGAGGAACAGGAGCAAAAGCAAAGGCAAGGCTGAAGTGACTTGTTATCAATGTGGTAGGAAAGGTCACAAGAAGCCTGATTGCAGATTCTATAAAGCTGAACTAGAAAGAAAGAAGAACACAGGTGACAGGAAGAAAAAGGACACCAAGAATGAAGCACATGATACCTCAAAGGACAAAGACAAAGAGAAGGCCAATGTGGCCTCTAGTGTCATCATTGAGGAGCTATCAGATGCAGAAGATATACTTTGTGCTACTATGGAAGCAGAGCATGCTGAAGTTATTGATCCTTCTATTAATATTCATGCACAAGATATGCAGATCACAAAGAGGGATTTGATTGATGCCTTGCTTACTGTGAATGATGCTTTGTCACAAACATGGATTGTAGATTCAGGTGCATCGTTTCATGTAACTCCTATTAAGGAGTGTTTCACTACCTTTCATGCAGGCAGCCATGGACATGTATATCTTGGAAATAACCATGCTTGTTCAATTGAAGGTATTGGCACAGTGCATCTCACAGTGGATGGTACCAATGAGCTGGTTTTGCATGATGTAAGGTATGTACCAAGCATCAAGAAAAGCTTATTGTCTTTTGGGCAAATGGATATGCATGGATATAGTACCCTCTTTGAGAAGGGGTCATGGAAGCTTATCAAAGGCTCTAGGCTGATTGTTAAAGGTACAAAGAAAGGGACTCTTTACTGCTTGCATGGTAAAGCCTTGCTTGGCAAGTTTATTGCTTTGGCTGAAATCCATTCACATATGGAATTATGGCATAAAAGGCTTGGTCACATGAGTCAAAAAGGCCTTGATAAACTATGTAATTTGGACAAGTTTGATGCTAAAGGCTCAAAACTTGATTTTTGTAATGAATGCCAATATGGTAAGCAAGTAAAGAATTCTTACTACTCTGGTGTCTCTCGTAAGTCTAATGTGCTTGATCTTGTTCATTCTGATGTTTGTAGCATGCCCACAAAATCTATGGGGGGTGCTCTTTACTTTGTTTCTTTTGTAGATGATTACTCTAGGAAGCTTTGGGTATATTTGTTAAGATCTAAAGATGAAGCCTTTGCTGCATTTAAGAAATTTCATGCATTTGTGACCACTCAAACAGGTAGAAAGCTGAAATGCTTACGTACAGATAATGGGGGTGAGTTTACAAGTGCTGAATTCAATAGATTTTGTGAAAATCTTGGTATTAAGAGGGAGCTAACAGTCCCATACAGCCCCTCTTCCAACGGTGTGGCTGAAAGGTATAATAGGACTTTATGTGAGAGGGTGAGATGCATGCTGTCCACAGCTAATCTCCCTCATGGATTTTGGGGAGAGGCTTTGAAAACTGCAGTTCATGTTTGCAATCGATCCCCTCATATGTCCTTAAAAGGTGGCATTCCAGAAGAGGTTTGGTCTGGCAAACCAGCTTCATATGACCACCTACGCATCTTTGGTTGCGATGCTTTTGTGCATATAAGGCCTGAGTTGAGAAGCAAGTTAGATGCAAAGTCCATGAAAGGAATCTTCATGGGTTATGGAGATGAAGGTGAAATGGGCTACAGGATTTGGCTACCTCAACTCAAGAAGGTAATACGCAGCCGAGATGTTGTATTTAATGAGGCAAGGCTGCTCAAAAACAATTGTGCCTCTAAAGATGACCATAAAAGAGTCAAATTTCAGCATGTACAGCCACCAGTTAAATCTGATATGGACCCTCGGGATGCACCACATATGGCTGGAAATGACAATGAGCCCGTGGTTATTGAGCCAGATGATGCTGGACAGCAAAATGATGCTCCTGAAGGGCATATGCAGCCACCTATTCATGCTGAAAACAGGGCTGGAAATGATGTACAGCAGCCTATTAACAATGAAGAAGTTAATGTACCTCCTGATGTAGATCCATTGCCTGGTAATGTTGATCATTGGGTAAGAAGATCTATACGTCCTAGGAGGCGAGTGAATAGATATGATCCCTCTATACATTATATTATGTTATCAGATGAGGGTGAGCCTCTTACTTATAAAGAGGCAAAGCTATGTGAGCACAAGAAGAAGTGGGAGTTAGCCATGCAGGAAGAGATAAAGGCCTTGCATGCAAATGATACTTGGGATTTGGTTGAGTTACCCAAAGGAAGGAAAGCCATTCCAAACAAGTGGGTGTACAAAATCAAAACTGTTGATGGCAAACCCAAGTATAAGGCAAGGCTGGTTGCTAAGGGATATGCCCAAAAAGAGGGCATTGATTTCCAAGAAGTGTTCTCTCCAGTGGTGAAAATGACCACTTTACGTGTGTTGTTTGCTCTCACAGCTGCCTTGGATTTGGAATTATTCCAAATGGATGTTAAAACAGCCTTTTTGCATGGTGATTTAGATGAAGAGCTGTACATGAAACAGCCAGAAGGATATGCCATTCCTGGAAAAGAGCATCTGGTATGCAAACTGAAAAGGAGCTTGTATGGGCTGAAACAGGCCCCCAGACAATGGTATAAGAAGTTTGATGCATTTATGCTCAAACATGAGTTTAAAAGAAGCCATGCAGATCATTGTTTGTACACGAAAAAGGATGAAGATGGCAGCCCAATTATTCTTGTACTGTATGTAGATGATATGCTGCTGGCTGGGAAGAAAAAGAGCACTCTGAATGCTCTAAAACAGCAGCTGAACTCTGCATTCTCAATGAAAGACCTTGGGGAAGCTGAGCATATTCTTGGTATGCGTATAAAAAGGGATAGACAGCATCATACTTTGCAGGTATCCCAAGAAAAGTACATTGAAAAAGTGCTTGACAGATTTAATGTGGCTGATGCTAAGCCTCTTGGAGTGCCATTGCAGCCACATGTTAAGCTTTCCAAGGATGACTGTCCCAAAAATGATGATGCAGTCAGTTACATGAAGAGTGTTCCATATGCATCAGCTTGTGGTTCACTTATGTATGCTATAGTTGCCACTCGGCCAGACATTGCTCATGCAGTGGGAGTTGTTAGGCAGGTTCATGGCTAATCCTGGTAGAGCTCATTGGGAGGCAGTCAAATCTATCTTGAGATATTTGAAAGGGACCAAAAGTAAATGCTTATGTTATGGAAAGGGTCCATTGGAGTTAAAAGGATTTTGTGATTCAGACATGGCAGGTGATGTGGACACTCGCAAGTCCACAAGTGGCTATGTATACATCCTTGCAGGTTGAGCTATTTCATGGTGCTCTAGACTTCAGAGGATAGTTGCACTATCTACTACAGAGGCTGAATATATTTCAGCCACAGAGGCTTCCAAAGAAGCCATTTGGTTAGCTCGGCTCTGCAGTGAGTTTGGGATGCTTGAAAAGGCACCTCTTCTTGGATGTGATAGCCAGAGTGCCATATGTTTGGCAAAGAATGCCATGTTTCATGCTCGCACAAAGCATATTGATGTGAGATATCACTTCATCAGAGAGGTGTTAGAGGATGGCCTGATCACTTTGATCAAGGTCAATACTTCACAGAATCCTGCAGATGCTCTCAGGAAGTGTCTACCCAAGGCACAACATCAGCTATGTATACAGATGGTGGGAGTTACTTAGCTTAAAGGAGCCTCCTTGGTCCTTTAAGTGGGAGGTTGTTGGGGATAAAGGCCCCAAGGACTCTCCTTTTGTATATTTTGACCCTTCCATGTGAAAGCTCTCTTCGAGAGCTTTCCAGACATATTTTTGTTGTATTTTTTGGACCCCAAATTGGGGAGTTATAGGCATTTACATTATTTTTATGACTTTTGGTCATTGGCCATGTGTGAACATGCCCAAATGACCTAAAAGTCACTTATCAATAAGACTTGGTCCCAAATCTCTCATAACTTGATTGGGACTTCTTCAACTTCAGCTTCTCCATCTTCTTCTCCAAATTTCTACGCAGGTTTCTCTCTCTACTTTCTCTCTCCTCACGCAGGAGCCCACTCCCTTGGTGTTTGGAGCAACCGAGCACACCACAACGTAGCTCTCCGCGGCCTCTTTCACAACCATCACAAAGAACTTGGTTTCGGTAGGTCAAATGGTTGAAAGAGGTTATGAGGTGAGGTTCAATGATCAACGATGTTTTGTTGAAGACCCCGTGCAGTACTACAAGCTCATAGCAAAAGGAAAGAAGCAAGGATGACTCTTCACCATGGAGGTAAAGCCATCAATCCCTCACACTGTCTACTTGTTAATTGGAAATAAACAGATTGCAAAAATCGACTTATGGCATAAAAGAATTGGGCACATAAACTTACAAAGGATGAAGGAAATGCAAAGGAAGGGCTTGGTGAGTGGTCTACCTGATTTTACATCTCAGAATATGCAACATTTTGCCATGCTTGTCAATTAGGAGAACAAAGCAGATTGCCATTCAAGAAAAGAGCACATGTGAGCAATGAAGTGTTGAATCTCATACACAGATGTATGGGGACCTACAAGGGAGCCATCCATTGGAGGTAATAGATATTTTGTCACATTTATAGATGATCATTCAAGGTTTGTTTGGATGTATTGCATGAAGTCAAAGTAAGAGGTGTTTTATCACTTCAAGAGGTTCAAAAACCTAGTGGAGAAGGAAATAGGGAAGTATATAAAGACTCTCATATCGGATGGAGGGGGAGAGTATTTTTCGAATAAATTTTCAGATTTTTTACATGACCATGGCATCAAAAGGCAATTCACTTGCAGGTATACACCTCAACAAAATGGTTGGCAGAGAGGAAGAATAGATACATAGCAGAAGTGGCTAGACCTTTGTTAAATGAAATGAATGTTCCTAATTCTTATTGGGCTGATGCAACAAATACAACCATATACATTATGAATAGGTTTCGAACCTAAGGAGTACATGGAGTTACACCTTATGAAGCTTGGTGTGGGAAGAAACCCAACCTTTCATATCTCAAAGTATTTGGTTGTGTGTGTTATGTTCACATACCTCAAGAATTGAGACACAAGTTAGACCTGAAGGTAGATAGGTGTATATTTCTTGGATATTCTTCAGAGCAAAAGGGTTTTAGATTCTATAATCCTTGCACCAAAGAGCTTAAGGTTTCTAGGGATGTAATATTTGATGAGTTGCTGCCTTGGTATGGTAGCAAAGATGTGTTACAGGTTGATGATGCATATGAAGCCAAGAAGAAGTCCAAAGAGCAACAACAAAGCATGGAGATGAGTGGTCCAACCACTTCAAGCGCACCATCAGAGGAGAGTACTACATCAGCTTGGCATGGAAGGACAAGGAATGAAGCTCATTCAAGTGAAGGAAGTAGCAAAGGAAAGGAAAAGGCAAATGACGAAGACCATCGATGGGTAGACATGGAATCTAACAAGTGACGAAGATATGAAAAAAATTAGAAACTCCAGGATTTACAGCATCTAAACCGAGGAGGAGGAGATTCCTACCACCTAATGGTGAATTAAGGTCATCCAATAGGGTTAAATGCTTTCAAAGGTTAACTTATGATTCATTTATTGCAAAATACTATGCCTACATGAGTCAAGTTATAGCTTGTGAAGAAGCTAATTTTTTTTGAAGAAGCAAATAAGCATAGGGAATTGATTGAAGCCATGGAGGAGGAAGTCAAGGCACTTGAAGAAAATGATACTTTGTCATTGGTGCCAAGAACAAAGGACATGAAAGTCATTGGCAACAAATGGGTGTACAAGGTAAAGAGGCATGCAGATGGGAGCATCTCTAGGTATAAAGCAAGGTCTTTATGGACTCAAGCAAGCCCCAAGGGCTTGGAACCAAAGACTTGTGGACTACTTGGTAAAATGTGGATACAATCAGAGTCATGCAGACGCATCACTCTTTGTGAAAAAGGAAGGTAGCAAAATTGTTTTCATTTGTATATATGTTGATGATTTGATCATTACAGGGGATGATGAAGCCAAGATCAAGGGCATAAAGAGGAAGCTTGGATGTGAGTTTAAAATCTCAGATTTAGGGATTTTAAGGTACTTCCTTGGGATTGAAGTACTATATAAAGAGGAAGTTATATACTTGATGCGAAGGAAATACATTCTAGATCTTTTGAAGAAGTTTGGCTTGTGTGATTGCAAACCCATTTCAAATCCATTAAAAGTAAATGTTAAACTAAGTGCTCATGAAGGTGAAGATGTGAAAGTTGTCACCATTTATAGGTCAATAAATGCTCTTGTATGCTACCATGACAAGATCAGATATTGCACATGTAGTTGGAGTGTTATCTCAATTTTTGCAAGCACCAAGAGTACCTAATCTTGTTGCAGCCAAAAGGGTACTTAGATACATCAAAGGATCAGTGAATGAAGGTCTATATTATCCATTTGACGATGGATTAAATGTACAATCTTATTGTGATGCTGATTCAAATCTCATCAAATCAGCCACCAAAAAGTGCACCTTCACTGATTGGTGGGTGGTTAGCTAGATTGTATGAAAAGTAAAACTCTATACAAGCATCATCCCGCCTTTGTTTCTTGCAAAGTGGTTAGGTTCGTAAGGTTCAGTACGCATAAGGTACGTGAACCGAACCTTACCTCCAAGGTAAGGTTCGTTAGGGTGGGTGTATATATATATATATATATATATATATGAGAGAGAGAGGGAGAGAGAATGATGAATCTAGATTCTAGATAGATAGATAGGTATATATACCACAATTCACCTAGCACAATTCACCGAGCATCAATTATCAATGTAATTTGAAAGTTGAAACCAAACAATGTAGAATAATGGAAACTTAAAAGATGATGCCACAAAATGAACAAAGCAATATGTGCCAACATCTCCATTACATCTAAAGAGAAATGGAATACATAATGAAAAACAAGTCAGAACTGGAGCCTCGCATAATGTCAACAGTGAACACTCAACTATGTAGTATGAAGTATCATCCATGAATGATGAATCCCAAATACATAACAAATCAGAGTCGAGACACATATCATCCGAGTATGTGACATGATACATCAATGTCATATGGTCAATCATCATAGATATGAATGGCTACATGCTAGAGTCTACTACTCGTCTAAATCCTCTGATGATGATGATGATTTAGGAGTGTCTCGAGTACTAATAAGATTTCCTTCATCATCATACTCAGACTCCTTAATAGGAACCATATCCAATGCTCTAGCATTTGCCTCTCCGATGTCATCTTCCATAAGTGCTCCTCTGCGTCGTGGGCGTAACTTCTGTTGACGGTCTGTCATAGAACTCGTAGATGGAACATCAATACGTGACTGTCTTCTCTGATAGAACACGTGAGTGAGCCCTAGTCACTCTCTTGTCAATGCTCTCGAGCTCTCGATGTAGCATACGGTATATGTCCTCCTTCTCATCTCTAATGCGAGCTTCTATATCTTCCTGAGTGTCCATACTCATCAAATATAGTAGGTGACACCTGCAATGGAAACATGAAATGGAGAGCTCAGAGAAGAATCAAGAATCAAGATTCAACTTTAAACTTTGAAGTGACAAGAATTGGATGTTAAATTATAAATTAATTTACCTGCTTTGGACCATCCAATTTCTTCAAGTCTTGTACAAAGCATAGATTTGCCTTGCAAAAGACAACACGCTCTAATTATGCGACACTCAAACGATTTCGTAGTTTGGTGTGCACAAGGGAATATGAACTCTAATTACGCTCACATGCACTCGAAGAAGCATCCTAAATAGTATGATCATTGATCAATAATAAATATAACATCAAAATTTAACCAAAAAACGGAGAAAATTAATACAATTACAATCTTTTACATGTGAGAGAACACGCAACGCAATAGGTGCAATGGTAGGATGATCATAATCAGAATGTTGCCACCACTCAAGCGGCTGCATAGTCACCTCCTTACGAAGCGAGGTAGTACCAACATTGCTCATGTAGCTAGTAAACTCACTATTGAATGTGAGTTGTTCATCTTGTGTCAAGATGTGGTCCATGTATCCCTTGAAAAAGGGATACAAAAGGGCTGAAAATCCATGGATAGGACGAGATAGTGTTCTCCATCGTGCATCCACCAAATCTATGATATCCTTTTTCCTATAAAATTGAAACATTCGAATTTGAAATTTATAATTCAATGTACTAAAGATAGTGCAAAGCATCGCTGACTGCCCGGAGTCTTTGAAAAACCATGTATATATATGCGAAGTGGATGTTTGCAGGACGAATCATATCCCTTGAACTATGACAACGGAAAATAGTAGGTGCCTGATGATTTTTGCGTATAAAAGTCACAATCCTCTTTGTATCACTTACTAACGGTACAAGCCAAAACAATTTGCCTATGTATTCAAAAAGAAGATCAAGGTACTGTGCCGCACATGGAGTCCAAACAACACTAGGAAACTCTTTCTCTATCATTTCCCCCATCCTTTTGCAGTTGGAGACATTATTTGTGATAACTTGTACCACATTCTGAGCCCCAATCTCAAGGATAGCTGTCTTTATGTGCTAAAAAATAAAGTCACTAGTGATGTGGACCCCTGCACGACTAGCATCAATGGCTCGTAGGAAATATGTGCCAAGACAACTAGATACCAATATATTGATGATTTGAAGTCTCCTAGTGTCGCTCCATTCATCAGATATAATAGAGCAACCATAGGTCTTCTACCCCAATCTAATTGGCTCTAGTTGTACTTCTATGCGATCCTTCTCTTCATCTAACATGGGTCCACGAAGTCTATTATATTCCACCCCATGCCAATCATCACAAGGGCCTACCTGGGCTATTGCTTTCACCATTCTTCTCCAAGCATTTGTCCTCACTACATTGAATGCCAAGCTGCATTGAAGAATGCATCGTTCAATCTCTATTTCAACAACTTTTTGCCGTTGCTTTTGCAAAGCAGAGGACAACATAGAAGAATGTAAGCTCCCTTGCCTAGGTCTTTGTGTAGGAGGATGACAAGAAGGGGATGTGGACACATCCTCTTCATCTCGTTGAGAGACTATACGAGCCCTCTGTGATGCTTGACTAGGAGAAGAATCCACATTATCCATGAGCTCAACATATGTGGCTTCCATATCACGACGACATGCTTCCTTTCCTTGTTGAGCAAGACGATGCTCATTTTTAATAGCCTCTCCTATTTTGGGAGGCACCTTCCCACATTCAGAGATACCTCCTTCTCCTATACCAAATACGTGACTAATAAGGCGCGTTGTGGTAGTGGAAAAATTCCTACCACATTACTTGCATGTCCATTTTCATGTACCAGACCTAGATGCACTTGAACTATTAGTCAAAGCATGGCTAATAGCGTGTGCATCCCAAACATTGGACACGGCATGAGGCATGATGGCTTTTTGATGCTCAAAGGATCAAAACGAATAAGTTGGAAAGGTTATTTGATGCTCAAAGGCTATACGCAGACCAAGGTGACAACGGGCAGAGGTTCGAACCTTAAACCGGTTGTGGAAGCAGGTTGTGTGGGCAGTAGCTCTAAATCAAAGCTTGCTTAGTGCTGAGCAAGGGGCAAGACTCAAGTTCGTGGGAGCAGGCAAGGCACAACTCTCAAGATAACTTCCAACTGAAGTTTGAAAAACGAACCTAACATACCTAACTAGCTTGAATCGAACGTACGGGTTCATTAGAAATGCATCGAACCGAATTGAAGCACCTAATCTAGCGGTACGCGTACCAGGGCAAGCTTGGTTTCTTGAGTTGTATGCATTCCACAAGTTTCCCACTTAGTTTAGTGAAGTCATAAACTCCAACAATCAGCCCCGTTGCTTGCTTACTTCATTTTCTCATGATTTCGCTCCTCTCTATCTAGAGGTGTAGTTAGGCTTTTCCAAATCTGATTGTACCATATTGAAGAGCATTGTTTGCTCTCTCATTGTACTCATTTTCATTGATTTCAAACTTCATTTGGTCTCTCATATAGTGTCTTGAACTTTGCCAAAGTTTCAAGTTATTTTACTGAGTGAGTTGTGAGAAACTGCCAACTTTGTGAAGGTATATCTCTGCACATAGATAGAGAGTGTTGCAAATAGGTAGCCTATGTTGCAGAGGTGGTTCTCCCAGCTGGAATATCCATTTGGGATGATTTAAAGCTTGTTGGGTAGCTCTTTTAGTCTACTCTAAGTCTGCAAAATTTCATTTTAAGTCTCTGTACTGGTTCAGAGAAAAGTTCAGAACAGTGAGCATATATCACTGCTTGTGGACCTAGTGGAGGGCAGCCATCTTCCATTTTTGCATTGGGGTGTTAGAATCATCCCCCATGAGATCATGAGTTCAATTCCCCTTGGATCCAACATTCTCTATCACATGGAAGAAATTGATGGGTGGTCCTAGAGAGAGAGAATTCTCCCTCGCCACCCCTCTCCATCTATGATCATGGAGAACCTATACCCTTTGTCCTTCGGTTAGTACTGACAAGCACCTACCACTACATGTAAAATAGAAACATGTGTAGGCGTTCCATTCTCAAGTGGCGTCATGGCATGACATGAATAATCCCTTGTGCCTATGATCCACTCTCTAGAAGTCCTCTCAAAAAATCTAGTGCCTATAGATATGAAGGCTGGTACGACATACCACCTCAATTGTTATCCACCAATCCCTCAACTTTGTCCATATCACCTACAATGATCAATGAAAGAGCTTCCTTTCTTGCTCTTTTTTGGGTTGTTTGGAGGTTTACTTCCTTTCTTACTCTTAGAAGTGCATGCTCCTTTCTTGCTCTTATCTTGAAGTGCACTCAGTTTGGTCTCTTATTGATCTTTCAGTCAGGGTAGAAACATGTGATGTCCTGTTACATTCCTTGCTTTTGCTCTTTTACCTTGTTGTATATAGCGTGTTTCTCGCTCGTCTCTAGATATATATTATGCCATCAATCTTCCCCCTAAATTTTTATTTGCAAATGGAGTCTCAAACTCCATCAGATGCTAGGTTAAACCTCATGAAGAGGCATTAAAGTCCTCTGAGCTTGGCAACGTCTTACAGAAAGAGACCACGAAGTTCTCCCATAGGTGCAATGGGGGCCTGCATGTGAATGGCAGTGTGGCACTCGTAAATGTATAACAGCCTCAATGAAGTTGGACAGTTCATCCCCATTCTAATATTTTTTTCGCTTATGGTCAAATATGTTTGTTTGGGTTATTAGATTATTGCGTTGTATATCAACATGGAAGGTCACTTGTATTATTTTGAAAATATGGTATTATTTTGAAAACGTGGATTGCTTGCGGATTGAGCTACATAATGTCACTCTCAGGATAAGTCGGCTGCTCATAACTTCGTCATGGTTGAATTGGTTCTTGAGACATCAATCAATGAGTCAGAGTGATTCTGAGCACTTTCATGCAATGGTTCAATTGTTTTTAACTTGTTTTCTTTTGCTTCTTTTTTATTCACCCCAGGCTGTTGACAATGAGTGCAAAGCTTCTTCAAAAAGCAACCCGGACAGCTATTGCACTGGGTATTGGGGGCACTTTGTTAAGTCAATCTCTGTATACAGTAGATGGAGGAGAAAAAGCAGTGATATTTGATCGGTTCCGTGGTGTGCTTAATCAAAGTGTAGGAGAGGGCATGCATGTACGCATTCCATGGCTGCAAAGACCCTTCATTTTTGACATCAGAACTCATGCACACTCAGTTTCCTCGGTAACTGGGACAAAGGACTTGCAAATGGTGAATCTTACACTACGTGTTCTCTACCGCCCAGATGAAGAGAAATTACCAGATATATTTAAGCGGCTTGGAGTAGAGTACTATGAGAAAGTGCTTCCATCCATTGGAAATGAAGTGTTGAAGTCAGTAGTGGCTCAGTTCAATGCAGATCAGCTTCTCACTGAGAGACCTTATGTGTCTGCTTTGGTTCGTGAAGGTCTTCTGCATCGTGCCAAAGAATTTGACATCCTTCTTGATGATGTTGCGATTACTCATCTCTCATATGGGGCTGAATTTTCCAGAGCTGTGGAGCAGAAGCAGGTTGCCCAGCAAGAAGCAGAGCGGTCCAGGTTTGTAGTGGCCAAAGCGCAACAGGAGATGAGAGCAGCAGTTGTCAGAGCAGAGGGTGAAAGTGAATCCGCAAAACTCATCTCTGAAGCCACTGCAAGGGCAGGGCCTGGATTGATAGAGCTGCGGCAAATTGAGGCAGCAAGAGAAATTGCTGGGACACTTTCAAGGAACCCCAATTTGATATATACTCCAAAAGGCAACAACTTACTTTTAGGGTTGAATCCTTCATACCGATAGAGCCTGTCTAAGGTTGTGTTCAGACGAGTTTAGCTTCTGCATTGTTCAAACTATGCGATGCCAAGAAGTTTTCTTTGGGTGAGCTCTTCTTCTGATTGGTCCTGGGGGTGCTAGGGCCAGCGAATGATCATGACCAGCACCCAAGCTTCTTTTTTTTTTTTGTGTGTGTGTGTGTATGTGTCTGGGGGAGATTGTTACCTCTGTTAATTATGTTTTGAAATAAGCTTGAATTAGGACTTTATATTGACTGGTATTTTTGGGGATATTCAAAACTCCTGGCCTTCCTATAGGTTGAATTTATATCAGAGGGTATCTCTGACACTGAGTAGCCATGCAAGTTACAATGCCTCATCATAAATACTGATTTTAAGCATTCTTGCTTGTTCATCACCTGAAAAGAGGCTTGAAATTAGTTCATCGTGTAATCCATGATTGCACTCTTTGATTATTCCTGATAAATGGTTGGAAAATCAATGAGTTGGATGTGGGAATCATTAAGCGTTGAATTTATATCAGAGGGTATCTCTGACACTGAGTAGCCATGCAAGTTACAATGCCTCATCATAAATACTGATTATAAGCATTCTTGCTTGTTCATCACCTGAAAAGAGGCTTGAAATTAGTTCGTGTAATCCATGATTGCACTCTTTGATTATTCCTGATAAATGGTTGGAAAATCAATGAGTTGGATGTGGGAATCATTAAGCATTGTATATGTGATCTTATCATCTGTGTTTTTGTCTCTGTCTGTCTTTGTCTGTCTGTCTGTCTATCTGTCTGTCTCTCTCTCTCTCTCACACACACACACACACATGCACCCATGCCCCTCTTTCTTATCTCTTTTGGAATGGAGATAGGGGTCATAACTTCAGCAAGAAAAATGCCATTCATGTTTCAAAATTCACTTGAAGTCGCACCAAGGTTCCTCAATGAAAATGAAGTGGAAAGTGTTTTGCTTTGTAAATGACAGTAATGATAGTTTGTGGGATTTCAGATATTTCAGTTGAAGGGTGAGCCATTAATACTTGACTACAGCAAGTATGCTTTTGATATATTGGGATTCGCTACTTTAATGTCTTATCATTTTGTGTAACGTATTGGACTTCTGGGTTGATCTGTGGTAAGTTTTTGGGTTTGACTCAATTACACCTGTGGAAGTCTAAGTCATGTTTTCCCTTTTTATCACCCCCCATTCTAATCAATCCTTTTTCTTATCAATGATTCCCTTCGTAATTTGCTCTCTCATTCACTCTTCTTCTTTTGCTTTATCCTCCAATAAGCAGTCTTCATCATGATCAAAGCATGCCGTCAGTAAGAGTTCATTTAAAGTAAAACCTTAATTCTACAATGATCAGTTTGGAGGTACATATAATGAATATGAAAAATTGGTTTTGTCGAGAGATGGTACGGATTATTACTATCCTTCTGACATAAGATGTCTGGGATTCTCTCTTCATTACTTATAGTTTTAATGTTTGGACCCTTGGTTTAATGAGCAAACCTAATTCTAATATGCAGCATGCAAACATGATCCTTTTGGTATTCTTTGCAGATCCCTTTTGGAGCCATTAAGGTTTAGTTCTTAACTTTTGTTTACATTGTTGTTAAACATCTTGTTACTTCTGTTTACATTGTTGTTAAACATCTTGTTACTTCTGTTTGCATTGTAGTTTGTAAAGTTGATCGAGGTTCTTGATGCTAATGGGTAGGTGAATCTCTGAACTAGCTGAATTGTCCTCTTTTTCCGTCTGCCAGTTTGAATCTGTCATGCGATATGACAACAATGTATTATTACTAATATCACAAACAATCTAAATATGAAATATTGGGAGCGAGGTTGACAACAAAGTGGAAACTAGTCATTTTTCGTCTCCTAATCAGCAGTGTGCTTTCATACTCTTTTTTAATGAATATCAGTTTGGAATTGAATATAATGAATATGATAAAATACTTTTGTAGAGAGATGGTAAAGGTATATTATTTCCTTCTGACCATCATGTCTGGAATATTGTCTGTATGACATGTAGTCTGAGTCTCTGCATTCATTAATTCAATGATTGACAAATGTAATTATATTATCTAGCATACAAAAGTGATCTTTTAGAGCGTGATCAAGGTACCATTTTAAACTTTTATTGTTGTCTTGAACATCTTGTTACTTCTGTCTAAATTGTACTTCATAATCATAAAGTGAATCAAGTTGCTGATGCATATTCGCTCCATTAAGCAGGTGAAACTCAGAGTTAGCTGAAATTATTCTCTTTTCTCATCAGCCATTTTGAACCTTTAATGGGTATGAGAAACAATGTAATGCTAATGGTATTAGAAAGATTTCAATGTGAAACAATGGGAAGAAGACTGACAGAAACGAATTAGTAATTCATTATGTATATCTGTGACCATACATGCTTTTACTTTTCTTTAATGAGTAATAGGAGTAAGAAGATTGACAGGAAGTTAAAAACTATCATTTTTCATTTCCCTAACTGCACAACTTGTACCTGTAGTGAATATGGTTCGGAGTTATATATTACGAATATGACAAATTACTTTCGTAGAGAGGAGGTGGAAGGCATTATTATCCTTCTGACCATCATGTGTCCGTCATGCTCTCTTTATAAATTGTAATGTGAATATCTGGATTCATTAACCTATTGGTCAACAAACATGATTGCATATCCAGTATGCAAAAATGATCCCTTTTTGGGACCTGTGCATATCCCTTTGGAGCTAATTTTATGTATTTTTTTAAACTTTCATTGTGATCGCTTTAAACATCTTGTTATTGTTGCTTACATTGTAGTGCATAAACTTGGTAAAGGTTGTTGATGCATATTCACTCTATTAGGTATGGTGAAACTCTTTTATCAAAATTATCCCCTTTTCGATCCGTGAGTTTCAACCTGTGAATGGCTATGAAATACAAGGTAATGCTAATGGAATTGCAAACAAATTTGATATCAATTAATGAGAGTACGATTGACAAGAAAGTGGGAACTATGTCATGTTCTCCCCAACTGTTTACGCTCATACTTTTCTTTACATCTTGGTTTTTTATGATGAATAATCATTGCATGTTGAAGAAGAGAGTCCTTCTTTTGAAATTTAGAAATAGGGATGGAGAAACAGTAATTCAGGCCCGAGTACTGCTTTCCAATCTCATTTGGCAATCATTTTTCCATTGATTTTGTTAGTTTGTGCTATTTTTCTTTAAAAGTGAAATACAAGTCATATATAAAAGAGTAGAATTACAACCATGTGGAGGGTGAAATATAGAGGAGGTTAATAAATTCTCGTCCCTAGGATGTGGGATTTGAACTATTCATATCTTTGTTTCCGTGGAAGGAAAAAACAGAAATGTTTGACTAGAGGAGAATTACAAGTCCTAATCCTCTTATTGAGGAGAGCATGATAAAAACCTGGGCTTGGATTCTTGTAGTACTTGTAAAGAAATAGGGTACTTGCTTTGTCACTCTTTATTTCTCTTGGAGTGTCTGCTGCTTTGCCTTGGATGAGTTTTGTACAGAGAAGGGGTTGACTGAAAACCTTGTCAAGACCAAGGTCATGATCTTCCACACCTCTCCTATGGTGCAGAATGCAGCACGGTTCACAGCAGCTGGTGGACAGATAGAGGTGGTCACCTCATATGTCTACCTAGGGGTGACATTCATGACTCTACCTGGTCCCTTCAGTATGAGACAGGTAGCCACTGATAGGCTGACACGGGGATATGCAGCTTTGGCCATGTTAGAGAGGAGGTGTTATCAGGCACACTTCCAGGAGCCCCGTACGAAAGATGGCTATTTGACACACACACCAGCTATGATGTATGCAGTGATAGTTTGGGGTCCAGGTCTCACAGCAGCCCAGTGGAGTGCGATTAAGAGGCCGCAAGTATGCACTGTGCCTTACGTTTACATATTAAGGGTCATTTTTTGGCGTAGACATGATTGTCGCAGTTTGATTGTGCTGAATGTCATGAGACAAATTGGTATATAAAACATATGTCAGACTACTACATCATTTGCCTATATGCTTATGTTATGACATGTTTAGGATAACCTGTGTTATGAACAACAATTACAAACATGTCTTACTATGTTCCTTTTGGGACAATTGATGTGATGATCTAATGAATTCCCCAAGGTGATAAGTTGATTATCTTAACGGAGCATGCTAAAGACATCATTTTTTGCTCATATATTAAGAATTCTGCTATATAAGAATCCCATTTCAGCCTTCGAAGGCACTCTCACAGGACTTTGCAAACGATCTTTTGTTTCAAACATTTATACAATTTCCTATTCGCCAATACAAGCACCTCAAAGTCTTCTACGAGTGTAGTGGAGCTTGATTAGGTATCTTTGTTCAACTTTTATGAGATATGTTCAATTTTCTACATCAATATAGGTAATCACTGGCCATGGTTGAAAGCAAAGATGTGTTTCATATGTTGGCTGTTCCCATCATGTATCTTGACCTATAAACAATGTGAAAGAAGGTGATATAGGTCATGTTGGAGATGATGATCTTCAATTTCCTTGTCTTGCTTCGATTCCTATTGCAGCTATTGTAGAGCACCTTCGTTGGGATGGTAGAGATGCAGAGTCATGCATTGATAACTTTGTTTGTCAAATGTGCTATTATCCCTCACATGGGTTCATGCAAAACAACCAAAGGTGCTTGCCACTTTGGATACTCTTACCACACTATCTCACGCAAGAATTGTGGCTCATTTTGCTCACCATTGAAAAGAGTTGGAGAGAGAATATGAATGAAGGAAATTCAATGGACACCTTTCTCACAAAGACCAAGGATTTTAAAGAGCACTTGATTTTTGCCGATGAAATCTTGCCACGTAGTTCACTTGTGAAAACTATTCTTAATGGTCTTCTAGATTCTTTTTAGAGTTTTGCCTACTCTTTGATTGATGATGAAAGGTAATCCAAACGTCTTAACCTTTCTCTCTAGGAAGAACAATCTATATAGAATAGGTCAATTATGCATTTTGCAAATAAAGCTTTCTTAGCTAGGCAGAAGGGAAGAAGTAAATGGAGCTTCTCTAATATTAAGCAAAAGTATGCTCTAATGTTGCACAATCAAGGAAGGAAGACAAAATTGATAAGAAAATAGAAAAGCAAAAACACTTTTGCAAGTATTGTGGGGTAAATGATCATGTTATTAAGATCCTAATCTGGTTGCAAAAGAGGCAAAGGAAAAAAGAGGTTGGAATTGTTATTGCAGAGGCCTCTACAACTAAATTATGTATGTCAACCTTGTTGAGAATGAAGAATGAGTGTTTAATACTCATTGTAACCATGACCCTTCTTCTCATGAGTAGTGTATGCCTGTATGTTTGTAGTAGAATGTCGTGTTTGGTATTTTGAAAATGGTGTGACCAAATGTTACCTTGCAACATAGTTTCGTTTCTTCACCCGAGACTTCCCCTATAGGGAATACTATCACATGTGCAAATAAATCTTCTTATACTATCACGGGAGTTGAAAATATCATTTTACTACTATGGTAGGTAGTAAACTCATAATATCAGATGCTTTATATGTGTGAGAGAAAAATTATAATCGATTTACTATAAGCCAAAATCGGCTTGATTGTTAAATTTCTTGATGACAGGTGCATAATACTTGACCTCTCAAATGGTGATAATATCATAGCTTTTGGTTTGAGGATGTTACGTGTGCATCATATATACTTAACAAGAGTTCAACCAAAGCATTGCAGTTTATCACTTCATATGAAGCTTCACATGGTTGCAAACTATCTGTTGCTTATCTATATCTTTCTGGTTATCTTGCAGTGTGCATTGGTTCCTAAACAACAAGGCAAGTTGGATGATAAGGTTGTGAAATGTATATTTGCAGTGTACAATTCTGAACGCAAATGCTATTCTCTTATAATCCAAATGCTAAACACATTCTAGTTAGTTGTGATGTTAATTTTGTGGGGGATCCAATTCAACTCTTACTTTTACGTATAAAGGAGACATAACTTAGCTCAAAGGATATGTATGACACTTTATCGCCTCTTTTTACGGGTGGATATTCAAATGCTTCTCCTAGTGAGACAATTTCATTTCCTTTACAGGTTTCAAATGATAAATGCATATCATTCTATTTTTGGTGAAGATTTCCATGGTGCACTTATTGATGAGTGAGCTAACATAGAAGAGGCAAAAACTGATGATATTTGAAAAGATAGCAAGTTAGATGCATCTTTGTCATATTGTACTTGTTCGGGCTCTCATAACACTTTTGCCCATTAAATTGATGCACTTATTGATGAGATTTTGAAAGATATCAAGTTAGATGTATTGTTGTCATATCATACTTGTTCAAGCTCTCATAATATTTCGTTTCCATTAGATTATTATGCAATAGTTTTTTCTAGTCTTTGTGATGAGAATGAGCCTGTTTCCTCTGATGAAGCATAGATTCAAAAAATTGGATGGTTGCTATGCAATCAAAATATGATATGCTATTATGAAGAATGATACTTGGTCTTTATGTGATTTTCATGCAAAAAAAAAGACCATTACCACTAAATGGGTATACAAGAAAAAGTATAAGATTGATGGAATAATTGATTGGTATACAACTCGGCTTATTGGCAGGGGTTATGCTCAAGAAAAGGGCATTGATTTTGATGAGAACGTTGCTCATCATGGTTGGAATGTACATCAATTGGACATTAAAACTACATATCTAAATGGTGATTTACATGAATAAGTGTATGTACTTCATCCCCATGGTTTTATGCAGAAAGGACATGAAAAAAAGTGCGTATGTTGAAAAGGCATTGTATGGATTGAAGTAAGCACCATGTGCTTGGTATGAAAAGATATACGTCTACTTCCTAACACATAGGTTCAAGAATAGTTCTACTGAGAGCACCTTATATGTTGAGTGTGCATAGTGTACTTTCGAGCATTGTTATATATGTTGTTGTTATGCTCCTCATTAGACCTAGAGAAGCATATTGCTGAATTTAAGGCTGATTTGCATGCCTCTTTTGAGATGTTTGATTTGGGGTGCTTGGAATTGAATGTAAGTTGATGGGATAATAGCTTTGTGTCAAACAAAATACATTGACACATTATTACAAAGTTTTGGCTTTGAAGACTGCAAAACCATTGTGATTTGCATGGGGACATTTCTACGGCTGAGTCTTCATTATGTTGGAGATGCACATGATGTTTTTCTCTATTAGCATGCTATTGAATGCTTGATATACATATGCATGTCTGGATTGGATATTCAATTTGATGGCTCTCATCTTTGGCTATTTGAGTGGTACTCAAATACTCAGATTGTTTTGTCCTAAGGGGGATCATCCTCACCAAATTTACATGCTTAAAAAAAAAATTCTAGATTAGGTTGCTTTGCTGAGTGTAAGGAATTGTTAGTTCCCTTTGTGGATTGATTTCATTCGACATTACTTGACACTTACTAATACATGATCACTAGCTTCTTGTTTACTGCATCCATCACATGGGGAGTTTATTGATATATTTTGGTAGTGATGTGTGTGAACACACTTAGGACCATTCTTTTCCTTCTTTAAGAGTTTTTTCCCATAATCAGAGATTGATAGGTATGGATGAGTTTACTAGACAAGATACAAGAGATCCCACAACCCTAGAACATAGGTGTGAAATAAGATTTGAGAATTACAAGAACTCCCTTGAAAGAGATGAAGTAGATACAAGAAATAACTAGATAGGATCTCGTACTACAAGATTACAAGAATAGATGTCCATGAAATAGATAGACTACACTATAACAAGCAGAAAGAAAAGAACATGAATTAGAACTTGGAAAGTAACTACTTAGAGAACTTGAATCCATGGGCTCCCAAAATTGGCATTCACAAGGCTAATCTCTATGGCAAAACTGTTGGAGTTAGACGTCTGTGGATGCACGCGAATAGCACAAGGAAGAAGCTTGGAGCATAAACACAATATGAATGTATTACTAGAGAATTTACAAAGATAAGTAGCCCATTAGGGCAATAGTCATATATACAAGCCGGGGGAAAAAAACCTCCTAAAGAGGAAAAAAGTGCCCCGGTGGTCCTAGAGTGTTCACACACATCACTACCTAAATATATCAACAAATCCCCCTTGGGAGTAATGTGGTGAACAAGTAGCTGGCACTCATGTATAAGGAAGTGCCAAGCTATGTGGAAATCACTCCACAAAAGGAAGTAAGCCCAAAGCTTTGCAAAAATCTTCAAACTTCTCCCTAGGCAGAGTCTTCATGAAAAGGTCTGCAATGTTCTCCTGCATGGGCACATATGCCAAGCTGATCTCCCCAGCAGAGAACCTCTCCCTGACATAATAATAATGCACCTTAATGTGCTTAGTGCGAGTATGCAACACAGGGTTCCTCGCAACTGCCAATGTGCTCTGACTGTCAGTGGAGATGGTGGTGGTAGAAGACTAACCAACACCCAAATGAGCCATAAGGCGTCTGAGCCACACACACTCAACAGTCACTGTGAAAGCTGCCCTATACTCCGCCTCACAGCTGGAAGTGGCCATAGTAGGCTGCTTCTTGCTCAACCAAGATATACATGAGCTACTAAGCATGAAGCAAAAGCCACTAGTGGACACACGAGTGTCATAGCAACCAACCCAATCAGAGTTAGAAAAAGCATGCAAATCTAGCGGTAGTGATCCCCCCTTGGGATAAAACAAACCAAGTAATCGTGTACCACTCAAGTAGCAAAAGATGCGCTTAACCACCTGCCAATGCTTGACTCCTGGGCAATGCATAAACCTGCTCATCTGTGAGACAACAAACTGAATATCTGGCCGAGTAATGCATAAGTAAATCAGGCATCCAACAACCTACTGATAGAGGACACCATCAAATGCATCTCCAGCATCATGAAGACTCAATCGTAAACCTGTCTCCATAGGAGTGGCAATAGGCTTACAGTCTTCAAGGCCAAAACGCTACAATAATGTGTCAATATATTTTGTTTGACACAAAGCCATTCCACCATCAACTTGCATAAACTGAATGCCCAATTAGTGATGCAAATGCCCAAATCAGACATTTCAAATGAGGCATGCAAATCAGCTTAAAATTAGCAATATGCTTCTCAATAAGACCAGTGAGTAGCATGTCATCAACATAAACAACAATGGTCAGAAGCACATCATTAGCACGCTTAACATATAAGGTTCTTTCAGTTGGACTATTCTCAAAACCATGTGCAATCAGATAGGCATGTATCTTCTCATACCAAGCACGTGGTGCTTGCTTTAAACCATATAATGCCTTCTTTAACCTGCACACCTGGTTTTCATGCCCTTTCTGCACAAAGCCACGGGGCTGAAAAACATACACTTCTTCATGCAAGTCACCATTCAGAAAGGAAGTTTTAATGTCCAATTGATGTACATTCCAACCACTCTGCTCATCTGAGATTTCTTCATTATTTGCATTGGCGCGTTGCAAACGACATTGTAGCTCAGTGATGAGTAGCACCTCTTTTAATGTCAATTCGGGAAGACGTGAGGATGGTATGATCACCTCGAGCAAGTGAATACACAAGTGCGTGAGTGAGAAGCACTCTAACATGCACACACATACACACACATACACACACACGTGCACACAAGGTAAGACAAAGAGAGAGAAGCAATGGAGTTCTTTTAGATTACTTCAAAAGTGCTCATACAAGTTCACTTCTATCACAAGCTAACCCCAAAAATGAGCTCTCTAGCTCTATTTATAGTTTTTGACTAGTTTTTGGTCTTGTCCAGACCTAGTGTCCGGCCTAGTTAAAAATTAGGTTCTCTGGCCTATTTGGAGGTTCAAACGGAGTCTAAAAAATGTGAAAACTGATAGGTAGGTACTTCTAATGCTCCTCAAGCTCAAGGACTCCTTGGCTTGCACAAAATGGAGCTACAAAAATATGAAATGGTATTTACAATGGTTTTTAGTGATGAAAATCACTATTTTTGTAGGGATTTCTTCTAACATTTCGACATACATTTCCTCGAGCTCCCTACTTGCTTCTTCTTCTTGTGGGTCCACCTCTTGGATATGCTTTAGCTTCATGAAAAAAATAAATGGCCTACTTGCCAGATCTTCGTTGACTACTCTGTCTGCTTGTGCCTTCTCTTTGCTTCGACTCCCTTCGTTGACTTCCTTGTCTTGTGAGTCCTTCAGTTCCTTGACTGCCAACACCCCCCCCTCTCTCGCGTCTGTCGTCTCTGGCAGACCCTTGTTGAGTGGGTCGTTGGATGTAATATTCCACAACATCGGTGGCTAAATGATGTTCTGCTATTCTCAACCCTTTGGCCAAATCAGTGAGTAGGGCATCCCAGTCTACTGGCCCTGGAACTTCTGGATGTGGTATACGTAGCTTTTCTGAATGTAGGGCTTGTTCCACCGCAAATAACTGTAATAGATGAGATGATCTGGGAATGAATATCTCAGCATGATATTCCCAGAACCCGGTGATGAACATTTCTTCAAACGTCTGTTTGAAGCAGGCAGGTAGATACTTTATTCGAGCATGCCACGCGTATACGACGTTAATGGATGGTGTGGTGCTCATATCGTAGACAAGGTCCTGATTCCCTTCATTAAATCCAATAGCCGAAAGATGAGGTTCTTTGATGTTCCTAAATGTCCTGAATGTAACCAGCATGAGCTCAAAAATTTTGAGGCACATCTGTGCCATGACATCGGGGACATTCTTGAACCTGACTGCCCAGTGTCGGATGGTTGAAATCATGTAGTTGACGGTGGGTTGGCCATTAGGAGGTGCTAGGTACACATAATTTAACCACTTTTCATATCCTTTAACCGTCAAAACTGTTTTGGTGTACTCCGGCCAAGACCTTCTTCGAAAGACAGGGCAGTAGCAGGGATTATACTTGATATATAGAGGCATGTTATTCCACGTGCGTACCATCTCAGGGTAGGTTTCAAGCAGGCAGATCCTCCAAGGAGGTTGATGTATATTCCCCTAGTTGGCACTTGCCGGGATGTCATCTGGTGCAAACTGTGTCGCCGAGGTTGGTTCTTTTGTTGTGTGTTGCTTGATTTCCGCATTGTAATCCACCATTAATACGCAGAATGGAACATACAGATCATCGGACGTGCCAATCCACCTATGATGGGAGAGGTTTCTGAAGTAATCCGATTTTATGACGACTTCTTCCAATCGTGACATAGATGCTATCTGAACTGCAACTCTCTCATCATGGGTTGTAGCAACCTTCTCCAACCTTTGCATCCATTCAGGCGCTTCTATCTCAATCATGTCCATGCCTTCTTCTGTTTGCTTACCTTCGGGTGTTGGCATGGGAACATATGGGTCTTCAAAGATCTCCTCCACTTGAATTGGCACTAAGTCTTCAGGTTCCGGTTCAGCCAGGGGAGAGGGTTGACGTTCGTATTGAAGAACTTTACTTCGTAGTACTTCTAGTTCTGCTTTGAGTTCTGCGACTTCTTCTGAAGTGTCGACTGCTGTTGTGACCTTGCTTGGTGACTCCTGCTGAGTTGCCAGCTGCTTTAGTAGATCATCTCTTTCTCTTTCTAATGCTGCGTGGGCTTCTAGGAGGTCGGCATGGGTTTCCAAGATGATTTGCATATTTCCAGATGGGATAGCCTTGAAATTCTCTGGGTCAATTTCCTGTGGTGAACCCTCCATTGCTGCTTCCAAGTTTTCTTTGTTCTGTTTCTACAGTCTCTTATTCTCTTCGAGTGCTGCAGACATGTGCTTCCATAATAGGGCGAGATTGCGTCGAAGCTTGAGATTGTCTATGATTTGAGCATGTAACATGTCGTCGAGTTGTTGTTTTTCTTCAGTATTTGACTGGGGTGGATTGGTGACTAATTGATCATGTTGTGCTTGCAATGTAGTATACTGCTGTTGTAATAGTCACTTCTCCTTCTCTAATTCAATGAATCTTGCTTGGAGCTGTTCATGGCTTCTGAAGAGACTCGTATGCTGTGCGTCTAGGTGCTGGTAATGCTGTTGCAGTTGAGACATACATTGGTACATATTATTAAATACATTGTTAATGGGAGTGGATGCGGGAAAGGTGTTGAATGCAAAAGGGAAGGGAAAAGGGAATGGGAGCGTGTATGCTGTGCTTGAAAAGGGTGAAGTTGGTGGTGGGGGAATGGGAGATTGTGGACGTATGGGGGGAGGGAGGGGTGCAGAGGTAGGTGATATGTCCATGAGATCAAAGGTGGATGCGGTCGTGGGAGTGATTGTGAACATGGGAATTGTGGCTGCGGTGATGGTGGTGAAGGTGTAAAGTGGTGTGTGTAGTTGTGAATATGAACCGCCAGAAAGTGTGATCGGGGGAACAGGTTTTTTCGTGGCTACAGTTAGAATTACAGAGTTAGTAGTAGTGTAAACAAGAGAGGTGGAGATCGGTTGTGTAGGTTGTGTGGGTTGACTAACGGTCTGTGCTTCAGTATGGGAAGTGGACCCTAGGGCTGTGACAGTAGTGGTTACACTGGTAGTGGGAGGTGAGGGTGGTGGAGTTGGAGGGAGAGGGGGTAAGGGGGGTGACGGGGGTGCACTGGTTGTATGGGCTTCCTCAGTGTCATGAATAGTATGAGCTGTGCCCGTGGTTGTGGATGTGGTGCCCTGTGGTTCTGATACTAATACATTCATTTGTTTTCCTGATCGAGGGGGGCGTCTGCCATATCGTCGTTCCGATCGTCATGAATATGCAAGAGCAGTATGCACTGTCTCCGGTACCCCCAACGCATCAGAGATCATGTCAAGGGTTGCGCGGTATTGCTCATCCACACCTTCCTCCTCAAGGATTTGGTTCATAAGGGCTTTTCCTGCTGTCAAGGATAGTTTGTGCTGTTCTTGAACTCGGTTGATAGTATCATACAACTTTTTCAATTGCTTCGTATAAGCCGGGGCACCCTTGAGTTCTTGTAGAACTTCTTGCTCATATTCCTGCTCTTCTTCGTCGGACAGTCCCTCTTGTTCGTCCTCTTGTTCGTCTTCTTCATCATCCTGCACTTCGACTACATCTGGTTGGACTGGGTGGGGTTGGTCTATGACTGTCTGCTGCCCGCTTGCCTGCTCTGCCTCCACTTCTAAATTTGTAGCATTGATTATTCTGGATACCTCTTCATCAGTTAGATCTTCCAATGTAAATCCGTGAGGAAACTCTAAGTCGGTTGGTATAGGGGGAAACATTAGATTCGGTCCATCTGTGCTATGTCTTGGTAATCTAATAGTGAAGGGTTGCACACGCCTTGGAAGCCGTGGAGTTGTCTCTGGTGTCAGTGTCGCACCGCGGGCCTGTGCACAGGGCATCTGAACTGCGCCTCCCATTTTCTTGGATGGAGGCCCTACGGTGGATAGTCTACGTTGGAATTCTTGCACCCTAGTCCAAATAAGTGCCCTTTGAACTGGCACATCATATGCCAAACATCTGTAAACAATCCTTGTGAGAGCACAACATCCATACAGTACTGACTTTTTCTTCTTATACCACCGTTGATGAGCCAAGTGGATTTGGTCAATAATCCAGTGGGGCATGTTGATTGTCAAATCGAAGGCATCTACTAAATATAGACTGAACCATATCTTCTTGGGTGGCATTGTGAACCTCTCTTGAACGGGGAATGCAAAATGCTACATGACCATTTGCAAGTGAATGGCAATAGTCGGTGTCATTGCCACCATGTCTTTGAGTTTCGTCAGATTCCTGTTCTTCATGTTATTTGGAACCATTGTCTCTTTTTCGGTGGGGATATGCATACCTTTCATGTCGAGAGCTTCCCTCACCAAGTTGTTTGTCAGTCTGAACCGTTTCAGCTCATTGCCCCTTGTGAGAGATGGGAGGACAAAGGTGCTGTATCCCTTTTTCTCTTTGCTCGGAGTGAGGGTGCTAATCAAATACGAGCACCTCAGGAAGTCTGGCTTTGGCAGTTGGGCTTTGAAGTAATCGTACAGTCCCGCTTTCTTCCATATCGGTTTCAGCCCTTCATTATTTTGAAGTCTTTTGAATTCCTTGGTGAAGAAATGATACCTTCCCCAGCGCCCGTTGAATTCTATCTCTACCTCCCACAGGTAAGTGCCTTCCCCCAAAGGTCCTGCCACGTCACTGAACCAATGTGAGTTTTTGCTGACTGGCATTGTGTGCCCCTGTGGAGGATTCTACACCGGTATGGCATGTAACGCTCTCAATGCCACTGGACGCTCCTTCAATTCCTCCTCAATAGGAAGACTTTCAATATCCACAATCTGAGGGCTGGTGCCCACCTGGGAGCTAGTTCTTGCCTCGGCCATATCGAGGAAATTGGTCACCAGTTCTGTGAGAATATACAAAGGAGTGTTAACATTGCAAACGGACACCAAGCGTTCATGTGTCCCCGTCACAACATTAACATGATTTAGTGAGAGGTTAGTAGGTCAACAAGTGCTCGGTAATCGTGTGTGGAGTTAGGGAATGGATAATCCTAAGAGCTAAATGGAATGATGTGGTGTATGAGTGATGTAGTTAGTAAGTGGGTATGAATTTACAAATGAGGGTCGGGGGGTTTATTACACGTTTTGGGCTGCCAAACAAACAGAATGGCTGTTGGTCTTGATTTTGTGGAGACTCTGGAGGGCTTTATAAGAGGGTCTGCTTGGAAATGAGGCTTTTTAGGGACCCATTTACAAGTGATTCTACTTGTGCTCATGGGTGAATATGTGTTCGTGCGTGGTGTATAAGAATGGGTATCTGATGTTAGGGTGATTGGACCATGTTGTACGGGATGTGGTTTCTGTGTAGCTATTTGAGCCTGCAAGCAAGCCTTAGGCACCCAAATTTGTCTTGATTGTGGGCTAGCCTTCATCGACTTTTTGGGTACCCAGATAGACTTCATTTTCACAGAAGAATTTCTGAAAGACTTCTTATTAGTGTCGTGTCGTTGATTACTAATAAGAATCTTTGCCTATGTGGTTGGCTTGATCACAACAGGCTGTTCGCCTTTCCACACCCACACTTGTTTCAATGGCTGAGACATCCTGCTTCTCACGGTCGTTTGGCCTCCAGCATAGGTAGTCTTCTGTATTTGATCTGCTGTTGGTTGCTGCATCCCTCTGACCTTTGGAAAAGAAGGGAGTTCCGTTGTGTCCTTGACCTCTTTATTGAAATCATCATTCCTCTGCATCACATAGTTGTGGACAAGAACATCATGATCATCTTCATGTGTACTCCTAGAAGGACCAGGAGTGTGTGCCTTGCCTAATTCCTTGAGTGATTCACTTTCTAACTCAATTGTAATGCGTTTCTCATTGAACCAAACCTGAAGAAGTCCACTTCTTACATTTAGATTGACTTCATGGTCATAGATCCAGTCTTGACCCAAGACCAGAGGCTCAGTGAGGTCCTCATCTTGACACACTAGTACTTTCACTGTCATTAAAACATCTTGAATGTGGAGGGGAAGTTCCACCTCACCCATGCAAGGGGTTTCCACACCTCCCAATCCTATGAGATAGGCTTCTATAGGTTTGACTTTTAATTTCAACTTTTGACAGTAAGAAAATTTAACAGCACTAGTGGCTGCACCTGAGTCAATCAAGGCTTGCACAGTTTTTGCACTTATTCCTTGTCCTATCTCTAAGGTCACAAATGGGCGTCGATCGATTATTTTATGGGCACTTATTCCGGAGACTTCACACATTGCCATATGACATCCTGGGTTCGCATAGTCATCTGCCCTAGGCTGATCCCTACCCTATCGTCTCAACTTCATCCTTCTGATGCGTTCTAAAGCTTCTGCTTGAGCTTCTTTTCGAATTCACTTTTCTTCCTCTTTGCGTTTCTTGGCAATGTTGAGTCTATTTAGAATCTTTTCAGTCAGAGGTTCCTGATATAACTTGACTCTGCACCCGCTTATGTAGCTAGGTAGAATATCGCCTTCTAATGTGGCTAGTTGTACTGCTCCACTCGTTGAGATCCTATTTATGATCATAGGTCCATAGCCACGCTTCTCTAATTTTCTCGCATGTTGCTTCAGGGTGTAGACTAAAACTAAATCTCCGGTCTTCAATCCTTTCTCCTTAACATGGGCATCAAAGTAAGCCTTCTGTCGTTTTTTAGCTTCATATATTCCTGCGGAAGCCCTCAGTCTTGTTTCTCCTAATCGCTCAAGGTCAAAGATCCTAGAGGAGAGCTCATGGCCCGTCCACTCATGCTCCTGTGCTACCTTTAGTGTAGGTATCAAGAAGTCCAATGGTAGCACTGCATTTTGGGCAAATACCATATGAAAGGGTGTGGCTTGGAGTACCGTTTTATAGGCAACTCTGTATGCCCAAACAGCATGGTGTAGCTGTTTGTCCCAATCAGAGCGTTTATTATTTACCAATTTAGTCAACACATTGCATAGGATCTTATTTGTGCTTTCTGCTTGCCCATTAGCTTGTGGGTGATAGGGAGTAGACTTCTTGTGGACTATCAAGAATTCTTGGAGAAGATTTTCAATAACTTCATTAAGGAAATGGGTGCCTCTATCACTTACTAGCTCTATGGGTAGCCCGTATCTAGTGAACACATTCTCAAATAAGAACTTAGCGGTCGTCTGAGCATCATTCTTTGTCGTAGCTCTTACCTCTACCCACTTGGTTAGATAGTCTATGGCCACAATAATATATTCTGCATGCGAACCCTTAGCTGGGGGATTAATAGGACCAACAAAGTCTATTCCCCACTTCGAGAATGCACGTCCACCCATCATAGGCTTTAGTGGCATCTCATCTTTGCGTATAGGGTACTGAGTTCGCTGACAAACATCACACCTCTTCACATAGGTATGTGCATCCATGTGAAGGGTCGGCCACCATAAGCCTGCAAATAGGATTGCCTTAATCACCCGATCTGGTCCAAAGTGTCCTCCTGCTACACCTTGGTGAGCAGTTTCCAAGATCTTGATGTATTCACTCTCATGGACACATAGTCTCAGGTAACCATCTTTACCACGCTTGTATATATTATCACCAATGAGTGAGTAATCTAGGGCTTCTTGTTCTAGACTTCTTTGTCTGGCCAGTGTCATATCTTGAGGGAATGTTCTCGTCCTCAGGAAGGCTACTAATGGTTCACTCCAATCTGGCACTATGGACACTTGATAAAGAGTGGCATGCTCCACCGGTGGTTTAGTGCAATAGATTGGGCATTCCTTGCACAACTTATGGGCATCTGCTTCCATAGTAGGCCAATGCACTCCGAGTCTCCTTAGTGTCTGTAGGGTTCGTTGTTTTTAGTAGTGTTGCTCTAATGCACCTACATGTGCTAATTGCAACCATTTAGCGTACTCATCCTCTTCCACACAACAAGCTAGGATCCCTTGATCTGTGTGCTTGTACATAATTCCTGCCATGATCTAGTATTTTTGGGCTTTTATTATCTCCCTATCTTGAGTGTTTATGACTGGGTGATTGGGCCCGTATGTCAATACTGGCACTAATGGCTTAGCCCATTGAGGTACAACTTCCAAATTAAACAAGTAAGCATCAGGAAGGTCATCTGACACTCCTTGTGGGGCTTCTCCAGATGTGAGCCTAGAGAGATGGTCAGCTCTCAAATGAGTCTTACCTTTCCTCACCACGACCTCAAAGTCATATTCCATTAGCAAGAGAAACCATCTTACTAATCTACTTGTATTGCATGGTTTTTTTACCAAGTACAATAATGCCTGATGATCAGTAAAAAACTTAAACTTATTTGCAAGCAAGTAATGTCTAAACTTTTTGACCGCATACACCATGCCTAATCCCTCTCGTTCAGTGGTGGTATAATTTCGTTCAGCTGCATTCAGCTGTCTAATAGCATAGGCAATTGGAAGATCCATGTTACCTTCACCCGTAGGTTGTGCAAGCACACATCCAATAGCATAATTGGATGCATCTACATGAACATGGAAGGGCTTATTCCAATCTGGTGTGGTCAAGATTGGTACTGAACACAATCTTCTTTTGAGCTCATTGAAGGAGTCCTCACATTCATTGGCCACTCAAAGTTAGTCAAAAGCCCATACAGAGGCTTTGCTATGATGGCATACATGTGTATAAACCGTCGGTAATAACCACAATGCCCCATGAAAGCTTGCACTTCCTTGACATTCTTTGGCCTAGGTAGCTTGGCTATGGCTCTTACTTTCTCTTCATCGGTGGATATGCCATTCTTTGACACTATGTGTCCTAGAATCTTGCCTTGCCTGACCATGAAAACACACTTTTCTAGGTTCAGGCAGACTTGATACTCTCTACACTTGTCAAAGATTTGCTTGAGTTCTGGTATATGTGTCTGTATAATGTTGGAATGAGCACAGAGATCATCAACATAGACCTCTAAATTCTTCCTCAAGAACTCTTTAAACACGTGACACATCAATCTTTGGAAAGTTGCAGGAGCATTGGTAAGCCCAAATGGCATTACTCTAAAGGCAAATATGCCCCACTCTGTGGCAAAAGCTGTCTTATGCTGATCTTCTAGAGCTATGGCTACCTGATTGTAGCCCGAAAATCCATCAAGGAAGCTGTACACTTCCTTGCCTGCTACTCTTTCTAGCAGATGCTCAGTGATAGGAAGCGGATAGTTGTCCCAAATAGTGGCTGCATTAACCTTCTTCAAGTTAATGCACACACGTAGCTTTCCATTCTTCTTGGGCACCACTACAATGGGGGACACCCACTCGGTGTGCTCAATTTCATAAATAAATCCAGCTTCTACCAGTCTATCTATCTCCTCTTTGATCTTGGTAGCATAATTATCATTATATGTGTATGGCTTTTGCTTAGAAGGTTTAGCATCTGAGGTCATGGGGATAGTGTGTGAGCATATGTCCGGGTCTACACCTTTCAAATCCTTGTAACTCCAAGCAAATACATCTTTGTATTCTCTTAGCAAGGCTATCAACTCATACTCCTCTTCTTCCGTCAGGTCATGCCCTATGTAAGTGCATCTCTCTTCTCCTTCTTCCATGGCCACAACTATTTTCTTGGTGGTTTCTTTGTTATCATAGGCCTCTCCTGATTGAGCTTCACGTCTTGGCATCCTTACCATGACTCTTCTATCGTCTATCTCATACTTTTTAAAGTTTTCAGGGACCTCAAACAAAGATTCTTCCTCTTCTGGTGTGACTTCTCTCTTCTTTCTTTTCTTTCCTTCATCCTTAGGGGTCACTTTTGTGGCTAACCTTACATCATTTGTAAGCCCTCCGTGTCTCTGGGGTTGAAATTCTACCTCATAGAAGTATTCTTCATCTGATGCAAAAGGTGGGTCCATAATGATTGACTCTAGGTCGGAGTCACTTGCATCCTCAAATGCATCAGGGCTAGGTTCGCATTCTTCTAGAACTGCCTCTCCCATGATTGGCTCTATGGAGAAGACTGAAATGTCATAGCCATCCTCATCACAGTGGGGTGTCCATTGTTCTTCATTGATGGCTACATCCATTGTTGCTAGAATTTCTGCCCAGCCGTGAGGTTCAAATTCTTCATCAGGGAATACAACAGGTGCATAGGCTGGGTCTTGAATTGATCTATGTGTCTCTTTCGCACCTACTTCTCTTGCTTTTTCTTTCTTCTCTTCTTCTACTGCTACTTTGCACATCCATAAGTGGGTATCTTCATGCATCCATGAGGATCCTGATCCTATGGAATGCACCGACTCGGTATCATCTTTAGCTCTATGGATGGGATTCCATTGGATAGGAGGGACATCTCTATGAGAGTAGTCTTTGAGATTAACCTTGGTCGTGACACCTAAGTGTTGCAAATACAAGGAATTGGTTCCCCAATCCTGTACCACTTGCAACTGTCGCATAAATGGTCTTCCCAAAATCATCTCATAGGCATGATTTTTGCTAAAGTCACATATAGCAAATGTGTGCTCAAATTCTACACCACAAGTAGTGAGAGTTATTCCTTCTAGCAAGCCTAAGGGTCTTTCTATGCGACCATCAGCCATCTGCAATTTCATTCTCGTTATCCTGAGTGCTGGTTTGCCCCATCACTTCCATAGGGAAGTGGTAGCAATGGCAACTCCTGCACCGGAGTCTAGAATGGCCTTGGTTGTGTATCCTTGGTGGGTGATGGGAAGATAGGTGTTTCCTTCTTCACCTTCACTCATATCTCCTATCTTGTCTAGAGGAATTTCTGGCACTGTCCTATGAGAACCTACCTGGGAACGCGGTTTGGCTATCTCTGGTACCTATTTGGCTACATGTTTCCACAGTTCTGGCTTAACTTTGAGCAGCTCTTCTAAAGTGAGATTGCACTGCACTTTAGTATTCTTTACTACCTCCATGTTCCTAGGTATAACTGAATCTTCGTTTCTTACCATGACCGTGGGTGCTCTCATACACGTGGACTTTGCTTCCCATGGGCCTGTGAAATGGGGTAGTTCTTGTATGGAATTAGATTCGAAGTCTAATCTCTCCTGAGATTGAGTGCTCTCCTGCTCTTCATAAATGGATGGGATGTCTTGTGGGAATTGATCGTGTGCATTATCCACAAGTTCAATGGGAGGAGGGACTTCACTTTCTTTAGCCCATTTGTCTTCTTGAATCTCTCGTAGGAATTCTGGTCTGAACCGATTCATAGAAGAAGATGTGTCTGGCTCCGTAGAGTTAGGCACATAGGCTTCCTGGGCAGGAAGGCTTGCCCTCATACTTGCCTTGCCCTTATTTTGAGAGACAAGTTCCTTTTCTGATTGTGCTATTAGTCTCTCCAACCTTTCTAGCAGTCCATCAAAGTGCAACTGCGTCTTAGCTGAACTAGAGATGTTAAAGAGGCGACTGGCTTCAAACATGGTTTGGGCCAATTCCACCATCTTACCACAAATTTTGGTTCGTTCAAGCTCTAGTTCTGCTCTAGGGTAACACTTTTCATGATCGGTCACGTTTGGCCCTTCTTGGATTCTGGCCTGATATGCTTTGAGCATCATATTTAGGTCTTCAGGAGTGGGATCTGCTAGGACTGATCCTACTCTAGGGGGTGATGGAGTAGCACGAGGCGGGTTGGAAGGTGGTGGGTCGGATGGAGATGGGAATGGTGGGGGTGGGGTAGTGTGAGAGGGAGTTTGAGATGTAAGTTCAACGATCCTGGATTTCGTTTCTCTTAGGCTTTCTTCGAGTTCACTCATCTTCTTAGCCCATTGCCTCTTCATTCTTTCTCTACTGTCTCTCCAGGCTCTAGTCCTCTTCTTGGTTATGCTCTCCATTTCACTAACTTCGGCACTCTTTTCCTGACCTATACCTGGGTTCTTTTGCAACTTGAGCTCTAGTGACCACTTGCACTGGTGCAGTGGAAGTCACACTCCCTGTGGAGTCTACAACTAATCCGATAACATTGATAGGAGTGATTTTTGGCATATTATTGGGATTCTTTGGGCAATCTTGTAAGAGATGCTCCTTTCCACAATCTTGGCAAAAGCCTTGGATTGTCACTGACTGGGGTTGTGTAGATGGAGGTAAGGGGCAATCACGAATGAGGTGATCGCCCTGACATCTGTAGCATGGTCCTCTAGGAATGAGGTTCTTACTTGCCTAGGTTGTGGTCTAGGGTTGGGGTTTGTATACATGACGTTTGCGTAATCTGACTCCCAACTAGGTTCACTTGGGTCTTCACTATAGTAGGACTCACCATGTTCAGGAGACTGCATGTAGTAAGCCTGCGGACTATCTATGTGAGTGGAATCAAAACTATGATCACTTGGGTCACTTTCTGACAGCAATGGTGTTACTGGCACTATGGCTCTATTCAGGTTCTCTTCTGTAGCTACGTACTTTACATGGATCACATTGGCTGGAGCAGGAGGTTGTTGGCTAGCACTGGTTGAGGTCTTTGTTGGGGCTGATATTGTGGTTGGTAGGTTTGTTGAGGCCTAGCATACTGTTGTGGTGGATATTGGTTTTGATATCTTCCCTGTTGTGGATATGGCTGAGGGTAATTTTGCTTGACAGTTTGTTTGTTATAAGGGCAGTCTTGTGCGGTGTGGTTAGTGTATCTCCATTCTATGGTGCAATATTGGCTACTAGGGTTCACTTGGGGTTGAGCCATGATGGGACATACGTTTGCCGTGTGGTCACCACCACAAGTATAGCACCTCTTTACTCGGGCAAATCTAGGAATTTTTTTACTAGAGACACCTAGTTTTTGAGCTACTTTCTCAGCAAGTTCCTCAATTGATGTAGATTGCGAGGAAGAGAGGCTAGAAGCGCTATCGAAATCTTTGTAGATTTTTGAAAGCTCTAGTTCCTCCCCTAGGTTATCCTCAATGTCAATGCACATGCTTACACACTCTTCTATGGTCCTAGGGTCCTTCAAGTACACATAGGATCGCAACTTTGTACTTAGCAATCCATCCAAGAATAAGGCCACTTGTTTGGCTGGTGTGGGCAACTCAGGACTAGGGCATCTCTCAAGATATTGCCTAAACCTTCTTCCTGCAAGTCTCACAATCTCCTGAGGGGTCTGCTTGAAGCTATGTATCAATGAGGAAGTATTATGCCTTATGCCGCTTTTAGAGAATTCAGTGATGAAAGCCTCTAAGAGTTGGTCTATGCTCCTAAACTGCCTCTCATTCAATGGTTGAAACCACGTTAGGGCTGTGTTCCTAAGGGTTAGACCAAAGGCATTATACTGCGTGAATAGGTCCTCAACTTGCTCAGCTCTCAAGACTTGCCTAAACTCGGCCACATGATCATATGGGTCTCCTGTGCCATCAAAGTAGTTCTTCATGGACTTAACTAGCTGAGTCGGTCTCAAAGTCCTCGTGTGCTCTCTAGGTTTTGGTAGAGGGAATTCATCCGCATTCCTTTGGTTCCTTGGGGCTCTAAGTCCCTCAGGTTCCACTCTGTTTGTTTCCGTTCTCGTTCTTTCTCTTCCCACTGGGTTGGCAAAGCTTACCTCTGGTCTATCTCTATGTCTGTCTCTTTGAGCTCCGTGAGCTTGGGATGTTCCAGCTCTTGGGTGACCAAAGGACACATTCGATCTTGGTTGGGGGAAAATAAATTCACCTTTCCAAGTGTAAGCATGCCTATCATTTTCTGTAACCACAAAGATCCTCTCTGAAGCGTGATCTAAGTAGGTCACTCTGCCTGGGCTATCAGGATCTTTGAACTCATATATCATGATTGTTCCTACCTCATTTGGCTGATCAGATCTATACCTCCAAATGGCTTCATCAGTCTCTCGGTTCAGGAGTAGATCTATGCTCTTATTGTCTTGGGGAATCCACTCTAGTGTGATAATCCTAGTGAGAACAGATTTGCCTCTGGGGGTTCTAGGTTCTACACCCATGTTTCCTTGCTCCAGGTCACCTAAATCCGTTTCCGGGATCACATTTCTAAATTCATCTGTCCTATCTGGATGACTGGTGACTACATATATGGTTCCTTCTTTGTCCAAGTATGCTCCATTTTCAAACTTGACAGTTGGGTGTTCTAGTCCAATGGATTGGTTAGGGTTTTTAATCTGGACCACTGATCTTCCTAGGCCATCCTCATAGATGCTAGCACCTAGTCGGTTGGTCCTAAGGTATTCCAGCTGCGTCTTGTAGGGGCCTTCTACCCTATGTAAGTATGGCACACCTGAACTTCCTGTAGGTCTCTCCATACCGTGGGACATCTCTGACTCACTAGTTTCAGAGCTAGGGTAGTGTGAATAATGGCTCAACTGCTGGGCCCAAGACCTAGCGGTATGATTAACACTAGCCTCTGAAGACCTAAGACTTTGTCTATCTCTTCCTAGGTATCGTCCTGATCTAAGGTTCATATGCCTATTTGAGTAATCCCAATTTTTACCCAAGGTACAACCTCGTTGCTGAGTTGAGTTAATTTTCCGCACTTGAATGTTGATCGTCTCACGTTAGGTTCTTTTCCTTTAAAGTTGTCGGTCACACACAGGTTATCTCTTGACTTAAACTTGATTTCTTAGATAGTCTTGACTTGTCTCGTGCCTATCGTTGCCCTGACTTACTTCTAACACTACTCGAACTTAGCCTAAGCTAGGGATTGACAGAGGGATTTGAGAATCTTCCAACCTTGAGTTTCTCCCTTGGTTGCCCTTGTGTGCTCAGGAAGTGTGTTCCCAAGCTTGCACTTACTCTTGCTCCGATCGCCCTTTGATGCTCTCACTGGACCTGTAAGAGTCCCAAAATTAGCTCAAGACTTAAATTCAAAAGACATAACCAAGCACTTTCATTCATGTAGCTCAGATACCAATTAGCCTTTTGTCTTTATGGAAAACAATCTAGAGATCCCTTGGCTTTGTTCCCCCTGAATATGGTCACCTTTAAAATACTATATCTAATAATCCTAATATTAATTTCACCATAACCAGTGGAAGTTTTGGCTGTACTCCCCACGAGCTTTCCAATAAGCCCAAGATCACCCCAAATGGATTTCGTATGAGAAAGTTATGACTGTTCAGGGTTCTAGGTTTAAAACAGGGGAAAACAGGTCAACAGGCAACTGGGCTTTTTCTCAGATCACTAGTGTATAGGCCTCAAACTACTCTAAATGTGTGATTTTTGTGTCCCCAATTACTCAAAAAATTTGGAATTAAAAACCCTAAAATTTTGGCCGAAAAGCCTGTCAATCGCGATCGACAGGTCTGTCAATTGTGATTGACAGAGGTGTCCGTCGGGGCCTGTCGGTCGCGATCGACACGTCAATCGCGATCGACAGTGTCAATCGCGATCGACAGAGTCGATCGTGAGTCCTGTCATTCGCGATCGATGGTGTCAATCGCGATCGACACTTTTTCCGAGATTTTCGCCGCAATTTCAATCGATCGGGGATGTGTCCATTGCGATGGACACGTGGCAACACGAGAAATTCAGTCAATCGTCAAAATTCAATCGGTCGCGATCGACGGTGTCAATCGTGACTGACAGAGGTGTCGGTCATGGCTATCAATCGCGATCGATGGTGTCAATCGTGATTGACAGGGTCTGTCGGTCGTCTCTGTCGGTCGCGATCGACAGAATCTGTCGATCGTGGCTGTGGATCGCGATCGATGGTGTCGGTCGCGATTGACAGAGAAACACGGAATTTTTTAATTTTGTTTAGTGATTTGGAATGTGCTCTCCATGTGTATTAAGGTGGTGTACTTTGTTTTACCAAAAACCCAAATTTTTTGTCAATCGGGATCGACAGAGGTCTGCGACACAGAGACAGTTTCAAGCTTGTTCGTACCTGCGTAGCGTGCTGCACACGATGATACAACAAGATCCTGCAAGAGTGCTCAAGAAACAAGCAAAAACAACACACACAATTCGCTCTCTCGCTCTCTCTCACAAGTGAAATGAAGGAAATGGAGGGGAGAAGGTGATATGATAAAAAAACTGAAATTTTCGCGATGATGGAGATGGAGATCGGATATGGTGATGATGATGATGGTGATGATGATGGTGAGGTAAGAAAGAGAAAAATAAGAAAAGTAAAGAGATTACCTACAACGCCAACGTCTCAAATCTACGTCTTACCATCATACGCTCGTCCTCAAAGCTCAATCCCCGGCAACGGCACCAAAATTTGGTGTAGCTCAGTGATGAGTAGCACCTCCTTTAATGTCAATCCGGGAAGACGTGAGGATGGTATGATGACCTCGAGCAAGTGAAGGCACAAGTGCGTGAGTGAGAAGCACTCTAACATGCACACACATACACACACACGCGCACACAAGGTAAGACAAAGAGAGAGAAGCAATGGAGTTCTTTTAGATTACTTCAAAAGTGCTCATACAAGTTCACTTCTATCACAAGCTAACCCCAAAAATAAGCTCTCTAGCTCTATTTATAGTTTTTGACTAGTTTTTGGTCTTGTCCAGACCTAGTGTCCGGCCTAGTTAAAAATTAGGTTCTCTGGCCTATTTGGAGGTTCAAACGGAGTCTAAAAAATGTGAAAACTGATAGGTAGGTACTTCTAAAGCTCCTCAAGCTCAAGGACTCCTTGGCTTGCACAAAATGGAGCTACAAAAATATGAAATGGTATTTACAATGGTTTTTAGTGATGAAAATCACTATTTTTGTAGGTATTTCTTCTAACATTTCGACATACATTTCCTGGAGCTCCCTACTTGCTTCTTCTTCTTGTGGGTCCACCTCTTGGATATGCTTTAGCTTCATGAAAAAAATAAATGGCCTACTTGCCAGATCTTCGTTGACTTCCTTGTCTTGTGAGTCCTTCAGTTCCTTGACTGCCAACAGACATATAACCAATCCGTGAAAGAAGATATATCTGTAATCTCATTATTATCGAGATTATGTCTATATCTTTTGTTTCTTCACCTTTTACTTCGGAGATTTTGAAGTTCCTGTTCATACTCGCTAAGGAATGCTTGCATGCATTTGATATTATATGCTACAAAAGTAGAAACATCATTTTTTTCTTGAAATGTAAATAAAAATGGAACTCCTTTACCTGATAATACCTCATCTGTTATTTTTGAAGAAGACTCATTGGTCCATGCACGTGGAGCTTCTTCATGAACTCTTTCAAGGTACTCACTAACGTAATTCATGCACTCTTCAAGCATTCAACCCGTTGCCATGGATCCTTCTGGTTTCGCTCTTTGTCACACATAACCTTTTAATATTCGTATAAATCGCTCAACCAAAAACATCCATCGAGTGTTGACAACACCTGCAATCTCTATTTCATCTACAAGATGGACTAATAAATGAACCTGAATATCAAAAAATGCACTTGGAAGTTCGTTCTCCATCAAACATAGTAGCTCTTTGCAGTCACGTTTTTTTTGTGGGATCAAGTTTTTGTCAATCTCTTTGGATGTAATCCACCTGTACATATCATAAAAAAATTATAAAGAAGTTAATTCAAAAATAAAAGATATCCAATATTCATACATATTAAATATAATAGTATCATAATTGCCTTTAAAGCAATCGAAGACGATAGATCACATCTTGTACTCCTTTCGTTGTACATCCATCGATAGCCAAAGGTAAAATATGTTTCAAAAAGTTATGCTAGTCATGGGTCTTTAACCCAGATAAGCTCTTATCATCCATAGTAAACATCTTTTGAAAAGATGCTCCATATCCTGTAGGAGTCTTAATCAATTGAATTCTATTGTTGATAGTCTGTATCTCTTTTGTTGTAAGTACCCAAGGAGCAGGTGCATAAGTCGTTTCCTGTCGTTGTCTATCAAAAACTGGCCATAACTTTGGTTTTTATCTTTGGTCTTTCTTTCCTTGATGCTATGGTATCTTTTAGTCCAAGAAGATGCTTCCATAGTGAATAACCAATATTCTTGAATCTATGCATAGGATCAAGAAGATGACATACTTTTAACTCTTTCCAATACTCCAAAGAATACCATATTGATATGTTCTCTATGAGTGCCAATTTTCCTTTACCTCTCTTCACATACTCATTATCTTCATCATCACTCAAGATTTCTGATTCTGGATCTATTAGAGGTCCATCTGTCCATTTTGTATACCAATCCATAGGCATCATAAGTTTTGGACACTCACCTGTTTCAAGCTTTCCATTAAAATGTATCGCTTCTCTTTTAGATCTTAATGGATGATCATCGGGCAAGAATCGTCGATGTCGAAGATAAATATTTTTGTTGAGATTCTTACTATAGATTGATCTCAACCAATCACTACAATATGGAAAAGATTTATAACCCTTAGTAGATATTCCTTCATCATGAAAATGATAAAAACATAATTAGATTAAATCATATTTATTTATATGCATATTGAATAAAAAAATTACATCAATACCTGAACAAACACCATATCCTGGAAAATCGTGAATAGTCCAAGCCACAATACCACGAACCCTAATATGCCTTTCATTGATGCTTTTCGATACATCAATGACATTAATACCTCTCCATAACTCTTGGAGATCATCAATGAGAGGAGCAAGATATATATTCATATCTTTAACTTGTATTTTGCCTGGGATTAAAAGTGAAAGCATTAAATGTTCCTTTTTAATGCTAAGATATGGCGGAAGATTGTAGTTTATGACTACCACTGTCCATGTTGACCATTTACTGGATTTCATGGAGAATGGATTAACCCCATCTAATGCAACTCCTAACTTTAGATTCTGTGGATTTTGTGCAAACGCAGGCCATGTAGAATCAATATGGTGAAAAGCAACACTATCATGAGGAATTCTGATTATTCCATCAGTACTTTTATGATCATGTCCGTCAAAATATTTGATAATTTGGGGCTTTGAAACATATGTCTAATCCGTGGAGCCAATGGAAAATGTCTCAATACCTTTTTTGGGATTTTACCTTCTTCGCCCTTATATCAAGGAGATTGACATTTGGGACATGTCAAAGAGTCTGCATATTCATCTCTTTATACAATACAATCATTAGGACATGCATGTATACATTGATAATCTATACCAAGATTGTTGATTATCTTCTTCATTTCATCATGTGAGGTAGGAAGAATATTCTGACTTGGTAACAACTTTTCAGATAATAACCTGTAAGTTCATAAAAAAAAGATATATTAAAAAAAGTAAATAAATAAATATACATATATATATATATGCATATAATTTTATATATGTGTATGCTTATGTGTATGTGTATGTGGATGTGTATATGCATGTGCATGCCTATACATATGTGTATGTGTATATGTATATATGTATGTATATGTGTTTTATAGGTGTATATGTATGTATATATACATATGCATATATGTATGTATATATGTATATGTATGTGTGTATACATGTGTATGTATGTATGTATGTGCATGTATGAATGTGTATATATGTATGTATGCATGTGTAGCTGTGTATATTTGATTTTGTTTTTAATTGTTTTTTGTAGATTGTGGTTTGCAGATTTTCATATCTAGACCATTGAATCGTGTGGCGGTTTCCCATTTTATAGTCAATCATCATCGAGAAAGTATTCCTGTATATCAACAACAATTTGGTTTTGTATATGGATTTTAAATAAAATAATGACATTAATGTATATAAAAATACATATCCAAGCATTATCACATTGACCGGGTGATGGTGCACGCTCAAAAGTACCATACTCTGCCTCATGTTCAATACATTCCAATCGTGGTCTTTGATATGTGCCATAACAAGAGTTACACCAACATATAATATGCTCTTGATAGTAAACTTCATCATAATTCCTATCGGAGGACACATGTGAAGTCGTTGCATGGGTAGGAGGTGGTGGAGTACCCTCTGATTGATGAAAATCTGATTATAATAAGAGACAAAAAAATATATAAGTTATGTATCCATCAAAATTTATTTAAACTTTAATGTTTGATATACTTATAGTATATAGTCGTTGCACGATGAGGAGACGGTGGTGGAGTTCCATCTGATTGATCAGAATCTACAAATAATGGTATTTGATATTATTAATCGGATAATTTACATACACAAAAAATTCACATATACATATTTACACATACACACATATTCACATATACACATTTACACATACACACATATTCACATATACACAAATACACATTATTGTGGGATAAATGCATGTATTTTGTATGAATGAGTGTATATGCATGCATGTGTGTGTACATATATATGTGGATATGTATATGTGTGTTTATGTTATATGTATGTATATGTGTATATGTATGCATATATGTATGCATATATGTTTGCATGTATATGTGTATGTGCGTATGTGTATGTGTGTGTATATATGTGTATGTATTCTGATTTTTTTTCCATTTGAGATTAAATTAACAGGAGATATTGTATGGTGGAAAACAATAAGAGGCGACCTAACATACCAACTAAGACGTGGAAGTTTTTTCGTAGATAGTTACATCTTCAGGAGTCATTTCCTTAGTAGAAGGTATACAAATTAATAGTTTATATTTTTAATTTTCATATATTTTAGTAGTTTTTTACATTTAATTTATGTATTTCTTTTTTCTTAAATAAACAGGCTACTGCAAAGAAGAGAGTTGAGTCGGACCACACATCGCACCTAGGCCAAATGGGCCATCATGGTTTTGTAGCTACATTTGTAAGTATATGTGTTATTGTGAGTATATTTTTTATTTTAGTTAAAATGCAAGAAACTAATCTTTTTTATTTGTTTCAATGCAGCAAAAGGATTATGGCCGATATCCTGGGAAACATGAGATCGAGTATGCTACACATTTTGGATATCGGCATTTGAGCAAGTATATGCAAGATCATCTGGATGCCTTTGTGAGCATTATTAAATTTTATATAATTATTTTATTTTTATGAATGGTTTAATTGTTTTACTTATTTATGTTTGTTATAGGTGATACATGAGTATTATGGAGAGGAAGATATGGATGAGGTGGAGAGACAGACATAGGAGGGACGACCTCGATTGTCACAAGGTGATCATGATGATGAGGATGAGGATGAGGATGATCATGATGCTGCTGCTGATGATGATGATGATGATGATGATGATCATGATGATGATGATTAGGATTCTTGATTATGACATTGGATTATATGTATTTACATTGATATATATATATATATATATATATTTCATTTCAATTATGTTTTGAATTGTGTGTATGGTATTAAGTAATGATGAGTTTTGTTCTATTGATTGTTATTATTGTTTATATTAAGCATGTGTTTTAATACTTAAATTATATAATTCATTCATATGTGTGTACATAAGTGTATATGTATGTGTGTGTATATGTATGTATGTGCATGTGTATTTGTGTGTATATGTATGTATGTGCATGTGCATGTGTAAGTGTATATGTGTGTATATGAGTATGTTCATGTGCATGTGTATGTCTGTGTATATGTATGTGCATGTATATGTGTAACTCTATGTGTATATGTGTGTATGTGCATGTATATGTGTATATGTATGTATGTGCATGTGTGTGTGCATGTGTATATGTGTGTGTACGTATGTGCATATATATATGTGTATATATGTGTATAATGTATGTATATGCATGTGTATATGTATGAAACATGCATGTGTATGTGGATGCATTTCCATTTGCATCCATGTGCATGCATGTGAATGTGCATGCATGTGGATGTGCATATACATGTATTTAAGTATATGTTAATGTGTGTATGTGTGTGTGTATATATATATATATATATATATATATATATATATATATATATATATATATATATATATATATATATATATATATATATATATATATATATATATATATGCAATAATGCATGCATACAAGTCTTTTTATGTGGTTGTAGAAATGTTTGTGTATATGCATGTGTATGTGTGTGTATGTCTAAGTGTATGTGCACCTGTATCTGTGTGTATATATGTGTGTGTATGTGCATGTGTATATGTGTATATGTGTGAACGTGCATCTTCATCATGTATAAGTGTATATGTCCATATCAATAAGTGTGAGTATGCTATCTAATGAAAATAACACAATTGAAATGATATACAAAGAATAGAAATTGTACTTACAATAGTTAGCCATAATTTTTGCTTGGTTAGCTTCTTGAATAACCTGCAATAGAGAGAGATAGAGAGAGAGAGAGATAGAGAGAGAGAGAGAGATGCACAAAGAGAGAAACAGGGATGGAGAGAGACAATAAGCTAGAGCTTAGGCAAAACAACAATTCTGCATATACTTGTTTCAACTCGTAAGCACAACGCAATTGCGAATGTTGGAGAGCTCTTCGACCAGATGCATGAAAATGCTGATCGAAGAGCCTCCAAGGTTTTAATTTTTTTTTCGATCAACAAACCATCATGTAAGTGATGGTAACCATGCAAAAAGCGTCTCTTATGCAACACTTTTCTTAAACTGTCGCGTTAGTGACACTCTATGCAAGCGTTGCACACCCCATCATGCCACACGTAAAAAAAAAGGTCCTTTGGCTCGTCGTTTAATCGACGGTCCATTCTCGACGCTCATCGTGATGCATTTTGCAATTTCATAGTAACGAAATTGTGTCGCCTTAACTGTCGCTATGCTCCCGTATTCCTTGTAGTGCCTCTACAGAGAATGACTAGTGACCACTTTGAGGCGCTTTTCTCCCAATCCACTCAATGGAATGTCTTCAAAATTTGTCAGCATGTAGTAGACTTAGATCTAATTCCAACAAGCCATAGAACATTGAAAAGGGTGGAGTAACAAGTGAGATATGAGCAAGACAAGAACACTATTGTGTGTGACAATGATAGAGAGACCAATAGAGATGATTAATGAACTATTGTATTATATGAAAATGTTGTACATGATCATTGTCATGATAAACAATGCCCAATGATATTGAGAAGTGTAGGCTATAGAGTTAGCCACACAATCTCTACAATGTGATCAAATAAGGCACTAGAATGGAGAGGATGTCCTGCGAGTTTTTACAAGAGGTTTTTAGAGATGCTTTCTCCAAGTTTGAATGCTGAATTCAAATTTGGCTCTCACTAAAAGTGACCCCTTAATCTAGGAGATATTCCCTCAAGCATAATTCGTAATCTTAGTTCTTCGAAACTCCACAAGTTTGTAGGCTTTACAAGATTCTTTTATTGCAAGTGACTTTTACAAAAAAATAAATGGTAACAATCCATAAGCAATGGGTCATGTGGATTTGCAAGAAGTACACATAGCTTCTTCCAATGTCTAGCCAAGTGTGAAGGCTTGGCATTTGCACCAACATCTCCTCCTCAAGCCAAACATCTTGGCTTGATGTTCTTCATTAATCCTCTTGAATGTCCTACAATCCAATCATAGCTTTAAACCTGCAAAGTTTAGTACCATCAAGTGCTTTGGTCAATAAGTCTGCACATTGCATATTAGTTGATACATATGCCTGTTGAATTTCCTTGCTCAGTAGCTTCTCTCTCACATATTGATAGTGGACCTCTATATGCTTGGTCCTAACATGATAGATAGGATTTGTTGCAAGATGTAAAGGACTTGTATTATCTCCAAAAATCATGGGAGAGTTAGCATGTAATCGCAAGTCTGCATATAGCAATCTGATCCATATGGCCTCTTGAGTAGCATTGGCCAATCCTCTATATTCTGCCTCTGTTGAAGATAAAGCAACAGTAGGTTGCTTCTTGGAAGAAGATGAAATGGGCTTATCACCTGCAAAAGAGAGATAACCTGAAGTGCTTCTCTTGTCATCCTTACAACTTGCCCAATCTGCATCTCAGTATCTAGGTTGCATTATTCGTTTTTCGACGATTCGATTATTTGTGAATAATTACGGATTTTTTTGATGACCTCTTATTATTCGACTGAATTTTTCGATGCCACATCAGCTTATTCAGACAAGTTCGAATAGTTTTTGCACCACAATTCGGAGATTTTTCGATCGAAGGCGCTTTCGATCAAAATTTTTTTTATTGAAAATATTTTCGATCGAAAAGGTTTTCGATCGAAAATATTTTAGATTGAAAAGGTTTTAGATTGAAAAGGTTTTAGATTGAAAAGGTTTTAAATTGAAAATATTTTAGATTGAAAAGGTTTTAGATTGAAAACATTTTAGATTGAAAACGTTTTAGATTGAAAACATTTTAGATCGAAAATTTTTAGATTAAAAATCTTTTAGAATGACAAAATTTTCTATTGAAAATATTTAAGAATATAGAAAAGATTTTACATTGTATTTTTAACATCTAAAATTCTTTGAGATCTAACATGATTAGGTTGATTATTCTTTTTTTTACTTCTAAAACTGCAATATATCAAATAATATAATAACACTTGATCATTCATCATATGATATCATCATGACACTCCACATCATAAGATTTGAGTCGAAATCCACATAATATAAATACACATCTTAATTTCTAAATTAAAAATCAATCAACATCATCCACATCATAACGTTTGAATTAAAATCCATATAATATCAGTGCACATATTAACTTTTGAATTCCATATCATCACCACTATATCAATCCATATCATAATATTTATATTAATATTTAATCGATATCATCCACATGATAAAATTGGAATTAAAATCCATATTATAGCACTAAACATCTTAACTTTTGAAATTCACATCATCATTGCTATATCAACCCATATCATAATCTTTGAATTAACATTAAATCAACATCATCCACATCATAACATTCAAATTAAAATCCATATCCTATAATTGTATATGTTAATTATTGAAATCCACATCATCAGTATACATTACAATCCATACTATCACATCACAGAGCACCCTAACACCAACTGAAAGAAACAACTATATAATATTAACATAATATTTAAATTTAAAACCATAATAAAAAAAGATCTTTGATTCACATATATTCAATTACATCAATCCACTTAAAAATGGTCCTAAGCCATCACTCACCATTTCTAGAAATATTTTTAAGAATTTTAAGTAACTTATCTACATCTATTATTTTGATTATATTCTTATATGTAGTAAGTTCTAATACATACTTGAACTTCTGAACCTCATTTTATTGATGGGAGGATCATATAAATGTAGAAAGCCGAGAATTACCTAAAAGGTTTAGGGTTTAATGTTTAGGGTCAAGGGTTTAGAGTTTAGTGTTTAGGGTTTAGGGTTCAACATTTAGGGGTTAACGGTAAGGGTTTGGGATTTTAGGGTTTAGAGCTTAGGGATTAGGGTTTAGGGTTTTAGGATATAAGGTTTAGGTTTTAGGTTTAATGCTTTGGGTTTAGGGTACATGGCTTTGGGTTTGAGGTTTAGGGTTTAGGGTTTGAGGTTTAGGGTTTAGGGTTTTGAATTTAAGGTTTAGGGTTTAGGGTTTAGGTTTTTGGGTTTAGGGTTCAAGAGTTTAGAGTTTAGGGTTTAGGGTTTAGATTTATGGTTCATGGCTTAGGGTTTTGGGTTTTGGGTTTAGAGTTTAGGGTCTATGGCTTAGGCTTTAGGGTGAAGGGTCTATGGTTTTGGCTTTAGGGTCTAGGGTTTAGGGTTTATGATTTAGTTTTAAGGTTTAGGATTTAGGGTTTAGGGTTTAGGGTTTAGGGTTTAGGTTTTAGGGTTTAGGGTTTAGGGTTTAGGGTTTAGGGTTTAGGGTCTAGGGTTTAGGGTTTAAGATCTAGGATTTAGGTTTTAGGGTTTAGGATTTAGGGTTTAGGATTTAGGGTTAAGAATTTTGCATGTAGGGTTTAGGGTTTAGGGTTTAGGGTTTAGGGTTTAGGGTTTAGGGTTTAGGGTTTAGCTTTTGGGGTTTGGGGCATAGGGTTTAGGCTTTAGGGTTTAGGTTTTAGGGTGTTAGGTTTATTGTTTAGGATTTAGGGTTTAGTGCTTAGAGTTTAGGGTTTAGGGTTTAGGGTTTAGAGTTTAGGGTTCTAGGATTAAGGATTTAGGGTTTAGGTTTTAGGATTTATAGTTTAGGGTTTAGGGTCTAGGGTCTAGGGGTTAGGGTTAATGGTTTAGGGTTTAGGGATTAGTATTTAGGGTTCAAGATTTAGGGTTTAGGATTGAGGGTTTAGGATTTAGGGTTTAGGGTCTAGGGTTTAGGGTTAAGGTTTTAGGGTTTAGGATTCACGATTTAGGGTTTATGGTTTAGGGTTTGGGGTTAAGGGTTTAGGATCTAGGGTGTAGGGTGTAGGGTATAGGGTTTAAGATTTAGGGCTTAGAGTTTAGGGTTTAATGCTTAAAATAAAATTATATTTCGTTCACAATCTATCATTAACTGTCTCTGCTCATCTGAGATTTCTATATTATTTGCGTGGGCACATTGCAAACGACATTATAGCCAATCCGTGAAAGAAGATATATCTGTAATCTCATTATTATCGAGATTACGTCTATATCTTGTGTTTCTTCGCCTTTTACTTCGGAGATTTTGAAGTTCCTGTTCGTACTCGCTAAGGAATGCTTGCATGCATTCGCTATTATATGCTACAAAGGTAGAAACATCATTTTTTTCTTGAAAGGTAAATAAAAATGGAACTCCCTTACCTGATAATACGTCATCTGTTATTTTTGAAGAAGACTCGTTGGTCCATACACGTGGAGCTTCTTCATGAACTCTTTCAAGGTACTCACTAATGTAATACATGCAATCTTCAAGCATCCAACCCTTTGCCATGGATCCTTTTGGTTTCGCTCTTTGTCGCACATAACCTTTTAATATTCCCATAAATTGCTCGACCCAAAACATCCATTGAGTGTTGAAAACACATGCAATCTCGATTTCATCTACAACATGGACTAATAAATGAACCTAAATATAAGAAAATCTCTAGTCATGGGTCTTTAACCCAGATAAACTCTTACCATCCATAGTAAACATGTTTTGAAAAGATGCTCCATATCCTGTTGGAGTCTTAATCAATTGAATTCTATTGTTGATTGTCTGTATCTCTTTTGTTGTAAGTACCCAAGGAGCAGGTGCATAAGTCATTTCCTGTTGATGTCTATCAAAAAGTGGCCATAACTTTGGTTTTTTTCTTTGATCTTTCAAATCATTCCTTGATGCTATGGTATCGTTTAGTCCAAGAAGATGCTGCCATAGTGAATAACCAATATTCTTGAATATATGCATAGGATCAAGAAGATGATATACTTTTAACTCTTTCCAATACTCCAAAGAATACCATATTGATATGTTCTCTACGAGCGCCAATTTTCCTTTACCTGTCTTCACATACTCATTATCTTCATCATCACTCAAGATTTCTGATTCTGGATCTATCAAAGGTCCATCTGTCCATTTTTATACCAATCCATAGGCGTCATAGGTTTTGGACATTGACCTATTTCAAGCTTTCCCTTAAAATGTATCGCTTCTCTTTTAGATCTTAATGGATGATCATCAGGCAAGAATCGTCGATGTCGAAGATAAATATTTTTGTTGAGATTCTTAGTATAGATTGATCTCAACCAATCACCATAATATGGACAAGATTTATAATCCTTAGTAGATATTCGTGCATCATGAAAACAAAAAAAATATAATTAGATTAAATCATATTTATTTATATGCATATTGAATAAAAAAATTACATCAATACCTGAACACACACCATATCCTGGAAAATCGTGAATAGTCCAAGCCACAATACCATGAACCATAATATGTCTCTCATTGATGCTTTTCGATACATCAATGACATTAATACGTCTCCATAACTCTTGGAGATTGTCAATGAGAGGAGCAAGATATATATTCATATCTTTAACTTGTCTCTTGCTTGGGATTAAAAATGAAAGCATTAAATGTTCCTTTTTAATGCTAAGATATGGTTGAAGATTGTAGTTTATGACTACCATTGGCCATGTTGACCATTTACTAGATTTCATGGAGAATGGATTAACCCCATCTAATGCAACTCTTAACTTTAGATTCTGTGGATTTTGTGCAAATTCAGGCCATGTAGAATGAATATGGTGAAAAGCAACACTATCATGAGGAATTTTGATTATTCCATCAGCACTCTTATCATGTCCCCATGTCAAAAGATTTGATAATTCGAGGCTTTGAAACATATGTTTAATCCGTGGAGCCAATGGAAAATGTCTCAATACCTTTTTTGGGATTTTACCTTCTTCGCCCTTATATCAAGGAGATTGACATTTGGGACATGTCAAAGAGTCTGCATATTCACCTCTATATAAAATACAATCGTTAGGACATGCATGTATACATTGATAATCTATACCAATATTGTTGATTATCTTCTTCATTTCATCATGTGAGGTAGGAAGAATATTCTAACTTGGTAACAACTTTTCAGATAATAACCTGTAAGTTCATAAAAAAAAGATATATTAAAAAAAGTAAATAAATAAATATACATATTTATATTGTTAGTCGGCCGCCAGATTGGCAATTGTAAAAACTGAATCTTTTTCTAATTCGCATGTACGAAAGGTTGTTACAAGATGTTTGTAATCTTTATATAAATGAATGAAAAAGAGGCGCTCGGTGACGACCAGTGGGATCACCAGACTGTCTGTCTGGGTGATTGATCTGCGCGTTACTGTGGTGTGTGTTTGCGTCATTTTGAGTACCTTGTTCTCATCTCTGCCTTGTGGTTATCAATACCTGCTCGGTTGGTGAATCTCTGTCTAGTCGGTGAAGTCCGTGTAGTAACTGTAGTGTGTTTGGGAACTCTGAGTCGTATTGTGGTTGTGTTTTGTGTTGAAGATCCGCTATTGTACGGTAAAGATTAAGTTATAGTAAGGTTCGTCTTAAGCTGAGTACAGAATCTTTGTCTCGTAAAGGTTAGGACTGCGATTTGTGTTACATTAGTTCTGACATGGTACGCTGATCACTGAGTAAGTCTTAATCGGTGTAGGAATCTACATTCAGTATTGTGTGTTTGATAATTTGGAGTCTTTCTGTGTCTTTCGGTCTGGTTGATTGTCTACACCTGTTCGGTAAAGATTAAGTCACTGTTATTGTCTCTATTGTTACAGTAGTTTGTGTTCGGACAGTTTTTGAGTTAATCAAGTAACTCTGCATTATGGTACTGACTAGTTCTTGCGCTGAACGATGAGGAGAGTATTGACTAGTATGTGTTCGGTAAACTTTGGAAGAGTTTGATTGCGTACTGAAAGATTGTAAGTGTAACAGATTCTTGATAGAGTTCTTGAGCATTAGTATCTTGCTATGTGTAAAGTGGTTAGTTTGGGAAAATCAAGAACAGGGCCTCTGTCTAACAGACCCCTTTCACTCTTAAGAACCCAAGTAGATGTTTAAACGCGCTTCTGACAGTTAGTTCCGTGTTTAACAATATGCATATAATTTTATATATGTGTATGCCTATGTGTATGTGTATGTGGATGTGTATATGCATGTGCATGCGTATACATATGTGTATGTGTATATGTATATATGTATGTATATGTGTTTTATAGGTGTATATGTATGTATATATACATATGCGTATATGTATACATATATGTATATGTATGTGTGTATACATGTGTATGTATGTATGTATGTGTATGTATGAATGTGTATATATGTATGTATGCATGTGTAGCTCTGTATATTTGATTTCGTTTTTAATTGTTTTTTGTATATTGTGGTTTGCAGATTTTCATATCTAGACCATTGAATCATCTGGCGGTTTCCCATTTTATAGTCAATCGTCATCGAGCAAGTATTCCTGTATATCAATAGTAATTTGATTTTGTATATGGTCTTTACATAAAATAATGACATTAATGTATATAAAAAATATACATACCCAAGTATTATCATATTGACCAGGTGATGGTGCATGCTCAAAAGTACCATACTGTGCCTCATGTTCAATACATTCTAATCATGGTCTCTGATACGTGCCATAACAAGAGTTACACCAACATATAATATGCTCTTGATAGTAAAATTCATCATAATTCCTATCGGAGGACACATGTGAAGTCATTGCATGGATAGGAGGTGGTGGAGTACCCTCTGATTGATCAAAATCTGATTATAATAAGAAACAAAAAAATATATAAGTTATGTATCCATCAAATATATTTAAAATTTAATGTTTGATGTACTTATAGTATGTAGTCATTGCACGATGAGGAGACGGTGGTGGAGTTCCATCTGACTGATCAGAATCTACAAATAATGGTATTTGATATTAATAATCTGATTATTTACATACACAAAAAATTCACATATACATATTTACACATACACACATATTCACATATACACATTTACACATACACACATATTCACATATACACAAATACACATTATTGTGGCATAAATGCATGTATTTTGTATGAATTGAGTGTATATGCATGCATGTGTGTGTACGTATATATGTGGATATGTATATGTGTGTTTATGTTATATGTATGTATATGTGTATATGTATGAATATATGTATGCGTATATGTTTGGATGTATATGTGTATGTGGGTATGTGTATGTGTATGTGTGTGTATATATGTGTATGTATTCTGATTTTTTTTTTTTCCTATTGAGATTAATTTAACAGGAGATATTGTATGGTGGAAAAAAATAAGAGGCGACCTAACATACCACCTGAGACATGGCAGTTTTTTCCTAGACAGTTACGTCTTTAGGAGTCATTTCCTCAGTAGAAGGTATACAAATTAATAGTTTATATTTATAATTTTCATATATTTTAGTAATTTTTTACATTTTATTTATGTATTTCTTTTTTTTAAATAAGCTGCTGCAAAGAATAGAGTTGAGTCGGACCACACATCGCACCTAGGCCAAATGGGCCATCATGGTTTTGTAGCTACATCACGGTACTTGTGGTACGCTATCGGTCATTGAGGAATACTTAGGCCGCGAGGGTGGTCCCCCGATCATTATTCAAACACGGTATTTGCGTTTTGCGATAGGTTTCAAACTTGTTAGGAAAGACCTACGGGGCTATCACCTTCTTTGGCCAGATCTTCCAACCTTTTCAGAATTCCCAAAGAGGAAGGAAGAAACCCTTCCCCCTACTGCAAGTTCTCCCCCGCACAGGGCTAGGGAAAGTGGCCTAAGCGCACCTTCCCCTTTCTTTGCCTAATCCGCTTTCGCTCGCTGCTACTAACAAAGTCTCAGTTGATTTCCTTTCCTTTAGCTACAATGATGTTTCAATTCGCTAAGTCTCTCAAGTCCGAGGCGGAGCTGCTGCACACGACATGCCCGGCAAGCTTGGATACGGTTTCCCGATTGGAAACCCATGGATCACAGACGGTGTCTCCCCATGGCCTTTCGCCTTTGGAAGCGTCCTTCCTTCTCAATGCCCAGGCATCCATCCAATGCATTCTTCTCGATGCTGTAGGAATTGAACCTACCAAACACCGTACAAAATCTTCATGAGTGTTCGATCTGAAACTGAAACACTCAACCTGTGACTGCGTCTTTGCTGCTAATTATGTTTCTAACAAAGAAACTAAGCTTCGATGAACTAAGTAGAAAGGCTTAGCTTCGATGCTTCTAACTTGTTTTGCTTAGCTCCGATCGATTCACCTGCAGTTAAGCTTAGCTCCGCCTAATACGTTTACAACACTATAGCAGCTAATACGTGTTGTTTTCGATTAAGCACCTAAGAGCTAAAGTTTACCGTTTACCTAATGATTAAGCTATTACATTTACAACACGTATTAGCTCCTACCATAAGTAAACGTTTAAGCGAACGTAGTTAGGTAAACGTAAACGGTAAACGAGCTATGCTAATACGTTAGTAAATAGTGAATCGATTTTGCAAGTGAAGAGTTTCGGGCGATGATGACACCGCGTGCGAAGCTTGAGGAAGTACTTCCAGCCAAAAATGTAAACCTCCGCGTAAACGCTTGAACGTAGAAGCTAATACTGAGTTGTAAACGTTTACAACACTATAGCAGCTAATACCTAACGGTAAACGTGCTTAGCTTTGCCCCTAACCTAATGTCGGGCTAAAGAAAACGCTTTAGCCTGGCTAAAGAAATCCTAAAAGGCCGGAGGTAAGACCATTACCCGGAGCTTTGACCATGTTGGTCTTGGAATCTACAGCGAATTAGCGCAAGACAAGACCAACATGGTTACGATGTAGCCTTCATGGTCAAGCTTCTTGACTGAATCGCCTAGCCCCTTCGGGCCCGGTCAAAGCTTAAGCCTATCGGTCAACTTTAGCACGATTCCCTAACCGACGCGGAACCGTTTCCCTTTAGGACACTTTAGCACTGGTTTTGCGCTAAAGTTATCTTTAGCCCTAATACCTATTGATATTAGCTTAATCACTTGCATAGCACCTAATCGTTTAAGTGAGCTTACATGTAGGCTTAAGCTAATACCTAAAACACGAAGGGTTAAGCAAGACCAACATGGTTACGCTGTAGCTTCACCTTAATGGTCCTTCTTGACTAGTCTTGTTTTGCGCTAAAGTTTACCATGTAGGTGAAGCTACACCATGTAGGTCTTGTTTTGCTTAATAATACCATGAAGGGTTAATAATACCATGAAGGGTTAATAATACCATGAAGGGTTAATAATTCCAAGGGAATCTTAATAATACCAAGGGAGTCTTAATAATACCAAGGGTTAATAATACCATGAAGGGCTACATAATACCATGTAGGGAATCTTAATAATACCATGTTGGGAATGCGTGAAAACTAGGCTTAAGCTTAAGCCTACATGGTCTTGTTTTGCTTAGTTTACCTGGGCCGAAGGCTAAAGCAAGCTACACCATGTTGGTCTTCCCTTCTTGATTGAATGGTTATGTTGTAGCTTCACCTTAATGGTCCTTCTTGACTGGTCTTGTTTTTCTTAGTTGACATATACCAATAGGTATTAGCCCGTTTAGGAGGGAAGACCATTACCCGGAGGGGCGAAGCCATGTTGGTCTTGGAACAGCAAAGACCATAAAGCGGAGGGAAGACTATGTTGGGAATGCTTAAGCTATTACCATTCCCAATAGGTATTAGCTACACCTAAAGTCAAGAAGGCGCGGCGATGAAGTCAAGAAGCTTGACCATTATTTATGGTCTTGTCTTGTCTTGGAATGCTTAACTTAAACGATAGGTAAACGGTTAAGCGAAAACCAAAACCGTTCAGGCGACTTTAGCGTAAAACAGGACAAGACAAGACCATAATGGTCAAACCTTCGTCGTCGGTCGGGCCTTCATCGCCGCTCCTTCGGGCAAGCTCTTCGCTATAGCAAGACAAGACCATAATTGTCTCTTTAGCGCCTACATGGTCTTCCCTCCGGCCCAATAGGTATTAGCTTAAGCCAATAGGTATTAGCCCGTTTAGGTTTTGTTTTCTTTAGCCGTTTCCCAATAGGACACTTTAGCACCTAAAAGTTAAGCTATTACGTTGTAGCGAAAGTTGTCTTTAGCGGTTTCCCAATAGGACACTTTAGCACCTATTGGTCCTATTGGATGAAGCTAATACCGTAAAGGAGCGATAGTTTACCATTTACCTATAGGTATTAGCTTAAGCCTAAAGGTCGGGGCGAAGCCATTCAGTCAAGAAGGGTGAAGCGACGGGGAATCGGGCTAAAGAAACCCATATAGGTTTTACGCTTAGCTAATACCCTTAGCGAGGTGAAGCTAATACCTTAAGGCGCTATGCATGCTAAAGTTGACCGTAAACGGTTAGGTTAGGCGTTTACCTATACGGTAGGCTAAAGAAAACTAAGCCTTTTAGGCTTAAGCGGTTTAGCTTAAGCCTATCGGTATTAGCTTAACTATTGGTTTTGTAAACTCCCAAAAACCTAAAGGTAAACTTTAGCCGCTACGTGCCTTTAGGTTTTCTTTAGCTCGATAGGTAAACATAGTTCGCTCGCTACACACCTTAAGTAAATGGTTTTGGGACCTTTTAGGTAATAGCAAAGCGCATTCCCTATACGTACGGTAAACTAGCCTTTCGTTTCCGAAACAAACCGTTTCCGTTTCCGTTTCCCTTAAGACGCTAAAGTGTTTCCCTCAAACAAAGGCGCTAAAGTGTCCTATTGGTGCTAAAGTTGTTAGGGAAATGGAAACGGACACGCTGTGGCCTGGGAAACGAACACTTTAGCACAAGACCAACATGGTTACGCTGTAGCCTTTAGGGTTTAGGACAAGACCAACATGGTTACACTGTAGCCAATAGGTATCAGCTTAAGCAAGACAAGACAAGACCAGAATGGTGTAGCTGTAGCATTCCCTACATGGTCTCTTTAGCGCATTCCCTACATGGTTACACTGTAGCTTAACCATGTAGGTGTAGCTGTAGCCTTCATCGTTCACCCCTTCTTGACTGAATGGTCTTCTTTAGCGCTATCTTCCCTCCACCATAATGGTGTAGCTAAGATAGCGCCTTTTAGGTGTAGCTAATACCTATACCTAAAGGTAAACGCTACACCTAAAGTAAAGGCGCACAGCAAGACCATGTTGGTCTTGCGCGTTTTCTTTAGCGCCTTATGGAGAGCCGGGTAGGGAAACATTTTCTTTAGCGGGTTTTCTTTAGTGGTTTTCTTTAGCGCAAAACCAATAGGTGCTATGCTAATATTGAGTTGTAAACATTTTCTTTAGCGCCTTATGGAGCTATGCTAATACCGTATCCTTTTCACTTAATCGAAAACAACACGTATTAGCTGCTATAGTGTTGTATACGGGCTTTGTTTTTGCTTAAAAGTTAGGTGCTATGCAAGCTAATACATTAAGTAAACGTAAACGTATTAGCTTTTACGTTGACTCTTTGTTTTCGCTACTAACTTAGTTGACCGGTCGAGCTATGCCAATACTGAGTTGTAAATGTAGTTAGTTGTCTGAGTTGTAAACGTTTACAACACTATAGCAGCGAAACCCGTTAGGCTAAAGCGTTTAAGCTATTATGCTGTAGCCTAAATAAAAGGGCGGTGGAGCATTTACCTTTTAGGCTTAAGAGTAATAGCCCCTAATACCTTTACGGTTTTCTTTAGCTCGATAGGTATTAGGGCTAAAGAAACCCGTTTACCTATCGAGCGTAGCGTTTACCGGTTAGGTATTAGGGGCCGAAAACTCACATGCCTATCGGGCTAAAGAAAACCATGTTGGGCCGGACCATTCAGTCAAGAAGGTGCTATGCAAGCGATGAAGTCAAGAAGCTTGACCATGTTGGTCTTGTCTTGTCTTGCTACAGCTATTACCTATTGGTTTTGCTTAATATTACCATGTTGGTGAAGCTACAGCTACACCTTGGTCAAGCTACAGCTACACCTTGGTCAAGCTACAGCTACACCAAGGTCAAGCTACAGCTACAACTTGGTCAAGCTACATCGGACCATTATGGTCTTGAGCATAGCTACACCATGTAGTAAAGAAGCTTGACCATGTAGGTCTTGTCTTGTGCTAAAGAGACCATGTTGGTCTTGGAATCTACAACTACACCAACATGGTCAAGCTTAATATTACCTATTGGTTTTGCTTAATATTACCATGTTGGTTAAGCTACAACGTAACCATGTAGTAAAGAAGCTTGACTATTCATTAAGGTCTTGTCTTGCTACAACTACACCATGTAGGCTACAACTTTAGCACCTTATGGGGCGAAGCGAGACCATAAAGGCTACAGCGAAGACCATGTCCCGAAGGGGCGAATGATGTTGGCCCAATGACGAAGGGGCGAAGCTATTACGAAGTTGTCTTTAGAAGTGTTGGTCTTGTCTTGTCTTGCTACAACGGTTTAGCTTAAGCGAAACAAGACCAACATGGTCCTCCGGGTAATGGTCTTCCCTCTTAAACGGTATTAGCTTACCCGTATAGGTTTTACGCTAAAGTTTTCGCTTCATCGAAAACTATGCTTCATCGAAAACTAATCGTAAACTTTAGCCCGACGTAAGGGGCGAAGCTAAGCTCGATAGGTAAACGTAAACTAACCCGAAAACAACTCAGTCAACTAACTACGTTTACAACACTGTTTTCGCTACTATAGTGTTGTAAACGCTTGAACGTGCGTTAGCGAAGCGAGCGTGATAGTCATACTGACCCAAATATCATGGGCGAAAGAAGATACTCTGTGAGGCGAAGCTAATACGTTCAGTTTTTGGTGAATCAAAGCTAACATGTTCAGTTTTCGTATTAGCGTTTGTAACGTGCTGTAAACGTATTAGCGTTTACGTTTAGTTTTTGGTGATACTTTGCAGGAACTTGCGAGTGTTCGAAATCGGTAGATGAAGAATTCATTGTCGCTGCTAACTTTTCGCCGACAAACCATGACTAACTAGAATATACTGTCTTTCGTCAATAGAGATGTGTCGATCTATCTTAGACTCAATCGCGTATGTCTGGCTTTTATTCCCATCTTTTCATTCTGTTAGAATTTTAGTCTTGTCAGTGAGTGTTCTATGTAGTGAATGTGTACCGAAAACCTAAACGGTATTAGCCCTAACACCTATTGAGCTAAAGAAAATGTTTCCGAAACCGTTTCCCACACAGGTGCTAAAGTTTCCTATTGGTGCTTTAGTGTCCCGTAACGGGAAACGGAAACGGACACTTTAGCGCCTTTAGGACACTTTAGCACCTAAAAGGTAAACTTTAGCTCCATAAGGCGCGTAGCGAGCTAAAAAAAACTTTAGCGCATTCCCTAAAAGGCTACAGCGTGCCCGTTTCAAAAAACTAATCTTTTTTATTTGTTTGAATGCAGTGAAAGGATTATGGCCGATATCCTATGAAACATGAGATCGAGTATGCTACACATTTTGGATATCGGCATTTGAGCGAGTATATGCGAGATCATCCGGATATGTGTATATGTATGTATGTAACTGTGTGTGTGCATGTGTTTATGTGTGTACGTATGTGCATATATATGTGTATAATGTATGTATATGCAAGTGTATATGTATGAAACATGCATGTGTATGTGGATGCATTACCATTTGCATCCATGTGCATGCATGTGGATGTGCATATACACGTATTTAAGTATATTTTAATGTGTGTATGTATATATATATATATATATATATATATATATATATATATATATATATATATATATATATATATATATGCAATAATGCATGCATATAAGTCTTTTTATGTGGTTGTAGAAATGTTTGTGCATATGCATGTGTATGTGTGTGTATGTCTAAGTGTATGTGCACATGTATCTGTGTGTATATATGTGTGTGTATGTGCATGTGTATATGTGTATATGTGTATATGTGTGAACGTGCATCTTCATCATGTATAAGTGTATATGTGCATATCAATAAGTGTGCGTATGGTATCTAATGAAGATATCACAATTCAAATGATATACAAAGAATAGAAATTGTACTTACAATAGTTAGCCATACTTTTTGCTTGGTTAGCTTCTTGAATAACCTGCAATAGAGAGAGAGAGAGAGAGAGAGAGAATTCAAGGAGAGAAAGACGTACAAAGAGAGAAATAGAGATAGAGAGAGACAATAAGATAAAGCTTAGGCAAAACAACAATTCTGCATATACTGGAAAGACATCTTTCATTAGACACTTTGCCACCGAAACAGCTGTGGCAGACCTTAAAGCTCATGCTTCTGCCCATCTGGTAGCATAATCTGTACATGTCAAAATATAACGATTATTACTGAGTATTGCTGGAGGTGTAATAGGTCCAATAAAATCTAGACCCCACTTCTGAAAAGGTTCCAATGGCAAGACAGATTGTAGAGGGAAAAAATGGCGTTGTAAAGGTTGTCCAGTCCTCTGACAAGTATCACATTGTTTGACAAACTGAGATACATCCCTGTACATAGTAGGCCACCAAAGATCAGTTTGCAGAATTTTTCGATGCATTAACTCTGCTGCGAAGTGTCCACCGGAAGGAATTGAGTGAGCCAGAGTAATGACTGAGTTAACTTCATGTGGAGGAATACAACGAAGTAAAACTCCAGTGTGATCCATATAGTATAATTCCCCAGCAATTAACCAAAATTTGCGACTGTACACTACCATCTTTCTACGCATTGCAAGAGATGTTGTAGAAGGAAGACATCCATCAGTCAAAAAAGTTAACAACTGATCATAGTAATTAGTTGGCACCGGAGGATTTGCTTCTTCATCATTAGTTGGTTCAGTACTATAAATCACTGGTGTGGTGTCATCAACACCGACCGGAGCTTCACTGGAATCTAAGCGAGAAAGAAAATCTGCTAAGGCATGTGAGTTGCCGGGCCAATGGATTACTTCAAAATCAAACTCTTGTAAAAGTAGAACCCAACGCGTTAATTGACCACCTAAATGCTGTTGTCGTACCAGATAGACAAGTGCAGCATGATCTATATGAAAAGTAAATCTGCGGCCAAGTAAATAGTGTTTGAATTTCTTTACCGAATACACTAAACCCAGATATTCTCTTTCGGTTACAGAGTGATTCTTTTCTGCAGGAGCAAGTCTTCTACTCGCATAGTAAACAGGCCAGAACCACTTATCGGTTTGTTGCATCAGAACACTGCCATTGGCAATATCTGATGCGTCTACGAAGACATGGAATGGGTGATCCCAGTTAGGAGGCTGTAAAATTGGTACCTGTGTTAATAAACACTTTAGATGATCAAATGCTGTTTGACATTCTGGAGTCCAATCAAACTGTTTAGGAGTCTTTGTGATTAATTGATTGAGTGGAATGGCTAAATGAGCGAGCCACCGTAAATGACACCCATGCCATCTCACTTAACCCATGAAACGCATTACTTCCTTTGGTGTAATAGGTACAGGTGCTTCTAACACAGCTGCTACCTTATCTGGGTCGACTTGTATGCCCTGTGCAGATACAGTATGGCCAAGCAATTTACCACATGAAACCGCAAACACAGATTTGTTTGGGTTCAAACAGAGTCTGTATTCTCTGCATTTCTCAAAGCAGCACCGTAAATGGAACAAGTGTGCTACCATCTTATTGAACAAAGAGAAATCATCAAGATATACTTGCATGAACGAGGTAAGATAAGGGGAGAATATTTCCTGCATACACCTCTGGAAAGTACTGGGGGCATTTCTTAATCCAAACCACATAACAGTACAAGCAGATACACCCCAATTGGTGATGAACGTTGTTTTTGGTATATCTTCCTCAGCCATTCTGACCTGATTATACCCACTGTATCCATCTAAGAATGAGTACATTTCGTGTCCTGCTACTCTATCAAGCATCGTGTCAAGAAAAGGTAGAGGAAACGGATCAAGCACCGTAGCGGCATTTAGTTTTCGATAATCCACACATATGCGTAACTGCTTATTCTTCTTAGGGACGATAACAATGGGTGATATCCACTCAGCATGCTCTACTGGTACGATGAATCTGACTTTTAGTAACCTATCAAGCTCTACCTTTACCTTTGCTGCATAGTTTGGATTCATCCGGTAGCTGGGTTGTTTGATTGGCTTAGCTTCCGGCTTCAGCATGACCCTATGTTGATAAATGCGAGGGTCCAAACCCTTCATGTCCTTGTAATCCCATGCGAAAACATCATAGAACTCTCGAAGCAACTGTATTAACTCTGCTTGAAACATTTCAGGCAATCCTTCCTTTATTTTTACAGGTTGTTGATTAACTTCATCACCTAAATTATATGTAATTAACTGATCTTCTGGAACATAGAATTGTTGGGACTTCTCTGTAACATTGTGTGGGTTTAAAAGTTGTTGTAGATCAGTGTCATCTACAGCAGCAATATCTTCCTTCTTGACTTCTTCCGTCACAGGCATCACCGTACAAACTGCCGGATTCCAATTATCTACAACAGATTGTAGATCAACAGTCCCTAGGGAGATCAAATCAATATTATTCTTCAAAAACTCTTCTTCTTCATCATCTGACAAACCATCTAACATATGAACTGGTTCTGCAAAATAAGATCTAGCATGTAATTCACAAGGTTGTATAGCATCTAACTTAACAACATATTTACGATTATTATCCTTGAAAGTGAGTTCCTGTGCAGACCAATCTTGTATCACCTTGGCTTGTTTCAACCAAGGATGGCCGAAAAGCAAATTATAATCCAAGCTAGACTCTGGTAGCTCTAAGACGACAAAAGTCATCTTAAATGTTGTGCCTTGCAGAGTTATGGGCACATCTCGTACTAGTCCTACTGGGTGGACTCTTGACTGATCAGCCATCCTTACAAAAGACTGGACAGGCTCAATTTTCATCCATCCTAACTTTTTACACAGAGCGGTAGTAGCAATATTTACACCAGACCCTCCATCAATTAGTACTTGATTGATTTTATGATTTTTGTACCATACCGTAATCAATGGGACCGAATGATCCACTGTAGCGTCAGTTTCTGGTTGTACTGTTGCTGTTGCTGGAATGCAGGCAAACTCAGTACTAAACTGTTGCTAGAATTGCTGACGGACTCCTGGTACTAGTGCAAGTAACTGTCCAAGAGGAAGAGTAATGGACGCTTTAGATAAGATTTCCCATGCTTGATTTACTTGACTTGTTTCTTTCACCGATTCTGAAGACGATGCATCGGTTACTGGAATTGACTCTTGCTCCTGTGTAGTTTCCTGTGACAGTGAAATTTGTGTCACCGGAATAGGATTTGGGAACACTGGAGGTTCTGTGGTGGTCCACTGACTAGCCTTGTCATATGTTCTTTGCTGTTCTAGGATGCTTGGTTCAAATATTTCATCTGCTGGTTGTAACGGCCTACCGGATCTGGTCTGAACTACTGTAGCTTGTGTCTCTATGGGTGTGATCTGAACCATATTTCTCATAGGGTTCTGGCGCTCTTTCTTCCTCTGATCGTATTCAACGGCATCTTTACAAAATCTTCTAATGTGGCCAAATTCACCGCAAAAAATGGCACCGAGGTGGTGGCAAATTAGTATTTTCCTGTGCTGGTCCTGCTTGCCAACGGTTTGCATTATAGTTATTATTTCTCTGTCCTCTGTAATTTTGGTATCCCTGCTGCTGGTTGTTTCTCATTTGAGGAGGTACATAGTGATTGGCAGGCTGCCCTGGTTCTTGTATAATTGCATTCACTGTGGTTGTTCCCTATACTTTAGCGTTGTATGCACAGTTTTCGGTGGAATGTCCTGTGGTGTTACAAATAGCACAAAACAATTGGTTGAGGGCACAAGTGGCACTGGTATGCCCTAAATTCTTGCATGTGGTGCAGTACATCTGTCTGGTCGGATCTTCTGCAACATTTTTACTTGCTTTTAACCATTCCGGGTCTTCTGTAAATCCTCCAACCTTGTTTTCCAGCTGCAAAGCCATCGCAATCACCGCATCTAGCGTCATAGCTCCCACATAATGTATGATCATAATCTGTTTAAGTTGTGGAGTCAAACCATTGATAAACCATTGAGTGATAACGTCATCCGGTAGATTGGCATGTGCTGGTGGTAATTGCCTCAAATGAGTTCTGAATAGGGTGGCATATTCCTGTACTGTTTGATTTATCTTTTGTCTATTGTTTTGCAGGTAATCGAAAATTTTGGCTGGATTCTTCTTTAGCCTGAATCTCTGCAAAAATGCATCCCTTACTGCTTCATATATGCCGAAATGGTTAATATCCTATTCTGTAAGCCACCTGGCTGCTTCATTAACCAATGTAGACTGGAAGACAATAGCTTTATACGCCGGATCAGGTGGATGATTGAGCACTGCGTAACTTATCTCAAATGTGCATACATGAGCATCTGGGTCATCACCTGGAAATCCTCCGAATTTAGTGTACGTTACTCCTGTTGGAGTCGGCCTGGGTGGAAATAGATGTTGTTGTTGTTGTTGTTGCTGTTGTTGTTGTTGTTGTTGTTGTTGTTGTCCACTCATCGTGCTGGCGGTTGTATTGTGACTATCTTCTATATCTTGAAGCTGGGTATCTGAACCGTCGGAATCCGTATCGTCAGCCTGTGCACTCTCCGGCTTGATAATATTGTTCAGTATGTTTCGGATCTCAGCTTTGAACAAGCTACCTTCCTTCTTGATATCAAATGTAGGAAAGCTTACTCCAAAGAGTGGTGACTGGACTGAAGATTCACCAAGAAATGGTAAACGGTCACCGAAAAACGGTGAACTTTCAACAACTGGTACCGAAATAACACCGGAAGGTGTGGAATCTTTACCAAAACAAGGTGCTTTTTCGCCTTCACTGATTTCTTTGACCAAGACGTTTCTATCCGTAGACAAATTCGAATCTTGACCCACTGGTGTTAAATTAACGTCGTGGTGCGTCCTGGTAGACTCTGGAGTTACTATATTTTCGACAGACTGTGCCAGAATTGCACCGGAATATGCCAGAAATGTAGTACAATCCATCGGAATCACTACTAGCGTTCTTCACTTCCTTGGCAACTGGGTTAAACCTATCTGCGCTTCTACCTCCTGGAGGTGTCCTTAGCAAATTGGGTACCCCAAGCTATCGGTTCTTTGGATACGTCTCACCGGATCGAGTAACCGGCATGTATCATCTTTTGTACTACTTACATACTAATACTATCGATTGACAATCTATAGTCGCGTTTCCACAATCGGTTTGCAACAATCTGATATGTTGCCATCTTCCCACAGACGGCACCAGTGTTAAACGCGGGACTAACTGTCAGTAGCGCGTTTAAACATTTATTGGGTTCTTGGGAGTGGAAGGGGTCTGTTTTACAGAGGCCCTATACTTGAATTTCCCCAATTTCTCACTTCAGACAGAAATATACTACTGTCCAAGAATTCTATCGGTTTATACTGCACAATCCTATAGTTCACAATCAATTCTTCCAAAGTTTACCGAACACACACAGCACCATACTATTCAGGATCGCGATACAGAGTTACTTGATTACTCAAGAACTGTCCAATTATCAGTTACTGTAACAATAGAACAATAGTAGTAAGTTACCCTTTACCGACTAGGTGCAATCAGACACAACGGAAGGCATGGAAGAACTCAAAGGTCTCAAGCACACCGTACTGAATACCGATTCATACACTGATTAATACTCATTCAGGGATCAGTGTACCATATAAGAACTATCATAACACACAACTCGCAATAACACCCTTGGCGGGACAACGATTTAGTAAGCAAGGAAGACGAGCCTTACTGCTACTTACTCTTTACCGAACAAGGACATATTCAAATTCAGAAGACAAATACCATGCAACTCAAAGTTCTCAGAACTACAGCAACTACCCAGATTTATCAGCGACTTACAGACCTTACCAAAATAGAATGACACCACAATTCACGCAATTTGCAGAATACTTGCAACAGAACCCCGCAAACGACTCGCCCAGACAAACAGTCTGGCGATCTACTGGACGCCTATGTAACCCTCAACAGAAAACCAGTATCGATGGACAACAAGACAAAATAAGAACAGTATACTCAAGATTGTTCAACAACACCACAACAACGTCACAGGCTAATCACCCAGACAGACAGTCTGGTGATCTCACGGACGTTCTGAAGCGTCTCTTTTTTATTGCTTTATATAAAGATTACAAAGTATCTGTGTAACAACCTTTCGTTCGTGCGAACAAGATTCAATTTTTACAACTTCCAATCCGACGGCCGACTAACATATTCCATATCCATAATTTCAAGTGTTTCTATGTACTGTTGATACACGAAAACTCTGTTTTTCAGAGGATTCAAACTCCCAAGGAAAACCCAATTCTGAGCTGGTATTCTACTCTAGAAGAGGAAGAGGTAGAGGCTTCAGAAGCGGAATAGGACAGAATAACCAAGATGAAGGTCAAACACAGAAACACATCACATGATGAATACGATGTCTGCTCGTGTTTCAAAATCAAATGATAATGTCTAGTATGTTGATTCAGGTGCTTCAAATCACATGATCAGTCATGCGGAATGGTTTAGTACTTTGCAGAAATTGCCACTTCATGGATATGTTGAAACAAGTGATGACATCACACCCTACCGAGCATACAGGAAACATAGTACTATCTATGGAGGATGGAAAGGTAAAACATCTTGCTTATGTGCTACATGTTCCAAATATAACAAAGAATCTGGTTTCTATTGGACAAATGGTTGACCAGGGATGACAAGTCAGGTTCAATGCCGATGGGTTATATGTAGAAGAGTACAAACAAGATGGAAGATTGATTGCCAAAGGAAACAAATTGGGTAAGATGTTCACCTTAAATGTGAAAATTCTTGAAATGAATGCAGCCATGTTTGCAAAAGGTGTACGAGTTATTGTTGATATAAAGATCTGACACAAATGAATTGGACATGCAAATCTGCAAATGCTGAAATTGATGCAGTCAAAGGAGATTGTCAATGGACTACCAAATTTCAAGGTTGTAGAAATGCAAAAGGTATGTGCAGCATGTCAATTTGGTAAACAGTTGAAAGCATCATTTCTGCATGACAAGCATGTTAGTGAGAATGTGCTAGAAATAGTACATACAAACGATTGGGGTCCTACAAAGACCACATCTATGGGTGGTTGTAGATTTTATGTTACATTTGTTACATAAGAACAAGCTCTAAAGTATTATTTTTAGGCTTATGGATTTTATTATTTATGATAAATAATATGTGGATGCACACACATGTCCAAATTTAGAGTAAAATTAGATAAAAGTAAGAAGGAAAGGAGAGGTCTGGGAAAAAGCCATGAATGAGGAGATGGCTACACTTTATGGAAACAAAACATGGAAACTTTTTCCATTGCCCCAAGGAAACAAACACATAGGTTGTGTTGATATATTTAGGTAGTGATGTGTGCGGCTTGTATATACCCCTATTGCCCTAATGGGCTACTTATCTTTGTACATTCTAGTGGTAATACATTCAGTATTGTGTGTTGTGCTCCAAGCTTCTTCTTCTTCCTTGTGTTGTTCATGTGCCTCTACAAACGTCTAACTCCAACAATTGGTATCAGAGCAGGTCATCGCTTCATATAGGGCATCGCATGAATTTTGGTGAGCATACTCAATGTGTTTTCGAGATCAAAATTGCTTCGCTTTGTGGTGCCGAAATCAAGATCTGAGCTCGTTTTGACCTTCGAACCCACTATCATAGCGCTTATGCAGGCTATTTTGTCTTTTTGTGCCAAAGGCATATACCAGTTTCGTTTCGCCAGTATAAGCGTCTTGAAGTCTATTACAGGTTTAGCAGAATCTGTCTTGGCAGTTTTGTTCAACTTTTTGAGATACAATCAATCTTTTGCATCAAGGTATTTTAGTCTTTGACCATGGCTGAAAGGAGTGATGTATTTCGTATGTTGGCTGTTGAGCATAAGTTGGATGGTACCAACTACCCGTTGTGGGCTTATATGATGCGACATGTATTGGTTGCAAAAGGACTATGGAACATTGTGCAGGTTGTTGAAGCAATTGCAGCCATGGAGTTGGTTGTTCCCAGATTACGGGTGGCCTTGGAGCACAAGTTATTACCCAAAGATTCTTTCCCTTTCAGGCTAGATGTTTTACGATCTTTGGATGAGCACCGTCTGGAAAGCTTTTGGTTATTCAAGAAGTACAATTGCAACTAGCTAAAACACATGATTGGTTCCTCAGGACCCCTATCTTTTCGGTAGGACAATTGGTTCTTTTTTACAATGCCAAGTCTAATCGCTCAACAGGAAAGTTCAAGATTTGTTGGTTCGGTCCCTATTGTATTGCAAAACAGATTGGTTTGGCTACTTTTTGGTTATCTACATTGATTGGCACTCTACTCCCTAAACCCATCAATGGATCTAAACACCTTCCGTATTGCATGCCACCCACTTCTCCTTAACTTGCATATGATTTACTTTACTTTCATTAGGATCATGTTTGTTTCGGCATCTTTGATCCACTGTCTATGCTACATGCTTTTTGATTGACCATACCACTGTAATCCTCCCATTTTTTATTAATTAATTATGTTCCTCCACCATCCTCCACAATTTGGAAATCCTCAATGCACTTCTGTAGTAATGTTCCATGCATCCCTCCACTTGTGATGATTATGCCCCCCACCCACGATTTCACCCTGCATTTTCTACTTAACCAATGTCCTCATATTATTCTTGTTTTTCGTTTTGCTTGTGCTCTGTCTCATTGTGCGATTCATATTCTTGTGCATTCTACTTACTTGTTGCATCATGGAAGCTCTTGCGAATATCACCACCTCCATGTCGGTCTTTCCCTCGACATGGTGTAGTTTTTTCGTCCTCGCGGTTTGCTGGCATTTGTCGAGTTGCCCTGGCATTCGTTAGAATCTCATCTTTACTTTGCAGCAATGATTGCGGTGATTGTCGATGTCGCCCTAAAAGAATCCTGTTGGCCTCTCATTTGCCTTAATCCACTGTTGGAGTTAGATGTCTGCGGAAGCACATGAACAACACAAGGAAGAAGAAGAAGCTTGGAGCACAACACACAATGCTGAATGTATTACTAGAGAATGTACAAAGATAAGTAGTCCATTAGGGCAATATGCATATATATAAGCCGGGTGAAAAAACCTCCTAAAGAGGGGAAAAAGTGCCATGGAGGTCCTAGAGTGTTCACACACATCACTACCTAAATATATCAACAAATCCCCCCTAGGAGTGATGCGGTGAACAAGTAGCTGGCACTTATGAATAAAGAAGTGCCAAGCTATGTGGAAATCACTCCACAAAAGGAAGTAAGCCCACATCTTTGCACAAAGCTTCAAACTTCTCCCAAAGCGTAGCCTTCGTGAAAAGGTCTGCAATGTTCTCCTATGTGAGCACATATGCCAAGCTGATCTCCCCAGTAGAGAACCTCTCCCTGACATAATGATAATGCAGTTCAATGTGCTTAGTGCGAGCATGGAGCACAAGGTTCCTCGCAACTGCTAATGTGCTTTGACTGTCAATGAAGATGGTGGTGGAAGAAGACTGGCCAACACCCAAATCAGCCATAAGGCGTCTGAGCCACAGACACTCAACAATCGCTGTGAAAGCTACCCTATACTCAACCTCACAACTAGAAGTGGCCACAGTAGGCTGCTTTTTGCTCAAGCAAGATATACATGAGCTACCAAGCATGAAGCAAAAGCCACTAGTGGACACACGAGTGTCATAGCAACTAAACCAATCAGAGTCAGAAAAAGCATGCAAATCTAGTGGTAGTGATCCCCCTTGGGATAAAACAACCCAAGTAGCGGAGTACCACTCAAGTAGTGAAAAATGTGATTAATCGCCTACCAATGCTTCACTCTTGCCTTAAAATCAGCAATATGCTTCTCAAGAGGAACAGTGAGCAGCATGTCATCAACATAGACAACAATGATAAGAAGCACATCATTAGCACGTTTAACATATAAGGTGCTTTCAATTGGATTGTTCTCAAAACCATGTGCAATCAGATAGGCATGTATCTTCTCATACCAAGCACGTGGTGCTTGCTTTAAACCATATAATGCCTTCTTTAACCTGCACACTTGGTTTTCATGCCCTTTCTGCACAAAGGATGGGGCTGAGAAACATACACTTCTTCATGCAAGTCACCATTCAGACATGTTGTTTTAATGTTCGGCTGATGTACATTCCAACCATGATGGGCTACAAATGCACAGATGCTCCGAACAATAGTCATAGGATATGTAGGTGCAAAGGTCTCATCAAAATCAATGCCTCTTTCCTACGCATAACCCTTTGCAACAAGCCTAGTCTTATACCTGTCAATTGTTCCATCAGGCTTACACTACAGCTTGTAAACCCACTTAGTGCCAATGGCCTTCTTGCCAGGAGGCAAGTCACACAAAAACCAAGTACCATTCTTTATTATAGCATCATATTCAGATTGCATAACAGCCATCCAATTTTCTGAATTTTGTGCTTCATCAAACGAAACAGGCTCATTCTCATCACAGAGACTAGATGCAGCCATAGCATAGCAATATGATGCAAAAGAGGCACTATGAGAGCCTGATCGAGTACGATATGATAGAGGTGCATCTAATTTGTTGTCACACAAAATCTCCACCAACCATTTTGGCATAGTTTTTGCCTGCTCAATATTAGCTCTCTCATTAACAAGTGCATCATTTTAATGTGCATTAGAAATGAAATAATCTGCATCATCACCTGAAACCTGCAAAGGCTAAGAAGTTGCCTCACTAGGACCAACACTTGACTGTCCACCTATAAAAAGAGGTAGCAAAGTATCATACATGTCTTTGGAGCTAACAAATGTCTCCTTAGTACATGAAAGCAATGGTTGAATACCATCTTCCACAAAAACAACATCACGGCTAACCAGAATGCATTTAGTATGTGGATGATACAGATGATAGCCTTTACTTTTAGAATCGTACCCACAAAAATACATTTTACTGCTTTATCATCCAATTTCTTGTGATGTTGCTCATGCACTAATGCATATGCCAAACAATCAAAAACACATAGATGATCAACAGATGGATTGCGATCATGCCAAGCCTCATATGGAGTGATAGACTGCAATGCTTCAGTGGGATACCAGTTAAGTACATATGCTACACACATGACAACCTCAAGCCAGAAACTATGTGGTAAAGCCTAACTCTTGACCATACACCTTGCCATCTCCATGAGTGACCTATTCTTTCGTTTAGCAACACCATTCTGTTGAGGTGTATACGACACTGTACACTGGTGTTTTATCCCACGTTCAACAAGAAATGCATTAAAATTAGAAGACATATATTACCCCCCCCCCCTCGATCAGAACGGAGGGTGCCCATTTTACATCATGACAGATTTTCAGCCAAAACCAAAAATTGTTTGAAGCACATGAACACTTTTGACTTTGCCTTCAATGGATATACGCATGCATGCCTAGCAAAATCTTAATGAAAGTCATGAAGTAAAGATAATTTGCAAAAGAAGGTGTCTACATAGGACCACAAACATCACTATGTACAAGCTGCAATTTTTGAGTAGCCAGAACTGAATCATCTTTTAGAAATAAGGAACGTTGCATTTTGCCCAAATTCACAAACATGTTTTCCAGATGCCTCAAGTTTGGGCAAGAGGTCACCATTTCAGATTTCTACATGCATAGCAAACTAGTGAAATTCAGCTTAACAAAGTGTGCATGCCAAAGCTTTGCATTTGACATAGCCTGAGAATCATGTACTGCACATGCCGAATCATTCACAGATCTTTCATAGTCTTTGAGCTTATACAACCCATGACATAAAATGCCAGAAGCAATAATCACATTGCCATTTGACAGATCATGAACTATACACCTGTCATTAGTGAATTTCACAACCAAGCCAATCTTGGCTAATGGAGAAACTGATAACAGGTTCTTCTTGATCCTTGGCACAAATAAAGCATCTGACAAAGTGAAAGAACTACCATCAATAGTAGTCAAAATGATCTTACCAACTCCCATGACAAGATGAGAGGAGTTGTTGGCACATGTAACAGTATTCCCTATAGGGGAAGGCTCAAGTGAAGAGAAGAAACTGCACTGCGAGGTAATATGTTTGGTCGCCCCATTGTCAAAGTACCAAACATCTGAGTCTACTGCAGACATGCACTGCTCATGAGAAGATGGGTCAAAACTGCAAAGAGTAGTAAACACCCATTCTTCTTCCTTCACAAGATTAGCAGACTCTGTTTTTGGTGTAGAGGCTTCTGCAACAACCATTCTAGCCTCTTTCTTCTTTGCCTCTTTAGCAGCCAGTTTTGGACAGTTCTCTATGATATGATCATTTCCTTTACAGTACTTGCAAAACAATTTCTCCTTTTCTGATTACTTTTTCATCTTTGTCTTCCCTCTTCGATTGTGTAGAATTAGCAGATTTATGCTTACTAGTTGAAGAGCTCCATTTTCCTTTGCCCTTCTCACTAACTAGGAATGTTTGATCTGCAACTCGCATAATGGACATGTTTTGCCTGGACTAATCTTCCTGCAACAGAATAGAGACTAACTCCTCAAATGACAAAGCATTTGGATTGCCTTTCATCATCAACCGAAGAGTAGAAGCAAAACTCTGATATGAATGAGGAAGACCATTCAGAACAATTTGCACAAGTGAGTTATCTTGTATAACCTCATGAGCAGAAACCAATTGTTCCTTCAAGTCTTTGATCTTTGTTAGAAAATTGTCCATAGAGTCACCTTCATTCATGTGTCACTCTCCAACTATTTTCGGAGGTAAGCAACATGAGCCTCATTCCTAGCTTGGTACAATGTGGTAAGTGTATCCCAAGCATCCTTAGTTGTTTTGCAAGAGCGTATGTGAGGAATAATGGCACGTTTGATAGACAAATCTATCAATGCATGTGCCTCGGCATGTCTGCCATCCCAACGAATTTTCTCTACAATAGGTGCAGCAGAAACCATAGCACAAACAGGAATATGTAGAATATCATCATCTTCGACACCTTTTGCATCAGCTTCAGTACTTGCAATTGTAACAGTTGCAGGTGTGATAGGACATTTTTCAACACCCTTTACAATGTTCCACAATCCTTTTGCAACCAATACATGTCGCATCATATAAGCCCACAACGGGTAGTTGGTACCATCCAACTTATCCTCAACAACCAACATACGAAATACATCACTACTTTCAGCCATGGCCAGTGACTAAAATACCTTGATGCACAAAATTGATTGTATCTCAAAAAGTTGAACGGAACTACCAAGACGAGTTCTGCTAAACCTGTAGCAGACTTTGAGAGACTTATATTGGCAAACCGAAACAGGTATATACCTTTGGCACAAAAACACGAAATAGCCTACACAAGCACTCTGATAGTGCATTCGGAGGTCGAAACGAGCTTAGATCAAAATTGAGTATGCTCACCAAAATTCGTGTGATTCTGGGACTGCAACCGGAGAGGTGTCGACGATGCCCTAGATGAAGTGGTGACCTGCTCTGATACCAATTGTTGGAGTTAGATATCTATGGAAGCATGCGAACAATACAAGGAAGAAGAAGAAGCTTGGAGCACAACACACAATACTAAATGTATTACTAGAGAATGTACAAAGATAAGTAGCCAATTAGGGCAATAGGCATATATACAAGCCGCTGGAAAAAAACCTCCTAAAGAGGGAAAAAAGTGCCCCGACGGTCCTAGAGTGTTCATACACATCACTACCTAAATATATCAACATCCACGTACAATGGTTTCCATTAATACTGTGGCCGAGATGTTTCATCTTCAACAAGAGGGTCGTACAGAAGTTCCTCCTCTTCCACTAGCTATGATGAAACAACTTTTTGCCCGATAGCCCTCCAATGAATTCTCCATCATGTGTCGACCCGAGCCGGAGTGTTCAACATTGCAGATTTTGGTGACCTCCCTTAACCTCCAGAAACGAACTTACGGTATCTCTTGATCCTTTTATTCTCTGATTGATGCTATCGCCCGTGAACTTATCAATTGGGCATCGTTCTTTTTTTGGTGAATCCACCGTGAATGCCAGACCATTATGTGTTATTCATCCAAAGGTGAATGCCCTTGCACCTGTCTGCCTCACCTTCTTTCGTTCCTCCTCCCAATTGCGAACCCTATCTCGAGCCTTCCGACGGGTAATCTATTGTTGCATGAAGATTCTGAGCATGTGATGGGATGTAATGATGATAATGAAGATCTTTTCCAATTTTCCAAGAGAAATGCAGGAAGGTCAGCCCTTCTCAAAGCATAGTTCATGCATCAACCAGTAAGGTAATCCTTAATGACACAGCTTCCTCCATGCGTGATTCTTCCGCCCCACCCTCACCTAAGGATAAAGCTACAAAAGATACTCTTATGGGAGATGCTCAACACACCGCGACTCGCGGACAAGCAACAGGAAGTCATCAATGAGACAACATCAAAGGATACTGTTGCTCAGACCACCCATCAAACTACACAGGAAGTAATCGTTGAATCCCTCGTACACCATGAATCACAGTCAAACAAGGTTGATTCAACTGTGCCTCCATCTCCGCCGAAGCCCTTGCCTGACGGTAACACTACAAAGAATCCGATAACCTCTCCTCCTTCACCTTCTCGGGCACCCTTACCTCCCAGTCCCCCTGTACGTCCTTCTTCCCCTACTCACTCGGTTGCAGTATCCCACTCTCACCCTATACCTTCTTCACCCAGTTATTCCCCCCCTTCCTCTTCTGCTACGGTATTGGTGAAACCTTCTCTCCCATTGTCAAACTTTTTAGCACCGGATTCGTTTCTTCAATTAGCCGAGATCGGTGATTTTCTTATTCATTTGTCCAAACAACTCCCCACTCAGTTGAATGCTGCTCAACAGTCACTATAAATTAAATATCAATCGAAGGTTGAGAGGCAGACATCACCCCATTACAGGAAGAAATTTTGGCGGTTAGAGCAAATGAGTGCTTATTAGAGGAACATGTTAAAGCTAAGGATGATGACATTGAAGCTAAAGACACAGAAATCACTCTTCTAAAGCAGGCGCTATTTGACAAAAATGATGCTATGATAGCTCTTGGCTCTAAGTTGGCCAACACTCGCACCAAATTGGTAAAAATCAAATAGGCTTTTAAGGTACTCTCTGATAAAGCGCTTCAAGGTGAAACAGAACTTAGGCAGGTTCAAGAACAACTGTTTCAAAAAGGACAAGTGCTCGATGAAGAACTCGCTTGAAATATTAAGTTAAAGAAAGAAATTGAAGCTATTCAGAAGGACCGTCAAGATTTCTTTAAAATTATGCAGTTTCAGGAGTAGGAATTGGACCGTCGAGAAAAGCAATTAGGTATTCAGCAGGAACGACTTTCGCGTATTGATGCAAAGATTTTTGATGCGACATTATGTCGTGATACAACTATAGCCATTGATTTTTATCTCCAAGAAGCTTTCTTATAGAGTCAAAGTGAACTTTTGTTATCCCAAGTTATTGCTTCTAGTTCGGTGCACACGGATGCTCATCTGGTAGAACCGCACATTCTCTAGGAAATGTTAGAGTCTTTGAAGCAAAAGATTTGGTGCACTTTCAAATTAGCTCGCGCTATGTATCTTCAAGGCATTGTTGATGATTCCTAGTTCTCTTTTTTGTAATCAACTACTTCTAGGTTCGAGTCCACCGTGCATTCTAATGTTAGGCCACTAAAAATGTAATTGTAATTACTAGAAAAATGTAATTAGAAAAGATGCGCATCGAAAGGATGTAGCGTAACGCTTGTATCTTTTTGGATAATGAAAAAGTGCAGAAGCAGATGCATGGGGAGCAAGGCACCGGACTATGGGTCTGTGGAGTGCACCTGCGGGATGCTTCAAAGCAAGTTTAAATTAACTGATGTATTGAATTCTTACTGCTCTGTGGATTTAGTTATTTCAGTGATATTGTCTGTATGATACTTTGTTGATGAAGATATGAATTCAACTGTGGTTGCATATAGTTCGCCGGTGAAGAATCATCGTTATTCTGCATTAATGAATGTCATAACTTTGTCGCCGTGACATACTCCGTATGTCGTTAGAGAGTTGGTGGTGAAATTGTTTAACCGCAAGTCTGTTGGTGGATAGTAAGAGTAAAGTGACGAGTAACTTTGTGTAATGAATGTTTTCTTTGGGAAAATAATCATAGGGCCTCTGTAATACAGACCCCTGACCATCCCAAGAACCATGTAATTGGTTAATTCTTGAGTACCATTAACATATCGACAAAGGAAAAATATGAGCAAAATGTCTGGCCCACTATCCCTGATCACTTGAGAGGTATGGCACAAATGGACGTTGCAAAAAATAGATTTATAGAAATTGTTGAAAAAAATCTTTGAAGACAGACATGCTTGTGTCAATTTAGAACATCGACTACGCACTCATGTTCGTATGCTCAATGAAGAATGTCTCAAGGTGTGCCTAATCACCTAGGAAATGTACATGCAAATAAAAGAATTATCTGAGCACTTCAAGGATGCTAACAAGGCTGAAGAAAAATCAAAGAATCTAGGAGCGTTTTTGGAGGATGAACAAGAGAAGAACAAGAAATTGAAGGCTGAGAACAAGGACCTTAAGAAAGAGAACAAAAAACTACATGTAGAGAATTCAAACTTAAGGAAACAGAGAGATGCCTTAAAATCAAATTTTAATGTCTTAAAATAATTGCTTTCTTCTTCTGACACAGAGAACATCCCGCAAGCAGAATCAGAAGATGAAGATCAAGAGGAAGATCCAGCTAAGAACAAAAGGCCTGGGAAAGAGCTTGCATGTGACTAGCATACTTGTCATTTTGGCCAATAGGACTTCATTTTATTATGTACGAGTGTTATAGGACTTCATTTTGTATTGTCAGAAACTCTTTACAAAATTAGATTTGGTACTTCATGGGCACATCTCTATTTCTTTATTTTGATGTAATCAATCCATTTATTCTCTTGCTATAACAACTGAGTATTTGATTTTTCCTTTCTCTCCGAGACGGAGAGACACTAGTAGGAGGCAACCTGTAGAATAATTTTTTTGAAGAATAGAGAAAAGGATGGCACCAAGGAACCAAATACCAAAACTGGGTGCCAAGAAGCCCAAGTTCCAAAGTTGGGCACCGAGACGTCCAGATACTGGAGTTTGGCACTGAGACATCCAGATGCTGGAGTCGGGCGCCAAGACGTCCAGATGCTAGATTTGGGTGCTGAGATGTCTAGATGCTGGAGTTGGGCACCAAGACATCCAGATGTTGGATTTGGGTGCCAAGACATCCACATGCTGGAGTTGGGCACCAAGACGTCCAAGTTCTGGAGAAGGGCACCATCACGCCCCAGATTCATCAAGGGACAAAGTCTGCAAGACGATAAGGAGACCTGACAAGGTGGCCAAGTGGATCCAAACCACTCATCATGACAAGACAAAGTCTTGTACTAGTGGCCATGCTGACAATTGAAACCGCCTAGTGCATTAACTTTCCATTACGCTTATGTAACAAACTCTCCTATTGTAGCCTGTTCTTCACCCCTCTCCTATAAAAAGGAGAAGCCTCAAGAGGAGAGGATATAGTATACACTACACACCATACAAGACTATAGTTGAGAGAGACTTGGAGAGAGAGAGTGCATGCTTAGAGCTTGTAGAGACCCGAGAGACCTATTTGCTTATGTTGCTTGCTTATGTTGCTTATGCGAGAATACTTGGAGATTGAGTTCTATTGTTCCATTGTTTTGTGTTTGTATGACAAGCGGTATCATTAGTTGATGGTTTATACGGATTGTTTTACATTTGGTTGTTGACTAGTGATATACTCTTCTCTATTATGCCATATCATAGTTCTAGTTGGTTGTTGTCTTGTGTTCTATTCTGCTGCATGCTTGCTGTTATGACTCTTAACTCCTAAGTGTAGTTTGTAGTGATGATACGAAGGCTATTATAAGTGTGTATTACTATAATGTGCTTTAATGTGCCCCTGTGCTTAATGTGCTCCTAGAGTAGTGCATTTTGCATTCCCTGCACCCACACACTTCACCATCTACATTGCACCATCTAGTTCGACTGTGAAGATTGAAGAAATTAATGCTATTTTTGATGATGCTGATGTGTTGACATGATAGTACTGTGCCAACTGAGGCTCTTATGGTTGACTCTCTTTCCCACACATGGCTACTAGATTCTAGTGCTTCTTTCCATGTGACACCACACAGATAATGGTTCTCTAATTATGCAGCAAAGTCTCTCGATACTATGAGACTGAGTGACTCTTACCAGTGTGGCATTGTGGGGATTGGCTATGTGATTGTGTAGTTCATTGATCATTCAAAATTTACTATGCATAATGTACACCATGTACGATAGTTATCACATAGTTTGATGTCAGTTGGTCAACTTGATGACCTTGGTTACAAGGTGGTCTTCTATGCTTAGTCATTTTTTATATCAAAGGGCAATATGGTTACTGCAAAAGGAATCAAAGTTGGCTCACTTTATCCTTTATTTGTATCACAGAAAGAACACTTGTTAGTTGTTACGGAATAGCCTATGGCTTGTATTTGGCATGGTCGTTTGGGCCATATATCTCGTAGTGGAATGGAAAATCTTTCTCGTTCTGGCTACTTACCTGTGTTATCTTTCTCTAATTTTTTATTTTGTGAGCATTGTCAATATGGAAAGCAAACCAGAAATATACATAGAATGCACATTGACTCTTCAAACCAACCTTTAGATCATGTTCATAGAGATGTGTGTGATCCTATGTCCACTATGTCCTTAGGCGGTTCTCTTTACTTTGTCACTTTCATAGATGATGCTACTAGAAAAGTTTGGGTATATCCTATCAAATTGAAGGACGAGGTATTCCCTACTTTCAGAAAATTGCTTGCTTCAATTGATACTAAAAAAGGAACTAAGGTTAAGGCTTTACGTTCAGATAATGGGGGTGAGTATGCCTCACATGAATTCAGCTTTTTCTGTTAGTCTAGAGGGACTCATAGAAAGTTTATAAGTCCTTATAGCCCAGTACAGAATGGTTTAGTTGAAAGGATGAATAGAACTATTCAAGATAGAGCAGTTTGTATGTTGCATCATGCAAACCTCTCACAAGGCTTTTGGGTAGAAGTAGTATTGATTGTAGTTCATGTGATTAACCTTTCACCTACTACTATCAAAGGTCTGAAAGTGGCACAAGAGATGGAAAAGGAAGCCACCATATTATGATCATCTTCGAGTTTTTGGCTGTAAAGCATATGTTCATATACCAAAGAAACTTAGACAAAAGTTGGACCATAAGTCAAAGAAATGTATTTTTCTTGGATATGGTTGAGAAGGACAATTTGGATATCGTTTATGGGATCTTGAAACATGATCGGTGATCAGAAGTAGTGACGTCATTTTCAATCAGTCTAAGATGCATAAACAACCCAAAAGGAGGTTGAAGTGAGAAGAGTGGTGTTTGAGGATCCTAGTCCTCCACTTAGCATGCATAAAAATGCTGCACATAGGGATGTTCAAGAGAATATACGATCAGATCAGTTTGCACATGTTCCTGTTCAACAACCATTGACATGCTTTGCACATGTCTCACATCCACCTGATAGATATGTTCCAGTTTTAGATTTTGTTATGCTAACAGATACAAATGAGCCTTCTTGCTACAAAGAGGCTATGCAAACAGAGGATCATGTCAAGTGGGAGCGTGCCATGAAGAGTGAATTGCATTCTATTCACAAAAAGGTACTTGGGATTTAGTATCTTTTCCAAAGGGCAGGAAAGCTTTACCATGTAAATGGGCATATAAGCTGAAATTCAGATAAGATAGTGCTTCTCGAACGTATAAAGAACGACTTGTTGCAAAGGGTTTTAAGCAACAACATGGTTTTGATTTCAAGGAAATCTTCTCTCGAGTGGTCAAGATGACTACCCTATGCATGTTGCTTGGATTCGTTGCAATGGAGGACTTAGAGCTAGTTCAAATGGATGTGAAAACTGCTTTCTTGCATGGAGATCTTACAGATGAGATCTACATGGAACAACCAGAGGGTTATGTAGTTCTTGGCAAGGAAAGTCTAGTTTCTAAGCTCAAGAAGAGCTTCTATGGACTTAAATAGTGCCCTAGACAATGGTATCAAAAGTTTGATGCTTTTATGAAGTCTCAAGGATATTCTCGAACCAATGATGATCATTGTCTCTACACAAAGAGATGCTCAGATGACAAATTTATATGCTTGATACTTTATGTCGATGATATGTTGATTGTTGGGAAGTCCTCTTATAACTTGTCAATTCTCAAAGAGAATTTGAATCAAACATTTGATATGAAGGATTTGGGGGGTGCCAAACATATTCTTGGCCTGCACATTAATCGTGAGAGGAGTCAAAGATGCATATACTTGCCTCAAAGTGAGTACATATCCAAAGTACTTCACACGTTCAATATGTAGGGTGGAAAGGCATTGAGTACACCTTTACACACATATGTAAAATTGAGCAAGGATGATTGCCGCAAATCAGATGAGGAAAAGGAATTCATTATCAAAATTCCCTATCAGTCTGCTATTGGTAGTCTCATGTATGTTATGGTAACTACGAGACTAGACATTGCATTTGGAGTGGGAGTTGTGAGCAGATATATGTCTAATCTCGACAAGAAACATTGGGAAGCAGTCAAGATGATTTTGAGATATCTGGGTGGCACTAAGGACAAGTGTCTATGCTTAGGTAGAGGGAAAGCATCCATTATTGGTTACATAAATTCTGACTATGTTGGTTGTGTAGACAATCATAAGTCTACATCAGAGTACATTTTTCATTTTGTTGGAGATGCTATCTCTTGGAGATCTCGTCTTCAAGAACGTATTGTTGTTTCCACCATAGAAGCAGAGTATGTTGCAACAAGTGAGGCATGTAAGGAAGCATTGTGGCTTTCTCATCTTGCTTGTGATATGGGTTTACCTCAGCATGTACCTCGTTTGCTAAGTGATAGTCAGAGTGCCATTGCTTTGGCTAAGAATCCGGTCTATCATGCAAAGGCCAAGCATATTGAGGTGAGGTATCACTTCATTAGAGATTTCTTATCCACTGAGCGCATTATTCTTGAGAAGGTTCACACTCGAGATAATGTTGCAGATGCTTTGACTAAAGCTCTACCACAGGATAGCTTTCGACATTGTTGTTACTTGATGCGGGTTACTTGATTCATGATCTTACACAGTCACTTGTACACTATGTAACATGCCGATCAAGTGGGAGGTATAGTTTGTACACTTATACTCAAGTATTCTTTATCATTCTTTATTTTTCTCCCATAGTTACTTTGGCCATATTGGCCTTTAATGGGAGATTGTTACTCTTAGTGTCCATGTGAAAGGCCAAATGGTCATTGGACACTTCTTTGCATATGTTCTTTAATAAAACATATAGTGTCCTTGTCAATCACAGACTATAAGTTTGGCCGCATTTGTAAGACCTAAGAAGTTTGTCTTCGTGCTCCCTATGTATTGTGTTTTTCTGCGTATTCTACAGCCTCTGTGCAGAGTACCTTGTGTGGCCCTAAGAGCTAAGTCTTCTACTCCGAGGATATCGTCATGGATCCCTCGAGAAGGAGAGCGCACAGTGGTGCATCACCATTGAAATACTTCAATTTACTTGCATGGCCATGAGCCCAATATGACCAGGTTTCATATGCTTTGGATATTTTTTGTGGATGCCATGGGTGCCAAGATAAATTGGCATGTCTTTTAGTTTTTGGATTGGCTCGGATGATTGCCCTAGATGGCTCCCTTGCACTCAGTTTTAGTGGATCCATCCTAGCATTGCGGTTCTATATCTTGGGTTTCATATTGGTCTTGAGCTCTTGCATGAGCAACAAATATCACCTCTCTTTCTAACCATCAGGAGGAAGTTATTGTATTGGAGCATTGCCTTCTTATCCTTGACTAGGAGGATTGTGGTGTCTAACCAAGTTCTCCTAGCTACCATGTGGTATGTCACCTCTTGCTGGATCTTTTCGAGCTCCTGTATTAGCCATATCTAATGGCTATTAAGGAAATTTTTATGGTTTTTAGGGAATGGCAACCCCGCTCGGGCCAAGGTTTCTTGGCAGGTCATCACCTTTCCTATGGAGCATGGTGGCCTTGGGATTATCAACCTTGCTTACCATAGCAGATCCCTATTGGGCAAGTTTGTTTTTCATGGTCTGCTTCCTGGCCCTCAGCCTTGAAAGGATTTTCTTCATCAAAGATAAGATGGATTTTTGTTGAGATGAGACGTACGAAGTTCTCGAGGTGGAGTGAGGACCATTTTACTTGTAGTACCTTGAGATCTTGGGAGCAATTGTTTCCTTCTCTTATCTATCTCTCTCCCTTGTGTTCTAAGGAGCATTTCCTTTAGCCCATTACCTTGAATCCTCTGATTCACACAGAGAGAGGGTTCATTGTTGGCTCTCGCCCTCATGTTTCTTAGGGTGACTTTGCCTAGGTTCTTGGGCACATTGTGGCTGTCTGAATGAATTTTAGGAGTCTTAACAAGGCGCGATAGTAGGACCATTGTATGGGGATGCGCGACATGCCTCAGATGCTCAAGGATATTGAGGCTCTTATTTTGAGGGATTGGGGGACCTAGTTGATGGCATGGTTGGGTGCCTTCACTATGATTGAGGTCTTGATTGTCATTTGGAATTTTATTTAAGATGGGACTCTCTTCTTTGAGGTTGACGAGGAGGGGCAGATGATCAACACACCTGAGGAGTCTGAGATTAGCACTTTTCAATGGATTTCGGTGTTTGGCACCTATGGTCATGAGTGGCACATTGATCCTGACCATGAGGACATTTGGGCTCACCATGGCTTGCATCTTTGGGTCTGGGAGGACCAGCCATTATCCCCTCTCCTTTGGGATATGGGGGAGTGGCAATGGCAGAATGCTTATTACCCATCTGGGAGCCCCCCTATTCCTTTCTTTCAGTATTTTGCATGGTTGGGGTGAAGGATCCTCTAATCATGTCTCTCTGTCACCCATGCGGTTGAGGCTTAAAGTCGGTCTAGACTTTTGGAGGAGTTCCTCTCTTCCTTCTAGTAGTGAATTTGGGGTGCTCAACCTATCGTTGGCTTACCCTATTTCAGTGGTTGGTTGCCCACATGAGCATTCTTATCAACATTTTGTTTGAGTTATGGGGGCTAGCCTCCAGATCGCACAGGCTTTGGCTATCACATGGAGTCTCAACATTAGTGTATGTGGCAACAGTAGTGTATGTGGGATTGCCACGTGCCCAACAAATCTGATGGTGGATCTTGAGGTTCCTAACTTGGAGGATGGGACCTTCATACCATCTCTTGGGGCTCGCTTAGTGGCTGATCCCTTAGCTATGAGCATGAGACTTTTAGTAATATTCTATCAATTTAGGATGGGCGGATTGACATCACTCAAGATCTCAACATTTCGACTTATATAGTTTGTGAGATATCAGTCAAAGAGTGAGGTCCAATTTTCTAGCATACCTATATAGACACATATTTTATTTTGGTCTGTTAAATTTCCCATCCAAAACATATCCAAATTGCTTGATTTTGGCTTCTTGGAAAGATCTTTGCATTTAATTTCTCTGTCTCAAATATCTCACTCAAAGGATTTATATTTTGTGAGATATTTGTTAGAGAGTGAAGTCCAAATTTTTAGTAAACTTATGTGTGCAGGTGGTCTATTTTGGTCAGTTGAGCTTCCTGACCAAAACTCAAAAAATTACTTGTTTTTTAGCTTGTTGGAAAGCTATTTGAGTGTACTTTCTTTGTACCAAATATCTTTCTCAAAGGATATATATTCAGAGAGTTATCAGTCAGAGAGTGAAGTTTAGTTCTTCAGCATACTTGTGTCAATAGGTAGTTCATCTTTGTGAGTTGCATTTCCTAATCAAAACTTGTCCAAATTAAGTTATTTATAGCTTGTTAGAAAGCTCTCTTTGTTTACTTTGATTGAATGAAGGCATAAGTCCATTTGAGTTTTTTATTGAGAGCAGCAATCTATCTAAGGTGCAGCTATTTGTCCAAGTGCTAGACATACAAGGGGTCACTACACATTTTCGTTGCGCATAGTAGAACTCATTCTCCACAGAATGGCACTTGGTTGTTATGTGATTTGCTTGGAGGCAAAAAGGCCATTGGTACTAAATTGGTATACAAGATGAAATGTAAGCCTAATGGAATAGTCTAGATGTATAAGTCTAGGCTCATTTCCAAAAGTTGTGTCAAGAGAGAGGCATTCATTTTGATGAGACCTTTGCTCCCACATGTTGAATGAACATTGTTTGTAGCATATGCACTTGCAGCTCATCATGGTTGGAATGTACATCAATTGGACATTAAAACTGCATTTTTGAATGGTGACTTGCATGGAGAACTGTATTTATTTCAGCCCCGTGGTTCTGTGTAGAGAGGACAGGAAAACAAAGTGTGCAGGTTGAAAAAGGCATTATATGGTTCGAAGCAAGCAACAAGTGCTTGGCATGGAAAGATACATGCCTACTTGATAGCACATGATTTTGAGAGAATTCCAATTGAGATCACCTTGTAAACTAAGCATGTAGATTATGTACTTCTGATCATTGTTGTATATGTTAATGGCATGCTACTCATCGGTCCTAATGAGAAGCATAATACTGAATTTAAGATTGATTTACATGCCCCTTTTGAGATGTCAGACTTGGGGCATTTGCATCATTATTTTGGCATTCAGTTTATGCAACTTGATGGGGAATAGCTTTGCATCAAATAAAATAAATTGACACATTATTGGAGTGTTTTGGCCTTGAAGATTGCAAAGCTATTGCCACTCCCATGAAAATAGGTTTATGGTTGAGTCTTCATGATGTTTAAGATGCATTTGAAGTTGATTCTCTCAAATGAGCAGGTCTAAGTATTGCCCAAGTGTCAAGCATTGGTGGGCGTTTAAGTGCATCTTTTGCTACTTGAGTGGTACCTGACTAATTGGATTGTTTTATCCTAAGAGGGATCATTACCGCTAGATTTACATGCTTTTTCTGACTCAGATTGGCTGGTTATTATGAGACTCATGTGTGCACTAGTGGTTTTTTTGCTTCATGCTTGGTAGCTGATGCATATCTTGGTTGAGCAAAAAGCAACCTACTATGAACACCTCTAGTTGTGAGGCTGAGTATAGGACAACTTTCACAACAACTATTGAGTGTGTGTGGCTCAAGTGCCTTTTGGTTGATTTGGGTGTTGGTGAGTATTCTGCCACCACCATCTTCACTAATAATGGGAGCACATCGATAGTTGCCAGAAACTCTCTGTTCCATGCTTGCAAAAAGCACATTGAGGTGCACTATCATTATGTAAGGGAGAGGTTCTATGATGGAGAGATTGGTTTGGCTTATGTGCCCACACACAATAATGTTGGAGACGTTTTCATAAATGTTGTGCCTAGGGAGAAGTTTGAAGCTTTTTGCAAAGCTTTGGGCTTACTTCCTTGTAGGTCAGTGATGAGTAGCACCTCCTTTAATGTCAATCTGGGAAGATGTGAGGATGTTATGAAGACCTCAAGCAAGTGATGGCACAAGTGTGTGAGTGAGAAGCACATAAGCATGCACACACATACACACACACATGTGCACACAAGGCAAGAACAAAGAGAGGAACAATGGAGTTCTTTAGATTACTCAAAAAGTCTCATGTACAAGCTCAAATCACTAAGAAGCTAACCCCCACAATGAGCTCTCTAGCTCTTTTTATAATTTTGGACTAGCTTTGGCCTTGTTCAGACCTAGTGTCCTACCTAGTTAAAAATTAGGTTCCTAGGCTATTTTGGAGGCTCAAATGAGCTCTAAAAATTATGAAACTTGGTAGGCAAATACTTCTACTACTCCTCAAGCTCTAAGACTCCTTGGCTTGCACAAAATGGAGCCACAAAAAGGTGAACCCTCAGTGCTAGATCTGTGTGTATGCCCGTACTTGCTTCTTCCAAGTTACCAACACTCTCCCCCCCCTAGCGTCTGTCGTCTCTGACAGTTCTTTGCTCCACAGGGTGATCGATGTAGTGTTGGACTATGTCTGTGGCTAGCTCGTGTTCTCTGATCCTTAGTACCCTTGCTAGATCTCTTTGAAGTGCATCCCAATTAATCACCCCCCAAGTGTCAGCTTAAGGTGTTTTATAATGCTCTGAATACATAGTTTGCTCGCATGCAAAGAGCTGTAGAAGTGGGTTGGCGGCGGTGCAAACAATTCAGAGTGATATTCCCAAAAACCAGTGGTAAACATATCTTCAAATGTTTGTTTATAACAGGCTAGGAGATATTTGATCCTCGCATGCCAAGCATAAGCAACCCGAATACTAGGAGTTGTGCTCATGTCATAGAGTAAGTCATAATTACCATTGATGAAGCCCGGGATAGAAGCTTGGATGTCACATACATTGCAGAAAGTCTTCAGTACTATTTGCATCATGTCCAAGATCTTTTGCATCATCTGAGTAGTGACATTGGGCATAGGTTGAAGTCATGGGAGCCAGTGTCTGATAGTAGCCATCATGTAGGCAACGAATGGTGTGCTTTTTGGTGGAGCAATGGATGGGTAGTTGAGCCATTTTTTGCAATTAGCATTATTCTGAACTTTTATGGCAAAGGCTGTCCATGATCGTCTTTGTTGCACTGGTCCAAAGGATGGATTATACTTTAAGTGCATGGGGGCATGGTCCCATGTCCGGAGCATCTGTGGATAAGTCTCCTGTAGCTTTTGCCGCTAGGTGGGTTGGAAGATAGCACCTTTTTGGGCTGCTTCAAGGAGGTCTTCCGGTTGGAATTGTGTTGCAAATGAAGGATACTGATTAGTGCTTCGTTTAATCTCAGCATTGTAATCTACCAAGAGCACAAAGTAAGGCTTATACTGTCGTTCTGAACTTGTTATTAGTTGTCTAGGAGCCAGTTTCTTGAAATATTCTAATTGAAGCATAGTCTCCTAAATAGCTTTCATGGCCAACCTTTGAGTGACTATTCGCTCTTCGTGAGTTTGGCCCATCTCTTCTACTTGTTTCATCCATGCAGGAGGGGGTTCCTCATATGTGTCTCGTCCTTCATCGGTGACTGCCTCCTGGTAGAGGTTGAGGTTCATAACTGTCTGCGAAGGTCTCTTCAACTGGAATGGTAACTACCTCTTCTTCTGAAGGTTGATCGGGTGGAGATGGTGGTCGTTCGTATTGTAATAATTTCACCTTTAACTCAGTGACCTTTTGTCGTAGCTTGAGTAGCTCGTTGTCGGTTGAGGATTTTGGCGGTGGTGAAGTAGTGATGCTAACCATCTCTCTAGGTTCTATCACATGTGGTGTGGGCACTAGTTGTCTTTGTAGTTCCTTCACCTGGTCTGCAAGTCGGTCGTGCGCTTCCAAGAGGTTTGCATAATTTTCTAATATCTGCTCGATATTTTCTGAGGGAATAGCCTGGAACTTAGAAGGATCTATGGGTGCTCCTAGAGTGTTTTCGATGGCCACTTGTTTAGTTCTAATGCCCAAGGAAAAAGTGATTATACAAGACTTTAATTTGTTCAAACCCCTCGGAATCCGTCCAATTGGATTACCTGGAGCCCATAATTATCATTCGAGGAATTCTTCCTTTGTATATGTACTAGTTCGTATGCTTCCCGGCAAACACACCAAAATGTTAAGGCGTCTTAGTCCAAGGGAAAACGCCTATGCACAATGATATTTTACCCCCAAACTTACTTAGACTAGGTTAGCTTTTATCACCCTAAATCCATAATTTCACTCATAGGTATCTATGGAGGAGGCAGGAAAACACATGCGCAATTGGCTATCCAAATCCATTGGTCACTTTTTGCAGTCTCCCTTTCTTCACTCGCACTTCTTGATTTCACTTTGTCAACTGCCCCCTTTTTCTCGCCCTCTCTTTCACTAGCGTTCTTTAACCCTCTTTTCCTCATCCTTCTCTCTCTTCAATTCACCCACTCACTTGCACATATCCTCTCGCACACACACTTATGCACACATGCACACTTAGCCCTCACCTTCCCACTACTCTCATACACGTACTCCTACACCTCACTCCCGTACCCAAACACAAGCACACCACCCTGCCCTTCTAGTCTCTCACCTATTTTGCTCTTCTCCACCCTAATCCTCACGCCTTTTCTCTCTCTTCCTCCACACTCCCGAAGTACCTTCTCGTTATTTACCCATAAACCTGGCACATCGATTACACATGCAGCATCACGAAGTTGATCTTCCCACTTTCATAGTTGCCCTTCAAGGAGCTCATTCCAAGAGCATAACGCTCTGTCTGAATACCACTATGCTTACTTTTGTTTTCCCTATGTATGTGGAAGTCTCATTGACATCAATCTTGTAACCAACGTGTTAACACATTATCAAAGTGAGGTATTGAGAATTCAATAATGGGATGAGGCAATGCGGTCGAAGCGACCATACTATGTCTTGGAGACATCCATGTGTGCATCTATCCCCAGCGCATGGACGCAAAGATCTTTGCACGGTTGAACTCAAATGTGTACCTGACACACACAGGTGTACATTTCTTCCTATGTAATCACTTAAATAGGCAACCCTGGAGGGTTCAGGTTATATGGAGTGCTTTGCAAAGGAACCTGAGATGGAAGTAAAAATGACAGACGATCTTTTCCAAATTCAATCCCCAACAGTAACGCTAGCATGTGGTGATCCAAATTCAATCCCCAACAGGAAGGGTGTGCTCAGTTCGAGATCGGGGTATTCCATAGGATTCACATAACAAGATCAATATTTAAGGAAACCATTAGCAAAGGAAAGTAATGGAGGACTCATCGTTTATTTTATTCCAAAATGATTGGGGTGTTATTGTTCTTTATGCTCACCATACAAGCAGTAGAACCTTTCGCTTTGAGGTGTCCATGGGAACCTGCATATGTGCGCTCATGTCATGCATCTCTGTTTAATTCCTCACTCCCTGGCTAACAACATACATACACGCTCCAATCATGCATTCATTTTCAAAAACAATTATCGCATATCACATCTCTTATTCTACCTTCTTTCCGCATCCTTAAGCACAAGCGCTGCAAGACTGCAGGGTCAACCAAATCGATGTACAATGGACCTAATTAAAACTGTTATTCAGACAAACTCTGTACCCGTTCTCTTATTCCCGATTGAACTGAGATGCATGCCATATAGCTCAGGTAAGCAAAAAGAGGTACATTTACACAGTGTTGAAGCAAGGACACATCTGTAATTCTGATATGCAGTGGATTTTCTTCACGATATGGTTACTATGCAGCATAACTAAAGGAATCGGTGAATTCCTTCACTACATACATTTATCGTAAGTCGTTTGAGACAAATCATCGTTGGATCATTCATACCTGGTAAATAGAGCAGATCAGCTGGAGCATCATATTACTAACCTCCTCCTTCAGTGAGGCAACGTCTTGTTCTCATGGAGTTCTTCACTTTTATGGCCTTCTTTTAGGATTGGTAGCTCTGTCGCTTTAACTTCTTTTGCATTCCACACACAACGCGTTCGAATTCCTTCTCTGTAGCAAGATGAGTATCAATTCCCCTTTTTTAGTTGGCAGATGTTCCATGAGCTTAGTGGTCACTCTCATGGAATGCATTCAAAGGGATAAGTTGTGGCTTTGCTTCCCCCGCTTGATGAACAGATCCGACTTCGTGGGCTGTTCTAATCTCCGGTGCATTTCCACAGTTGCAGTGTGCATTTCTTAGATGTTCCATTGACCATCTCTTTCCCAGGCTGACATTCGAGCGTACCAATACTGCCCACCCCCGAATCTCTTCAACTCTGCATTTCAGTGGTAAAGGCCTTGCGTATGATACCCCTCCTTCAGTTCACTGCGTCCAATCGCATCCAACTTCTTTCATATATTCCTGCACCTTGTGGGCTACAAGGCATTGAGCTCCAAGGGGATTCCTCCAACGGAAGTCCCTACCTCTGAGCATGTCCATGGAGAAGATCTCTTTTGCCCTTCCCCTTCAGATAACTGTAATGAGCCCAAAACAAAAATGCCCTCCAATAACTCCCGCAGTAGCCGGCAGCAGAAGGAGATGGGCCTCCCTCTCAATCTGAGATGTACAGCCGCGAAGCGAGGACAAGGACACCCCCAACTGTACTCCTCCCTCTTCCTCAGAGCTTCTCTCTCAAACGGTGCTTTCTGACATTTGCTCTCCTCCAGACTCCTCTACTGCCCGCGTTCCTCCGACTTTCAATGTTGGCACTAGCAAAAAACCCCCCCCCCAGTCCTCCTCAGAGCTTCCTATACCAAAAAACGAAGAAGAACTTCACTCGCGTCTCCGTGTGACATATGCCTCTCCCCCTTCTTCATCGTTTCCCCAGCTCTTCAGGAATACTTGCCACATTAGACAAAAACAAAAGACAAAAAAAAACCTCCTGCTAGGGCATGGCCGAGTGCCTTCCTCTCCTTTTTCTCTGCAGGTAAAGCAAAACAACCCCCCCCTGTTCTGCACAAAAAACGGAAAATGGCCCACACCCTTGGTTTTTCTTCTGCCAAAATACCAGCACCAAAAATCTTGTTAGGAAAATCCTTTCGTGGAATGTTACTCCATAACTATAGTCGAGATTCAAGGGAGTTCAACTCTTCTAATTTCTCAAATTGAGAGCATTTAAGCAAAAATCCGTAGTAATTTGGTCATTTCTTCTGTAACAAGATCCACCATGTTCACAACAATTTGCTATATCTGACTTTGACCACGATTTGGATCAAAAGTGCAATCACTTGTTATTGGATTTCTATCATTAATGTGAACTTCAGCTTCAAGGGAGGTTTTCTCAATTTCTACCTCCTTCAGGTCAGTGGGATTCATAAAGTCAGACCCTGAGACTTGTGTAAGATCCCTAACAAATTTATCTACATTGAATGCATCGGTTGCATTTCCCTCTTGAGCATTTGCCAAAGCAGTATCAGGTTTCTCTTCAAATACATGTGCTGTGAATAATACTGAGAGCACCAAGTGGACTGACCAAAGCAGCGCTGCTGCATACGCATATGCTACAAAGTTTGCAATTTCTTCCACAACCATCAATGGTCTTCTAGGGTTACTGGAAGCGTTCGTTGAATGCAACAAAACTATTCCAGATATAAGTGTTATAAATTCACCAATTTTAGAGACCACATTGAAGCCCTTTGTCCATCCCAATCTTTGAACATGATGACACTAGCCATAATTATCAATGATGTAAACATCGCATAGTTCATGGCGAGACAATTGGTGTGTTGAATGTGTCGAGTGATTTATTGAGATAGACCATCTGTGTAAGCATACATGCGGTAACCACCATAAGGAAAAGCCATGTTTCCGAGTATTGCCTCCCTTCTAGCATTCCTCTTCGATCAAGAAGTCGTCATGTAGTCCCAAAATACTTCCCATCAATCATCTAATCACTCTTCAAGTACCTGAAATCAAACATATTTTCCTGCCAAATAGAACCACATTAGTGCATCAAAATCAACCATTTTCTGAGCTAACATACTCCCCTCTTCTTATTTGCGAAGTCGTCCTCGAGGAGCCCTTCTTGCTGCAATATAATCCAAACAACCATGAACATGTCAATTTACAATTGGTTTGCATACTTTTTCATTGAGCCATCATTCCAAGTGGACCTGCACTCATTGAAGTTATTAGTGCTAAAAAATCACTCATGAATACATACAAATCATTCACTTCCAAAATGATCCAAGAACATGCACCTATATGCAACTCCAATTCCAACATGCATCAAATTGATCATGCATTCCATTGTGAAAATTGTCTCAACCAAAATAACACATGCATACCTTTCCATGTTTTACACATTTGTCATTACGAAAGAAAACAGAAACAAAAAGACCGAAATAAACAACAACTGAAATGAATTCAACAAGAGATGCAACATACCCAAAATGCATACCCCTTTTTATTGACCTACTATTGGCTATGTACACATATTCCATGAACAGACACTCGCGAAGAATCCCCATCGTCGTCCCACAAAAACCATCGAGACTTGAGTACAAGTCAAGACCTACATAAAAAAACCTAGAGTGTCCCACATACTAGAAAAACCCTCAGATAGAGCACACAGGTTATAAAGCAAGACCGTTGCATTACCTCGCTAAAGCCTCATCCATAAGTACATATAGAATATCCGTGCCTTCAAGAATGTTGATTCAAAGTGAGCTGATCTGTCGCAAGCCATCACATACCAATCACACAAGCAAATAACGTTCCCTTGCAGGCGATCATCGCCCTCTCCTCTCTCTCTCTCCCCCTCAGGAGTGGGGAATAACTTCATAGGTAAATTTTATTTTAATCACACGTTGGCCTACATTGTCACTGGATGCGATTCGTGGACCTGACCACCCGATCAGGTTGATTCTACCCATCTACCAATACAATGCAGCGCACAACACACAAACACACAATGATAACACATAACATATATTAGCTAGCCCATAACGAAGCTGGATGCGGCTCATGGTTGTGACCGCCCGGCCACAATGGTTCCACTTACCTACCAACCCGTTATGGCGTGTAGCTAGGACACAAACATATACATCCCAAGCCTATGGCGAAACTAGCTGCGGCTCGTGGTCCTAACCACCCGGCTAGGATAAATCAACCCACCTACTAACCCACCATAGCGCATTGGTACGATCACAACAACACAATATTTTTTCTTTCTTTTCTTTCTCTTCGTTTTTTTTCATAGTTAATTAGTTCACCCAAGTCCTGAGAATTAGGGAGAGGAAGAAAGGGACTTTCCCACTTTTCCCACATATGCATGCAAATATATACACTCTAGCCTTTGACAGATCAACCACCTCTTCACTCCATTCTTTCAATTACAGACACTACATATGTATTCATCGATTTGACTTTTCACTAGGTAACTACAACCAGCTATGCCTTAGTCCCTCCTGTACCTATCCTTAGATGATCTAGAATGTGGGTCTCTGGGATGTCTCATGTAGTCTCACATCGTACTCGCATCCCGACAACTTCCCTAGGGCGAGTCAGGCTCAACTTCAGGAGCTCCGTCATCACTTCCTATCGTTAACACATCTGCCCAAGCCCAAGTGATATCGTTTTCTTCGTTAGGCATTTCCCTAGAAGGATCGAAATAGTAATATCGATCTCCCGCCCATCCTACATGTCGAGTCAGGTATTCCTCAAAACACTCAATGTAAAATGCAACACCCAAACCCTGGTTTATAAAGCATACCAGCCAATGCGCTTCCTCTACATCATATTCCGTCTCAAAGTCGTCGACATCTATGTCCATGCGGGCAAATGTTTGGTCCGAGAAATATATCCTTAGCTCGTACAAGTAGAGTTGCGTTATTTGATCTTCCATTTTGTTACTTAGCTCCTAACAATCTTTGCGCAACACAAGAAAAATAATTAGAAGTCCAAAATTCTTGAGCTAGCAAGGAAGAATATTTATGACACACAAATCATAGCTTACATATGCGCATATATATATATATATATAACTATACATGTATGTACAAGGAGTCTACTACGTCCTTCTGCTTGGATCTCGTCTGGCTTCTCCCGTCCTAATGTCACGTGAAATATGGTTTAACTCGAAGCGCATTAACCTTCACGGGAGCACATTCTTCTCCTAAATCTTGAATTTGCATGGAACCATTGGAGTTGAGTTCCACCACCTTAAACGGTCCTGCCCATCTTGTCTGTAACTTCCCCGGGATATTATAATATTTACTATCATAGACTAGTACCAAATCCCCTTCTTGAATCGCATAGGTCTTGAGATTCTTGTCATGCCTCTCCTTACGTCTTTTCTGAATAGCTTCCAGACTTTGCTGTGCAATGAGTCTCTTTTCTTCTAGCTTGACCAGTTGTATGTACCTCTCCTTTAATGACTCTTCCTCTCCCAGCCTAGCCTCGATGGCCACTCTTAGTGTCGGAACTTCTTTTTCAATGGGAAAGATGGCTTCCTCGCCATATACTAGCGAGAACGGAGTGCTCTTAGTCGTCACTCGGTAGGATGTTCGATATGCCCACAAGGCTTCCAAAAGTCTCTCATCCCAGTCTCTCCTATGCACAGCTACTGTCTTTGTCAGAATATGTTCCAGCACCTTGTTGGTGACATCCACTTGTCCATTTGCCCTCGGGTAATATGGAGTGCTTTTTCTATGTTTGATCTTATATAATTCCATTAATTCTTCGATCAGTTCGTTGACAAAATGGGTTCCTCTATCACTTACTATTTCCAACGGGCATCCGAATCGAGTGATAATTTGTTCATACAAAAATTTAGCTACATCAACAGCTCGGTCAGTCTTCAGAGCTTTGGCTTCTACCCACTTGGTAACATAATCAGTGCAGACCAGAATATACCTATTGGATCTATGTCTTGAGGGAGGATCAATAGGCCCCACAAAATCAATTCCCCATTTCTCAAACGGCTTAAGAGCTAGCACCGACGTAAGAGGAGCAGCATGCGCTAATGTTGGTTTGCCCAGTCTTTGGCATTTGTCGCATTTCTTACAGTATGTGTCAGAGTCTTTAAACAACGTTGGCCACCAATACCCAGCTAATAAAATCTTTCTTGCCGTCAATTCACCAGCAAAATGTCCACCGCAGGGTTCGTCATGCAATGCCCTCAACACTAGGGTTGCTTCTTCTTCCTCGAGACACCTGCGATAAATGCTTTCATGTACAAAATATCGATAGAGCTGCCCACCAATGATGCTATGGTGCTTTGCCAATGCTAACAGTTTTTGCTTCTCTCTCTTGCTTGCTCCTGGCGGATATTTAGTGGTGCATAAGAAGTTCACCAAATCGGCATACCAAGGTACTTTAGCATCAACCTGGAATAGATGTCCATCAAGAGCATCATCGGGCACACCAGAGATTGGCTCCTCATTAACAATTCGAGATAAATGGTCGGCCAATATATGCGCTTTGCCTGGTCTGGATACCACTGTGAACTGAAATTCTTGGAGAAGTAGCATCCACCTCATCAATCGCCCTGATAACTCTGGTTTATTAATGATGTACTTAAGGGCTTCATGATCCACATTATTCTGAACTTTTATGGAAAAGGCTGTCCATGATCGTCTTTGTTGCACTGGTCCAAAGGATGGATTATACTTTAAGTGCATGGGGGCATGGTCCCATGTCCGGAGCATCTGTGGATAAGTCTCTTGTAGCTTTTGCCGCTAGGTGGGTTGGAAGATAGCACCTTTTTGGGCTGCTTCAAGGAGATCTTCCGGTTGGAATTGTGTTGCAAATGAAGGATACTGATTAGTGCTTCGTTTAATCTCAGCATTGTAATCTACCAATAGCACAAAGTAAGGCTTATACTGTAGTTCTGAACTTGTTATTAGTTGTCTAGGAGCCAGTTTCTTGAAATATTCTAATTGAAGCATAGTCTCCTAAATAGCTTTCATGGCCAACCTTTGAGTGACTATTCGCTCTTCGTGAGTTTGGCCCATCTCTTCTACTTGTTTCATCCATGCAGGAGGGGGTTCCTCATATGTGTCTCGTCCTTCATCGGTGACTGCCTCCTGGTAGAGGTTGAGGTTCATAACTGTCTGTGAAGGTCTCTTCAACTGGAATGGTAACTACCTCTTCTTCTGAAGGTTGATCGGGTGGAGATGGTGGTCGTTCGTATTGTAATAATTTCACCTTTAACTCAGTGACCTTTTGTCGTAGCTTGAGTAGCTCGTTGTCGGTTGAGGATTTTGGCGGTGGTGAAGTAGTGATGCTAACCATCTCTCTAGGTTCTATCACATGTGGTGTGGGCACTAGTTGTCTTTGTAGTTCCTTCACCTGGTCTGCAAGTCGGCCGTGCGCCTCCAAGAGGTTTGCATAATTTTCTAATATCTGCTCGATATTTTCTGAGGGAATAGCCTGGAACTTAGAAGGATCTATGGGTGCTCCTAGAGTGTTTTCGATGGCCACTTGTTTAGTTCTAATGCCCAAGGAAAAAGTGATTATACAAGACTTTAATTTGTTCAAACCCCTCGGAATCGGTCCAATTGGATTACCTGGAGCCCATAATTATCCCTCGAGGAATTCTTCCTTTGTATATGTACTAGTTCGTATGCTTCCCGGCAAACGCACCAAAATGTTAAGGCGTCTTAGTCCAAGGGAAAACACCTATGCACAATGATATTTTACCCCCAAACTTACTTAGACTAGGTTAGCTTTTATCACCCTAAATCCATAATTTCACTCATAGGTATCTATGGAGGAGGCAGGAAAACACATGCACAATTGGCTATCCAAATCCATTGGTCACTTTTTGCAGTCTCCCTTTCTTCACTCGCACTTCTTGATTTCACTTTGTCAACTGCCCCCTTTTTCTCGCCCTCTCTTTCACTAGCGTTCTTTAACCCTCTTTTCCTCATCCTTCTCTCTCTTCAATTCACCCACTCACTTGCACATATCCTCTCGCACACACACTTATGCACGCATGCACACTTAGCCCTCACCTTCCCACTACTCTCATACGCGTACTCCTACACCTCACTCCCGTACCCAAACACAAGCACACCACCCTGCCCTTCTAGTCTCTCACCTATTTTGCTCTTCTCCACCCTAATCCTCACGCCTTTTCTCTCTCTTCCTCCACACTCCCGAAGTACCTTCTCGTTATTTACCCATAAACCTGGCACATCGATTACACATGCAGCATCACGAAGTTGATCTTCCCACTTTCATAGTTGCCCTTCAAGGAGCTCATTCCAAGAGCATAACGCTCTGTCTGAATACCACTATGCTTACTTTTGTTTTCCCTATGTATGTGGAAGTCTCATTGACATCAATCTTGTAACCAACGTGTTAACACATTATCAAAGTGAGGTATTGAGAATTCAATAATGGGATGAGGCAATGCGGTCTAAGCGACCATACTATGTCTTGGAGACATCCATGTGTGCATCTATCCCCAGCGCATGGACGCAAAGATCTTTGCACGGTTGAACTCAAATGTGTACCTAACACACACAGGTGTACATTTCTTCCTATGTAATCACTTAAATAGGCAACCCTGGAGGGTTCAGGTTGTATGGAGTGCTTTGCAAAGGAACATGAGATGGAAGTAAAAATGACAGGCGATCTTTTCCAAATTCAATCCCCAACAGTAACGCTAGCATGTGGTGATCCAAATTCAATCCCCAACAGGAAGGGTGTGCTCAGTTCGAGATCGGGGTATTCCATAGGATTCACATAACAAGATCAATATTTAAGGAAACCATTAGCAAAGTAAAGTAATGGAGGACTCATCGTTTATTTTATTCCAAAATGATTGGGGTGTTATTGTTCTTTATGCTCACCATACAAGCAGTAGAACCTTTCGCTTTGAGGTGTCCATGGGAACCTGCATATGTGCGCTCATGTCATGCATCTCTGTTTAATTCCTCACTCCCTGGCTAACAACATACATACACGCTCCAGTCATGCATTCATTTTCAAAAACAATTATCGCATATCACATCTCTTATTCTACCTTCTTTCCGCATCCTTAAGCACAAGCGCTGCAAGACTGCAGGGTCAACCAAATCGATGTACAGTGGACCTAATTAAAACTGTTATTCAGACAAACTCTGTACCCGTTCTCTTATTCCCGATTGAACTGAGATGCATGCCATATAGCTCAGGTAAGCAAAAAGAGGTACATTTACACAGTGTTGAAGCAAGGACACATCTGTAATTCTGATATGCAGTGGATTTTCTTCACGATATGGTTACTATGCAGCATAACTAAAGGAATCGGTGAATTCCTTCACTACATACATTTATCGTAAGTCGTTTGAGACAAATCATCGTTGGATCATTCATACCTGGTAAATAGAGCAGATCAGCTGGAGCATCGTATTACTAACCTCCTCCTTCAGCGAGGCAACGTCTTGTCCTCATGGAGTTCTTCACTTTTATGGCCTTCTTTTAGGACTGGTAGCTCTGTCGCTTTAACTTCTTTTGCATTCCACACACAACGCGTTCGAATTCCTTCTCTGTAGCAAGATGAGTATAAATTCCCCTTTTTTAGTTGGCAGATGTTCCGTGAGCTTAGTGGTCACTCTCATGGAATGCATTCAAAGGGATAAGTTGTGGCTTTGCTTCCCCCTCTTGATGAACAGATCCGACTTCGTGGGCTGTTCTAATCTCCGGTGCATTTCCACAGTTGCAGCGTGCATTTCTTAGATGTTCCATTGACCATCTCTTTCCTAGGCTGACATTCGAGCGTACCAATACTGCCCACCCCCGAATCTCTTCAACTCTGCATTTCAGTGGTAAAGGCCTTGCGTATGATACCCCTCCTTCAGTTCACTGCGTCCAATCGCATCCAACTTCTTTCATATATTCCTGCACCTTGTGGGCTACAAGGCATTGAGCTCCAAGGGGATTCCTCCAACGGAAGTCCCTACCTCTGAGCATGTCCATGGAGAAGATCTCTTTTGCCCTTCCCCTTCAGATAACTGTAATGAGCCCAAAACAAAAATGCCCTCCAATAACTCCCGCAGTAGCCGGCAGCAGAAGGAGATGGGCCCCCCTCTCAATCTGAGATGTACAGCCGCGAAGCGAGGACAAGGACACCCCCAACTGTACTCCTCCCTCTTCCTCAGAGCTTCTCTCTCAAACGGTGCTTTCTGACATTTGCTCTCCTCCAGACTCCTCTGCTGCCCGCGTTCCTCCGACTTTCAATGTTGGCACTAGCAAACCCCCCCCCCCCCAGTCCTCCTCAGAGCTTCCTATACCAAAAAACGAAGAAGAACTTCACTCGCGTCTCCGTGTGACATATGCCTCTCCCCCTTCTTCATCGTTTCCCCAGCTCTTCAGGAATACTTGCCACATTAGACAAAAACAAAAGACAAAAAAAAACCTCCTGCCAGGGCATGGCCGAGTGCCTTCCTCTCCTTTTTCTCTGCAGGTAAAGCAAAACAACCCCCCCCTGTTCTGCACAAAAAACGGAAAATGGCCCACACCCTTGGTTTTTCTTCTGCCAAAATACTAGCACCAAAAATCTTGTTAGGAAAATTCTTTCGTGGAATGTTACTCCATAACTATAGTCGAGATTCAAGGGAGTTCAACTCTTCTAATTTCTCAAATTGAGAGCATTTAAGCAAAAATCCGTAGTAATTTGGTCATTTCTTCTGTAACAAGATCCACCATGTTCACAACAATTTGCTATATCTGACTTTGACCACGATTTGGATCAAAAGTGCAATCACTTGTTATTGGATTTCTATCATTAATGTGAACTTCAGCTTCAAGGGAGGTTTTCTCAATTTCTACCTCCTTCAGGTCAGTGGGATTCATAAAGTCAGACCCTGAGACTTGTGTAAGATCCCTAACAAATTTATCTACATTCAATGCATCGGTTGCATTTCCCTCTTGAGCATTTGCCAAAGCAGTATCAGGTTTCTCTTCAAATACATGTGCTGTGAATAATACTGAGAGCACCAAGTGGACTGACCAAAGCAGCGCTGCTGCATACGCATATGCTACAAAGTTTGCAATTTCTTCCACAACCATCAATGGTCTTCTAGGGTTACTGGAAGCGTTCGTTGAATGCAACAAAACTATTCCAGATATAAGTGTTATAAATTCACCAATTTTAGAGACCACATTGAAGCCCTTTGTCCATCCCAATCTTTGAACATGATGACACTAGCCATAATTATCAATGATGTAAACTTCGCATAATTCATGGCGAGACAATTGGTGTGTTGAATGTGCCAAGTGATTTATTGAGATAGACCATCTGTGTAAGCACACGTGCGGTAACGACCATAAGGAAAAGCCATGTTTCCGAGTATTGCCTCCCTTCTAGCATTCCTCTTCGATCAAGAAGTCGTCATGTAGTCCCCAAATACTTCCCATCAATCATCTAATCACTCTTCAAGTACCTGAAATCAAACATATTTTCCTGCCAAATAGAACCACATTAGTGCATCAAAACCAACCATTTTCTGAGCTAACACCACTTCTAGATTTTCTTGATTTTGTTGTTGTAGCCTTCTATTCTCTTCTTGGGCAGCTCCTAGGTGTCGTTGAAGTAATGCCATGTTTCTCTATAATCGAGCATTGCAGGCTAGTTGATCTCTGAGTTGCTCTTCAGTAACCTTACTTATCTCTGTATATTTGGCCTTGATCTCAACATAAGATTGCTTGAGAGATGTGCATGCTTGTTGCAATTCAGTGTTACTCAACTCCAAAGCATCAATACGTGCTTGGAGATGGGTGGATAGGTCCCGTAGCTCTTTATTACACTCTTCTAATAATTGATATTCTTGTTTAAGTTGTGTTGCACATTCGAACATGGTATCTAGTGCATGACTAAATGAAGTGGGTGTAGAGTCAGTGGTGGAAAATGCAAGAAGTCGGGAAATGGGGAAGGGGATGGTGGATGTTGTGCTGACAGTCGATGTAAGTGGTGATGTGAGTGAAGTGAAAAGTGGTGATGTTGAAACGATAGTGGTGGTGGGTTGTTCTGTGGAGGGTGAAATGTCCATGGGGTCGGACGTGATTGTGTGTGAAGTGTGAATCGTGAATATTGGAATGGTTGGTGGTGTGTTCGTGGTGGGCGTGAACGTGGGTGAGGTGGGGTGGGAAAAGGGGACTTTTACTATAATCACCAAGTTGTTGCATAATATTTACAAAGTTTGCCTGATGACCTTGGTTACAAGGTGGTCTTCTATGCTTAATCATTTTGTATATCAAAGGGCAATATGGTTATTGCAAAAGGAAGCAAAGTTGGCTCACTTTATTCTTTATTTGTATCACAGAAAGAACACTTGTTAGTTGTTACGGAATAGCCTATGGCTTGTATTTGGCATGGTCGTTTGGGCCATATATCTCGTAGTGGAATGGAAAATCTTTCTCGTTCTGGCTACTTACCTGTGTTATCTTTCTCTAATTTTTTATTTTGTGAGCATTGTCAATATGGAAAGCAAACGAGAAATATACATAGAATGCACATTGACTCTTCAAACCAACCTTTAGATCTCGTTCATAGAGATGTGTGTGGTCCTATGCCCACTAGGTCCTTAGGCGGTTCTCTTTACTTTGTCACTTTCATAGATGATGCTACTAGAAAAGTTTGGGTATATCCTATCAAATTGAAGGACCAGGTATTCCCTACTTTCAAAAAATGGCTTGCTTCAATTGAGACTAAAAAAGGAACTAAGGTTAAGGCTTTACGTTCAGATAATGGGGGTGAGTATGCCTCACATGAATTCAGCTTTTTCTGTTAGTCTAGAGGGATTCATAGAGAGTTTATAATTCCTTATAGCCCAGTACAAAATGGTTTAGTTGAAAGGATGAATATAACTATTCAAGATAGAGCAGTTTGTATGTTGCATAATGCAAACCTCTCACAAGGCTTTTGGGTAGAAGTAGTATTGACTGAAGTTCGTGTGATTAACCTTTCACCTACTACTATCAAAGGTCTGAAAGTGGCACAAGAGTTATGGAAAAGGAAGCCACCATATTATGATCATCTTCGAGTTTTTGGCTGTAAAGCATATGTTCATATACCGAAGAAACTTAGACAAAAGTTGGACCATAAGTCAAAGAAATGTATTTTTCTTGGATATGGTTGAGAAGGACAATTTGGATATCGTTTATTGGATCCTAAAACATGATCAATGATCAGAAGTAGTGATGTCATTTTCAATCAGTCTAAGATGCATAAACAACCCAAAAGGAGGTTGAAGTGAGAAGAGTGGTGTTTGAGGATCCTAGTCCTCCACTTAGCATGCATAAAAATGCTACACATAGGGATGTTCAAGAGAATGTCCGATCAGATCAGTTTGCACATGTTCCTGTTCAACAACCATTGACATGCTTTGCACATGTCTCACATCCACCTGATAGATATGTTCCAGTTTTAGATTTTGTTATGCTAACAAATACCAATGAGCCTTCTTGCTACAAAGAGGCTATGCAAACAGAGGATCATGTCAAGTGGGAGCGTGCCATGAAGAGTGAATTGCATTCTATTCACAAAAGGTACTTGGGATTTAGTATCTTTTCCAAAGGGCAGGAAAGCTTTACCATGTAAATGGGCATATAAGCTGAAATTCAGATCAGATAGTGCTTCTCCAAAGTATAAAGAACGACTTGTTGCAAAGGGTTTTAAGCAACAACATGGTTTTGATTTCAAGGAAATCTTCTCTCGAGTGGTCAAGATGACTACCCTATGCATGTTGCTTGGATTCGTTGCAATGGAGGACTTAGAGCTAGTTCAAATGGATGTGAAAACTGCTTTCTTGCATGGAGATCTTACAGATGAGATCTACATGGAACAACCAGAGGGTTATGTAGTTCTTGGCAAGGAAAGTCTAGTTTCTAAGCTCAAGAAGAGCTTCTATGGACTTAAATAGTGCCCTAGACAATGGTATCAAAAGTTTGATGCTTTTATGAAGTCTCAAGGATATTCTTGAACCAATGATGATCATTGTCTCTACACAAAGAGATGCTCAGATGACAACTTTATATGCTTGATACTTTATGTCGATGATATGTTGATTGTTGGGAAGTCCTCTTATAACTTGTCAATTCTCGAAAAAAATTTGAATCAAACATTTGATATGAAGGATTTGGGGGGTGCCAAACATATTCTTGGCCTGCACATTAATCGTGAGAGGAGTCAAAGATGCATATACTTGCCTCAAAGTGAGTACATATCCAAAGTACTTCACACGTTCAATATGTAGGGTGGAAAGGCATTGAGTACACCTTTACACACATATGTAAAATTGAGCAAGGATGATTCTTGCAAATCAGATGAGGAAAAGGAATTCATGATCGAAATTCCCTATCAGTCTGCTATTGGTAGTCTCATGTATGTTATGGTAACTACGAGACTAGACATTGCATTTGCAGTGGGAGTTGTGAGCAGATATATGTCTAATCCTGACAAGAAACATTGGGAAGCGGTCAAGATGATTTTGAGATATCTGGGTGGCACTAAGGACAAGTGTCTATGCTTAGGTAGAGGGAAAGCATCCATTATTGGTTACATAGATTCTGACTATGTTGGTTGTGTAGACAATCATAAGTCTACATCAGGGTACATTTTTCATTTTGTTGGAGATGCTATCTCTTGGAGATCTCGTCTTCAAGAACGTATTGTTGTTTCCACCATAGAAGCACAGTATGTTGCAACAAGTGAGGCATGTAAGGAAGCATTGTGGCTTTCTCATCTTGCTTGTGATATGGGTTTACCTCAGCATGTATGAAAGGCTCTTGAGCCCACGGAACAAATGATTATATGAAACTTTATGATGTTCAAAACCCCTCGCAATCGGTCTACTTGGATTACCTAGAGCCCACAATTATCTTGCAATGGATTCTTCTTATGGCTATGCACTAGCTCATATGGTTCCCGGCAAACGCACCAAAATGAACAGGCTCTTAAGCCCAAGGAAAAGATGGTTGTGGAAGCCGTTATTTTGCTTAAACCCCTCGCAATCGGTCTAATTGGATTACCTAGAGGCCACAATTAGCTCTTGATTGACACTCTGTTGGCCTATGCCCTAGCTTCACAAGCATGCCCGCTCACACTTCCTTCCCTTTCTCACATACACATACTCGTGCACTTTCTCACACCTTTTCCTCTTATTTTCTCACTAGCTCTCTTTCACTTCCCTTCAGCTTCTTGCCTCGCCCTCATGCCCTCAAAAGTGTGAATTTGCTATTGGCAATGATCGACTAACTTCTTCAATCATTACGTCTCTTGAGGGAAATTTTCTCCCTTCTTATCAAACTAATCTAAGCGCAACATAATAATCCACAATCAGTTGTTAAGTATGAATTTGATGCGATGGAGAAACATTCCTGCATTCCGACTCGCGAAGTCCAAAGCATGCAATGGAGCAGAAGGTCGACTATTTGAGAGAACACTTAATGAGGACGATCATCAGACGAGACGCAACAGATAAGTCGGAATTACCTTCGATCAACTTCACATGCGTGTTTGTTAGCAGCAACATCTTCGACTAAACACAAATATGGTCTCAACGCTCATCCCTAAACGGAAACTAATTGTCACTTTGAACTCGAGAGACGATGGGCACGTGTGGTCAGTGCTTATTTCAAAGCTTATCACTCCATTAAACCTCTGAAGCAGACAATGGAGCTCGCAGAGGAACATATTAATGACAGAAAATATATAATCTACTCTCAGACACTTCAAACAATATGTAGATCACCATGCAAATAGCAACAGAAAGATCACAAAAAGGATAGATGTTTAGGTTTATGGAGTAGAGTCCATTCAGCTCGCATATTGTGTGTGCAGAAGTGCATTCCTTTCTTCATTAGTTCCACACAGAGCAATGCCACCCTTTTTCAATGGCAAGAAACGGTGCACGTCACACAGTCAAACCTGCAGCGGCCTTGCTCAGACAGACCTCTCGACTTCACGCTACCTCCACCAGCACGACTGCCGCCGCCTATTCTTCCTCCTCGTTATGGATAGCCAGTTGAATATGCCTTGAAATGACTTTGCTCTTATTGTTGTCCTGCACAGCATTCCCATCGAACTCCAAGACCTTTCCCATCTGCTATTGGTTTTTTTTCAGACCATCGAGAGGAAAACAACCATACAAAGAGCCGACCCCCCCCCTTGATGGCAAGCAATCTACTACTGATGCTGGCGATTCTCCTGGTGATACGGGCGCATTGCAGCTCGGCTGCCGTTATCAATGTTGGCGACCGCGTCAGTTGGACTTTGCCTTCTATTGACTACAGTCGATGGGCAGCTAGCAAGGGAATTCGTGTCAATGATGTCCTCAGGTTCACGTACTCGTCCGAGCCCTCTGTGTGCGCAACCAGAGAGCCCTTCCCTCCCGGTTCTCCTTTTCTGTTTGTCGCCAAAAACGAGAGGGAAAACCCCCAGAGAAATCTGCTCCTTTCCTTTTTGATAAAAAAACCTTATCCTCACAGCGACCATGTATTATCACCAGAGAGTCCACTCCCCAACAATAATATATTAGCTCCAACCCATGAAGACAAAAAACCAACTCCAAACATGAAGAGGATTGAAGTAACAAAGCCAAGCCCTTGTTTGGCAGAGCTCCTTCCATATGCATTTGACAAAATAGTGCAAGTGCATCGTGCACAAGCCCAACTTTAGCATGAGAAATAATCAAGAGGACCATAAGAGCACATTTCGCTTCTGCAATCTGCAATAAGAAGATTCCACCGTCACCGGAACCTCCAAATCGAAGCATTCTTCACAACTTCTTCTTGTTCGAGTTCTGGCCCTTTCTCATTCAAACAGCCCATGCTTGACTTCTCATTATAATTCGTAATTGATACCCCTGTTTTTCTTCACCAATGCCTCCACATGCTTCTCATCAATCATCAAATCCAATCTCCAAGTACCTGAAATCAAATGTATTTCCTGCCAAATAGAACCACATTAGTGCATAAAAATCAACCATTTTCTGAGCTAACATACTCCCCTTTTCTTATTTGCGAAGTCGTCCTCGACGAGCCACTATTGCTGCAATAAAATCCAAACAACCATGAACATGTCAATTTTCAATTAGTTCACATACCTTTTCATCGAGCCGCCACTTCCACTGAACCTGCACTCATCAAAGCTATTAGTGCTCAAAAATCACTCATGAATACATACAGATTAGTCACTTCCAAAATGATCCCGGAACATGCACATATATGAAATTCCATTTCAGCCATGCATCAATTTGCTCATACATTCCATTATGAGAATGGTCTCAACCAAAATAACACATGCATACCTTTCCATGTTTTACACATGCAGCTACCATTGCGGAAAACAGAAAAGAAAATATCGAAATAAACAATGACAACTGAAATGAATCTAATCGGAGATGCGAAAATACCCAAAATGCACACTCCATTGTTGCATCTACTATTCGCTATGTACAATCATTTCATGACCAGACACTTCCGAAGAATCCCCATCGTGGTTCCACAAAAGCTATCGAGACCCGAGTACAAGTCAAGACATACATCAGAACCCTGGAGTGTCACACATACTAGAAAAACCCTTAGATAGAGCACACAAGTCATAAAGCAAGACCGTTGCATTACCTCGCTAAAGCCTCATCCATAAGTACATATAGAATATCTGCGCTTTCAAGAATGTTGATTCAAAGTGAGCTGATCTGTCGCAAGCCAACACATACCAATTTCACAAGCAAATAACGTTCCCTTCCAGGCGATCATCGCCCTCTCCTCTCTCTCTCTCCCCCTCAGGAGTGGGGAATAACTCCATATGAAAAAATTTTATTTATTTTCACACGTTGGCCTACATTGACACTGGATGCGATTCGTGGACCTGACCACCCGACCAGGTTGATTCCACCCATCTACCAATGCAATGCAGCGCACAACACACAAACATACAAGAATGACACATAACATATATCAGCTAGCCCATAACGAAGCTGGATGCGGCTCATGGTCGTGACTACCCAGCCACGATGGCTCCACCTACCTACCAACCCGTTATGGCGCGTAGCTAAGACACAAACATATACCTTCCAAGCCTATGGCGAAACTAGCTGCGGCTCGTGGTCCTAACCACCCGGCGAGGATAAATCCACCCGCCTACTAGCCCACCATAGCGCATTGGTACGATCACAACACACTTTCTTTTTCTTTTCTTTATTTTTCTTCGGTTTTTTCATAGTTAATTAGTTCACCCAGGTCCTGAGAATTAGGGAGAGGAAGAAAGGGACTTTTTCCCACTGTTCCCACACATACATGCAAACATATACACTCTAGCCTTTGACAGATCAACCACCTTTTCACTCCATTCTCTCAATTACAGACACTACATATGTATTCATCGAGTTGACTTTTTACTAGGTAACTACAGCCAGCTATGCCTTAGTCCCTCGTATACCTATCCCTAGGTGTCCTAGAATGTGAGTCCCCAGAATGTCTCATGTAGTCTCACATCGTACTCGCATCCCGACAATCTTCCCTAAGGCGAGTCAGGCTCAACTTCGGGAGCTCCGTCATCACTTCCTAGCGTTAGCACATCTGCCCAAGCCCATGTGATATCGTTTTCCTCGTTAGGCATTTCCCTCGAAGGATCAAAATAGTAATATCGATCTCTCGCCCATCCTACATGTCGAGTCAGGTATTCCTCAAAACACTCAATGTAAAATGCAACACCCAAATGCTGGTTTATAAAGCATACCAGCCAATGCGCTTCCTCAACATCGTATTCCGTCTCAAAGTCGTCGACATCTATGTCCATGCGAGCGAACGTTTGGTCCGAGAAATATATCCTTAGCTCGTACAAGTAGAGTTGCGTTATTTGATCTGCCATTTCGTTACTTAGCTCCTAACAGTCTCTGCACCACACAAGAAAAATAATTAGAAGTCCAAAATTCTTGAGCTAGCAAGGAAGAATATTTATGACACACAAATCATAGCTTACATATGCGCATATATATATATATATATAACTATACATGTATGTACAAGGAGTCTACTACGTTCTTCTGCTTGGATATCGTCTAGCTTCTCCCGTCCTAATATCACTTGAAATATGGTTTAACTCGAAGAGCATTAACCTTCACGGGAGCATATTCTTCTCCTAAATCTTGAATTTGCATGGAACCATTAGAGTTGAGTTCCACCACCTTAAACGGTCCTGCCCATCTTGTCTGTAACTTCCCCGGGAATTTATAATATTTACTATCGTAAACTAGCACCAAATCCCCTTCTTGAATCACATAGGTTTTGTGATTCTTGTCATGCCTTTCCTTACGTCTCTTCTGAATAGCTTCCAAACTTTGTTGTGCGATGAGTCTCTTTTCTTCCAGCTTGACCAGTTGTATGTACCTCTCCTTTAATGACTCTTCCTCGCCCAACCTGGCTTCGATGGCCACTCTTAATGTCGGAACTTCTTTTTCGATGGGGAAGATGGCTTCCTCACCATATACTAGAGAGAACGGAGTGCTCTTTGTCGTTACTCGGTAGGATGTTCGATATGCCCACAAGGCTTCCAAAAGTCTCTCATCCCAGTCTCTCCTATGCACAGCTACTGTCTTTGTCAGAATCTGTTCCAGCACCTTGTTGGTGACCTCCACTTGTCCATTCGCTCTCGGGTAATATGGAGTGCTTTTTCTATGTTTGATCTTATAGAATTCCATTAATTCTTTGATCAGTTCGTTGACAAAATGTGTTCCTCTATCACTCACTATTTCCAACGGGCATCCGAATCGAGTGATAATTTGTTCGTACAAAAATTTAGCTACATCCACAGCTCGGTCAGTCTTCAGAGCTTTGGCTTCCACCCACTTGGTAACATAGTCAGTATAGACCAAAATATACCTATTAGATCTTCGTCGTGAGGGAGGATCAATAGGCCCCACAAAATCAATTCCCCATTTCTCAAACGGCTTAAGAGCCAACACCGGCGTAAGAGGAGCAGCATGTGCTAATGTGGGTTTGCCCATTCGTTGGCATTTGTCACATTTCTTACAGTATGTATGCGAATCTTTGAACAGCGTTGGCCACCAATACCCGGCTAATAAAATCTTTCTTGCCGTCAATTCACCAGCAAAATGCCCACCGCAAGGTTCGTCATGCAAAGCCCTCAACACTAGGCTTGCTTCTGCTTCCTCGAGACACCTCCGATAAATGCTCTCATGAACAAAATATCGATAGAGTTGCCCCCCAATGATGCTATGGTGCTTTGCCAATGCTAACAGCTTTTGCTTCTCTCTCTTGCTTGCTCCTGGCGGATATTTAGTAGTGCATAAGAAGTTCACCAAGTCGGCATACCAAGGTACTTTAGCATCAACCTGGAATAGATGTCCATCAGGAGCATCGTCGGGCACACCAGAGATAGGCTCCTCATTAACAATTCGAGATAAATGGTCAGCCAATATATGTGCTTTGCCTGGTCTGGTCACTACTGTGAAGTGAAATTCTTGGAGAAGTAGCATCCACCTCATCAATCGCCCTGATAGCTTGGGTTTATTAATGATGTACTTAAGGGCTTCATGATCCACATAAAAAGTGAAATGCTTTCCCATCAAGTAATGCCGATACTTGTTCACCGCAAAGATCATCGAGAGACATTCCTTCTCCGTAGTCGTGTAGTTCCTCTCAGTGCTATTCAAATTGCGACTTGCGTAATAAATAGGATGGTCCAATTTCTTTTCATCGGCTTGGCATAGTACTGCTCCAACCGCAGTATGAGAAGCGTCGGTATGCACATGAAATTCCTTCGTCCAGTCAGGTGCTACCAAAATCGGTGAATTTATTAATCTCTCCTTGATCCAGTCGAATGCAACTTGACACTCTTCAGTCCATTGGTATTGTTGGTCCTTCCTCAAAAGATTCGTCAGTGGTGCCGCTATAGATGCAAAATTTAATATAAAACGTCGATAATAATTCGCATGGCCCAAGAATCCTCTGAGTTGTCGCAAGTTTTGCGGAGGTGGAAGTTGTCCGATCTTTTCCACTTTATCCTCGTCGACCGCAATCCCTTTTTTGGAAATAACATGTCCCAAAAGCAATCCTCTTCGTACTCCAAATGTACACTTTTCAGGATTCAATGGGATGCCTTTTTTAATGCTTCTTCTTAAAATCGCTTCGATCCTCTCCATCATGTTTTCATCGTCGCCTCTGATTGCAAAGTCATCAAGAAATATCTCCATCCAATCCTGCAAGTAGTCTTGATATGCAGCTATCATTGCTCTCTGGAATGTGGCCGGTGCATTGCATAATCCAAATGGCATCACACGATATGCATATGTACCCCATTCTGTCGTGAAAGTAGTTTTTGATTGATCCTCTTCATGGATTTGGATCTGGTTGTACCCACTGAAACCATCCAAGAATGAGTACAATTTATGGCCAGCCACTCTGTCCAATATTTGATCAGTGAATGGCAAGGGAAAGTGATCCTTCTTCGTGCGCTCGTTCAACTTTCGATAATCTATGCAAATACGGATTTTCTTATTTTTCTTCGGAACAACTACAATTGGTGATACCCACTCGCTGGATGCGATGGGATATATAAATCCTGCTTCCAATAACTTAGTCAATTCCAACTTGATCAATTCCGAGTAGACGGGATTCGTTCGCCTGAGTCGTTGACATATTGGTCGTGTGCCTTCTTCCAAGTCTATATAATGTTGGCAGATTCGGGGATCAATTCCTCTCAAATCACTGTATGACCATGCAAAGGCCTTGCTGAAATTTTTGAGTGTCGTTTTAATACAATCTCGTACTCTGTCTGGTAGCTCTGATCCCACGCTCAAGAACTTTTCTGGAAGAACTTCCCATTTTTCCAACTGAGCTTCTCGCGAATAGTCCTTATTTCTCGATGACACTGTGATTGGAATGTGTTCTCTGATCACGCGTGCATGGTTGGCTAGTAAATCATTGTTTTGTTCTGTTCCGATTGAACCTAGTTTCTTTAGTGCAACTTTCGCAATGGCTTCCGACACTTTAGTCTTACTCTTCGCTTCTTTTTTCGATTCTCGACTTCTCTTTAGAATCTCTGCTTCTAGCATTCTAACTCTTTCTCTCAATTGTTTCACTTCCATCGTCGGAGCTAACTCCCGTTCCAGCTCTTCTTTTGAAGTTCCCTTCTCCAGGGATTGAGTAAATTTATTTTCCTTTGCATCTATACTCAACATGTAGCACTCAAATTCTCTTGTGTGCGTCAACCATCCTAGCAACTCCTGATCGGAATCTTCGTTATAGAGCAATGGATTTTGATACTCTCCCATCTTCGTGTCTTGATTCTTAAAGAGCTGCAAGTTGAACCCGTCTTGAAGCAGATTCTTGTAGTTGTCTGTGTTCAAAGAAAACCTAGCTCGTGCAATCTCGTGCCTTGCTTTCTCCTTCTCTTTCTTTTCCATCTCATCGACTATTATTGTCTTCTTCTTGTTGCTCGAGGGTGGGGATACTTGCAACTGAATCCGATCAGACTTTGGCCCTATTGAAATAAAACCTGTGCGCCAGTCATGCACACATTCGGCTTGCACCAACCATGGTCATCCAAGTAAGATCGAGAAGGTAGCCTCTGAGGTCCTTGGTCTTACTATCAGATAATCAACTTTAAACTCTAAACCGCCCACAACTGTGCTTACATTCTTCAAAAGGCCCGCAGGCTTTACTTGTGTTTGATCCGCCATTCTCAAAGACATCGGCGTCTCTTCCATGTGGTTGAGGCCCAAAGCTTTCATCATGAACTCAGTCATCAGATTGACTGCGGCTCCACTATCTAACTGAGCGCCGGTGACTGCATATCCTTTAATCTCGACCGTCACAGCTGGAGCATTCGAATCAATTTGCGTCGTAATACTTTGAATGATTCCTTGGACATCCTTATCTTGTCTATTTTTATCTCGAGCTTTCCTCGGCTTCTTAATATATTCGTTGTAGAATTTTTTCCTATAAACAGGTGAACATTTTAGCAATGTGCCAATGTCCAGCATGATTTCCGTGTCAGCGAGCAACTTTACAATATCGACTTCTTCCGAACTTTGTCTTTCCTTTCTAATCTTCGGAGCTTTCAATCTTTCAGGGAATGGTGCTATGCCCGGCACAAACTCCTTGGTTACTGGTGGAAGAATCTCAACCTCTTCCCCATCCTCAAACTCTTGTTGCTCAACAAATCCCCCAACTTGGTTTTCTACCTCTTCGCGTTCAGCTATCTTCTCTTGACTCCCTTCTTCACCTTCGCCTCCTGGATTCTTCTTCGAATATTCTTGAGTCCTTGTGACTACTGCCACAGTTGGATCTTTGTGTGGTTTCTTGGCCTCGTAAGCATCCACAAAGTGCATCGACGAGCTAGAGCCTTCTTGAGGGTTCGGTGTCTTGAACACTACTCCGATCGTAGGAACTTGCTCTTGAACTCTCGATGTGGAATGCATCTGAGTATCAACATAATTCGAGGATCCTACTGGTCCTTTTTCCTTGCCGGTGGCAGCCCTTCGTTTTGGACAATCTTCATCAAAGTGGCCCTCTCCACTACAGTACCTACATAGCGGGGTATAATCAATTGGCTTCTTTTCGTTTGGACATCTAGATTGAGTATGGCCAAAGCCATGACATCTCCAGCACTGGATTGGACCATCTCTTCTTTGATCACGTACGGCTCCTCTTGGATAGTCTCCTCCTTGACCCTGAGCACCATATCCATAAGTCAGTCTGTTTTCCCAACGAGATGTAGGTGGTACACTTTGAGCGGGCAATCCCGTGTAAGGTCTTTCTCTTGTATCTCCTGATTTCATGGTCCTTTCTTCATAGGCTCTCTTGTTGTAACATCGGTCCTCCGTGTGATTTGTTCTTCCACAAAAAGTACAACGCATCCTAGGTGGCGACCTATTTGTGAATACTCTCGAGACTGTAGGGCATTCTGAAGCCAAATGGCCGTAACCATGACACTTTCCACACCATGTATTCGATCGAAACACTTGATTCGGGTTTGTTGTGATCTCTGGTTTTACTGTGTATGTCTCCTGAGTTATCGTGGCAGCTTTTATAGCTTGTGTGACCAACTCCAATATTCGTTCTTCAGTTAGCGCAGGCTTTACCTCGTCTGGCGTGCTAGTGGCAGCTACAAAAGCTGGGGTCGTCAATGCGGGACTTCCTTGGCCAGGATCTTTCATCGGTATGTTTCCTGGGCCTCCCATTGGCTCGTATAAGAGCTCCATCTTCCTTTGTTGGCATAATTGCACTTCCTCCCAAAGCCTCGCGTGCTCTTTAGCATCCATTAAAGTTGCAGGTCTTGTCAGGCTGATATGCTGCTGTGCCGTAGGATCTCTCAATCCCGAAATGAATCTTCGTTTCAATGTCTCATCGTTCGGGGCATTCACGCCCATCTTTCTTACTAACGTTTCCATTCTCTGAATGTAGTTATCGATGCTCTCATTAACTCCTTGTCGCAAGTAATCCATTTGTTGGGCCAATCTGTCTTGGAAGCCTTGTCGCCGAAACTTTGCCAAGAAGGCTTCCTTGAGCATTTGATAAGTTCCACGCTCTTGTGGTGTCAAATTCCCATACCAATTGGCTGCCTCATCACGGAGAATAGCCGGAAAAATTTTCAACCTTTGATCCTGGTCAACTACATCATTGGCCTCACAGGTAACCTCAAACAACTGGATAAAGCTATCCGGATCTTCGTCCCAAGTACCTGAAAACTTGGTGAAGTCCCCCAAGTGAACTGAAATCCGCTGAGCCATTTCGAACAGAGGTGTGATGTCAATATCACTTCGATCCCAAAAATTTAGCACACGTGGCTTCAGGATCCCTCCTTCAAATTGTCGCACTTGATTCGCGACCCTCCTACGGGAGTACACGTTTTTGACTGATTTCTTCGAACCAATCGAGGTCCACTCACCTGGTGGTTCCCACCTTCTCCTTTCTCTTTCAAGGGCTCTTCTCTGAGCGCGTTCCTCTCTTTGAGTTTGTGTTGCTCCTGACGATGAGCTCCCCTCGCTCATGTACTAGATCTTGGGTCCGCAAGCTCGGCCAACCTGTGGCGCTAGGCGAACCTATGGCACTCTCTTATAGAGACGTACCAAGCTATTCCTGACAGACACACCAAAATGAAAGGCTCTTGAGCCCACGGAACAAATGATTATATGAGACTTTATGATGTTCAAAACCCCTCGCAATCGGTCTACTTGGATTACCTAGAGCCCACAATTATCTTGCAATGGATTCTTCTTATGGCTATGCACTAGCTCATATGGTTCCCGGCAAACGCACCAAAATGAACAGGCTCTTAAGCCCAAGGAAAAGATGGTTGTGGAAGCCGTTATTTTGCTTAAACCCCTCGCAATCGGTCTAATTGGATTACCTAGAGGCCACAATTAGCTCTTGATTGACACTCTGTTGGCCTATGCCCTAGCTTCACAAGCATGCCCGCTCGCACTTCCTTCCCTTTCTCACATACACATACTCGTGCACTTTCTCACACCTTTTCCTCTTCTTTTCTCACTAGCTCTCTTTCACTTCCCTTCAGCTTCTTGCCTCGCCCTCATGCCCTCAAAAGTGTGAATTTGCTATTGGCAATGATCGACTAACTTCTTCAATCATTACGTCTCTTGAGGGAAATTTTCTCCCTTCTTATCAAACTAATCTAAGCGCAACATAATAATCCACAATCAGTTGTTAAGTATGAATTTGATGCGATGGAGAAACATTCCTGCATTCCGACTCGCGAAGTCCAAAGCATGCAATGGAGCAGAAGGTCGACTATTTGAGAGAACACTTAATGAGGACGATCATCAGACGAGACGCAACAGATAAGTCGGAATTACCTTCGATCAACTTCACATGCGTATTGGTTAGCAGCAACATCTTCGACTAAACGCAAATATGGTCTCAACGCTCATCCCTAAACGGAAACTAATTGTCACTTTGAGCTCGAGAGACGATGGGCACGTGCGGTCAGTGCTTATTTCAAAGCTTATCACTCCATTAAACCTCTGAAGCAGACAATGGAGCTCGCAGAGGAACATATTAATGACAAAAAATATATAATCTACTCACAGACACTTCAAACAATATGTAGATCACCATGCAAATAGCAACAGAAAGATCACAAAAAGGATAGATGTTTAGGTTTATGGAGTAGAGTCCATTCAGCTCGCATATTGTGTGTGCAGAAGTGCATTCCTTTCTTCATTAGTTCCACACAGAGCAATGCCACCCTTTTTCAATGGCAAGAAACGGTGCACGTCACACAGTCAAACCTGCAGCGGCCTTGCTCAGACAGACCTCTCGACTTCACGCTACCTCCACCAGCACGACTGCCGCCGCCTATTCTTCCTCCTCGTTATGGATAGCCAGTTGAATGTGCCTTGAAATGACTTTGCTCTTATTGTTGTCCTGCACAGCATTCCCATCGAACTCCAAGACCTTTCCCATCTGCTATTGGTTTTCTTTCAGACCACCGAGAGGAAAACAACCATACAAAGAGCCGACCCCCCCCCTTGATTGCAAGCAATCTACTACTGATGCTGGCGATTCTCCTAGTGATACGGGCGCATTGCAGCTCGGCTGCCGTTATCAATGTTGGCGACCGCATCAGTTGGACTTTGCCTTCTATTGACTACAGTCGATGGGCAGCTAGCAAGGGAATTCGTGTCAATGATGTCCTCAGGTTCACGTACTCGTCCGAGCCCTCTGTGTGCGCAACCAGAGAGCCCTTCCCTCCCGGTTCTCCTTTTCTGTTCGTCGCCAAAAACGAGAGGGAAAACCCCCAGAGAAATCTGCTCCTTTCCTTTTTGATAAAAAAACCTTATCCTCACAGCGACCATGTATTATCACCAGAGAGTCCACTCCCCAACAATAATATATTAGCTCCAACCCATGAAGACAAAAAACCAACTCCAAACATGAAGAGGATTGAAGTAACAAAGCCAAGCCCTTGTTTGGCAGAGCTCCTTCCATATGCATTTGACAAAATAGTGCAAGTGCATCGTGCACAAGCCCAACTTTAGCATGAGAAATAATCAAGAGGACCATAAGAGCACATTTCGCTTCTGCAATCTGCAATAAGAAGATTCCACCGTCACCGGAACCTCCAAATCGAAGCATTCTTCACAACTTCTTCTTGTTCGAGTTCTGGCCCTTTCTCATTCAAACAGCCCATGCTTGACTTCTCATTATAATTCGTAATTGATACCCCTGTTTTTCTTCACCAATGCCTCCACATGCTTCTCATCAATCATCAAATCCAATCTCCAAGTACCTGAAATCAAATGTATTTCCTGCCAAATAGAACCACATTAGTGCATAAAAATCAACCATTTTCTGAGCTAACAATGTACCTCGTTTGCTAAGTGATAGTTAGAGTGCCATTTCTTTGGCTAAGAATCCGGTCTATCATGCAAAGGCAAGCACATTGAGGTGAGGTATCACTTCATTAGAGATTTCTTATCCACTGAGCGCATTATTCTTGAGAAGGTTCACACTCGAGATAATGTTGCAGATGCTTTGACTAAAGCTCTACCACACGATAGCTTTCGACATTGTTGTTACTTGATGTGGGTTACTTGATTCATGATCTTACACAGTCACTTGTACACTATGTAACATGCCGATCAAGTGGGAGGTATAGTTTGTACACTTACACTCAAGTATTCTTTATCATTATTTATTTTTCTCCCATAGTTACTTTGGCCATATTGGCCTTTAGTGGGAGATTGTTATCGTTAGTGTCCATGTGAAAGGCCAAATGGCTACCAGACACTTCTTTGTGTATGTTCTTTAATAAAATATGTAGTGGCATGCTCAGTCATTGACTGTAAGTTCGATCGCATTTTTAACAACTAAGAATTTTGTGTTCGTGCTCCCTATGAACTGTGTTTTTTTGCGTATTTTGCATCCTCTGTGTGGAGTATTGTGTGCAACCCTAGGAGCTCGGTTTTCTACTCCGAGGATATTGTCGTGGAGCTCTTGAGAAGGAGAGCACACGGTGGTGCGTCGCCATCGAAATACTTCAGAAACTTTATGTCAATGATATGTTGATTTTTGGGAAGTCCTCTTATGACTTGTCAATTCTCAAAAATAAGTTGAGTCAGACATTTGATATGAAGGATTTGGGGGATGCCAAACATATTCTTGGCATGCAGATAACTCATGATAGGAGTAAAAGATGCATATACTTGTCTCAAAGTGAGTGCATGTCCAAAGTACTTCAGAGGTTCAATATGCAGGGTGGAAAGGCATTGATTACATCTTTACCTACATATGTAAAATTAAGCAAAGATGATTACCCCAAATCAGATGAGGAAAAGGAATTCATGATTAAAATTTCCCATCAATCTATTCTTGGTAGTCTCATGTATGCTATGGTAGCTACGAGGCCAAACATTTCATTTGCAATGGGGGTTGTGAGCATATATATGTCTAATCTTGGCAAGAAACGTTGGGAAGTGGTCAAGATGATTTAAGATATCTCAGTGGCACTACGGAAAAGTGTCTATGCTTAGTAGAGGAAAGGCATCCATTATTGGTTACACATGTTCTGAATATGCTGGTTGTGTAGACAACCATAAATCTACATCAGGGTACATTTTACATTTTGCTGGAGGTGCTATCTCTTGGAGATCTCATCTTCAAGAATGTATAATTGTTTCCACCACAAAAGTAGAGTATGGTGCAGCAAGTGGGACATGTAAGGAAGCATTGTGGCTTTCTTATCTTGCTTGTGATATGGGTTTACCTAAGCATGTACCTCGTTTGCTAAGTGATAGTCAGAGTGCCATTGCTTTGGCTAAGAATCCGGTCTATCATGCAAAGACCAAGCACATTGAGGTGAGGTATCACTTCATTAGAGATTGCTTAGCCACTGAGCGCATTATTCTTGAGAAGGTTCACACTCGAGATAATGTTGTAGATGCTTTGACTAAAGCTCTACCACAGGATAGTGTTTGACACTATTGTCACTTCATGGGGGTTACTTGGTTCATGATCTTACGCAGCCACTTGTATACTATGCAACATGCCCATCAGGTGGGAAGTATAGTTTGTATACTTACACTTAGGTATTCTTTATCATTCTTTATTTTTCTCCCATAGTTACTTTGGCCATATTGGCCTTTAATGGGAGATTGTTACTCTTAGTGTCCATGTGAAAGGCCAAATGGTCATTGGACACTTCTTTGCATATGTTCTTTAATAAAACATATAGTGTCCTTGTCAATCATAGACTATAAGTTTGACCGCATTTGTAAGACCTAAGAAGTTTGTCTTCGTGCTCCCTATGTATTGTGTTTTTCTGCGTATCCTACAACCTCTGTGCAGAGTACCTTGTGTGGCCCTAAGAGCTCAGTCTTCTACTCCAAGGATATCGTCATGGATCTCTCGAGAAGGAGAGCGCACAGTGGTGCATCACCGTTGAAATACTTCAATTTACTTGCATGGCCATGAGCCCAATATGACCAGGTTTCAATATGCTTTGGATATTTTTTGTGATGCCATGGGTGCCAAGATAAATTGGCATGTCTTTTAGTTTTTGGATTGGCTCGGATGATTGCCCTAGATGGCTCCCTTGTACTCAGCTTTAGTGGATCCATCCTGGCATTGCGGTTCTATATCTTGGGTTTCATATTGGTCTTGAGCTCTTGCATGAGCAACAAATATCACCTCTCTTTCTAACCATCAGGAGGAAATTATTGTATTGCAGCATGGCCTTCTTGTCCTTGACTAGGAGGATTGTGGTGTCTAACCAAGTTCTCCTAGCTACCATGTGGTATGTCACCTCTTGTTGGATCTTTTCGAGCTCCTGTATTAGCCATATCTAATGGCTATTAAGGAAATTTTTATGGTTTTAAGGGAATGGCAACCCTGCTCGGGCCAAGGTTTCTTGGCAGGTCATCACCTTTCCTATGGAGCAGGGTGGCCTTGGGATTATCAACCTTGCTTACCATAGTAGATCCCTATTGGGCAAGTTTGTTTTTCATGGTCTGCTTCCTGGCCCTCAGCCTTGAAAGGATTTTCTTCATCAAAGATAAGATGGATGGGTTTTTGTTGAGATGAGACGTACGAAGTTCTCGAGGTGGAGTGAGGACCATTTTACTTGTAGTACCTTGAGATCTTGGGAGCAATTGTCACCTTCTCTTATCTATCTCTCTCCCTCGTGTTCTAAGGAGCATTTCCTTTAGCCCATTACCTTGAATCCTTTGATTCACACAGAGAGAGGGTTCATTGTTGGCTCTCGCCCTCATGTTTCTTAGGGTGACTTTGCCTAGGTTCTTGGGCACATTGTGGCTGTCTGAATCAATTTTAGGAGTCTTAACAAGGCGCGATAGTAGGACCATTGTATGGGGATGCACGACATGCCTCAGATGCTCAGGGATATTGAGGCTCTTATTTTGAGGGATTCGGGGACCTAGTTGATGGCATGGTTGGGTGCCTTCACTATGATTGAGGTCTTGATTGTCATTTGGAATTTTATTTAAGATGGGACTCTCTTCTTTGAGGTTGGCGAGGAGGGGCAGATGATCAACACACCTGAGGAGTCTGAGATTAGCACTTTTCAATGGATTTCGGTGGTCGGCACCTGTGGTCATGAGTGGCACATTGATCCTGACCATGAGGACATTTGGGCTCACCATGGCTTGCATCTTTGGGTCTGGGAGGACCAGCCATTATCCCCTCTCCTTTGGGATATGGGGGAGTGGCAATGGCAGAATCCTTATTACCCATCTGGGAGCCCCCCTATTCCTTTCTTTCAGTATTTTGCATGGTTGGGGTGAAGGATCCTCTAATCATGTCTCTCGGTCACCCATGCGGTTGAGGCTTAAAATCGGTCTAGACTTTTGGAGGAGTTCCTCTCTTCCTTCTAGTAGTGAATTTGGGGTGCTCAACCTATCGTTGGCTTACCCTATTTCAGTGGTTGGTTGCCCACATGAGCATTCTTATCAACATTTTGTTTGAGTTATGGGGGCTAGCCTCCAGATCGCAGAGGCTTTGGCTATCACATGGAGTCTCAACATTAGTGTATGTGGCAACAGTAGTGTATGTGGGATTGCCACGTGCCCAACAAATCTGATGGTGGATCTTGAGGCTCCTAACTTGGAGGATGGGACCTTCATACCATCTCTTGGGGCTCGCTTAGTGGCTGATCCCTTAGCTATGAGCATGAGACTTTTAGTAATATTCTATCAATTTAGGATGGGCGGATTGAAATCACTCAAGATCTCAACATTTCGACTTATATAGTTTGTGAGATATCAGTCAAAGAGTGAGGTCCAATTTTCTAGCATACCTATATAGACACATAGTCTATTTTGGTCTATTAAATTTCCCATCCAAAACATATCCAAATTGCTTGATTTTGGCTTCTTGGAAAGATCTTTGCATTTAATTTCTCTGTCTCAAATATCTCACTCAAAGGATTTATATTTTGTGAGATATTTGTTAGAGAGTGAAGTCCAAATTTTCAGTAAACTTATGTGTGCAGGTGGTCTATTTTGGTCAGTTGAGCTTCCTGACCAAAACTCAAAAAATTACTTGTTTTTTAGCTTGTTGGAAAGCTATTTGTGTGTACTTTCTTTGTACCAAATATCTTTCTCAAAGGATATATATTCAGAGAGTTATCAGTCAGAGAGTGAAGTTTAGTTCTTCAGCATACTTGTGTCAATAGGTAGTTCATCTTTGTGAGTTGCATTTCCTAATCAAAACTTGTCCAAATTAAGTTATTTATAGCTTGTTAGAAAGCTCTCTTTGTTTACTTTGATTGAATGAAGGCATAAGTCCATTTGAGTTTTTTATTGAGAGCAGCAATCTATCTAAGGTGCAGCTATTTGTCCAAGTGCTGGACATACAAGGGGTCGCTACACATTTTCGTTGCGCATAGTAGAACTCATTCTCCACAGAATGGCACTTGGTTGTTATGTGATTTGCTTGGAGGCAAAAAGGCCATTGGTACTAAATTGGTATACAAGATGAAATGTAAGCCTAATGGAATAGTCTAGATGTATAAGTCTAGGCTTATTTCCAAAAGTTGTGTCAAGAGAGAGGCATTCATTTTGATGAGACCTTTGCTCCCACATGTTGAATGAACATTGTTTGTAGCATATGCACTTGCAGCTCATCATGGTTGGAATGTACATCAATTGGACATTAAAACTGCAGTTTTGAATGGTGACTTGCATGGAGAACTGTATTTATTTCAGCCTCGTGGTTCTGTGTAGAGAGGACAGGAAAACAAAGTGTGCAGGTTGAAAAAGGCATTATATGGTTCGAAGCAAGCAACAAGTGCTTGGCATGGAAAGATACATGCCTACTTGATAGCACATGATTTTGAGAGAATTCCAATTGAGATCACCTTGTAAATTAAGCATGTAGATTATGTACTTCTGATCATTGTTGTATATGTTAATGGCATGCTACTCATCGGTCCTAATGAGAAGCATAATACTGAATTTAAGATTGATTTACATGCCCCTTTTGAGATGTCAGACTTGGGGCATTTGCATCATTATTTTGGCATTCAGTTTATGCAACTTGATGGGGAATAGCTTTGCATCAAATAAAATAAATTGACACATTATTGGAGTGTTTTGGCCTTGAAGATTGCAAAGCTATTGCCACTCCCATGAAAATAGGTTTATGGTTGAGTCTTCATGATGTTTAAGATGCATTTGAAGTTGATTCTCTCAAATGAGCAGGTCTAAGTATTGCCCAAGTGTCAAGCATTGGTGGGCATTTAAGTGCATCTTTTGCTACTTGAGTGGTACCTGACTAATTGGATTGTTTTATCCTAAGAGGGATCATTACCGCTAGATTTACATGCTTTTTCTGACTCAGATTGGCTGGTTATTATGAGACTCATGTGTGCACTAGTGGTTTTTTTGCTTCATGCTTGGTAAAAACTGATGCATATCTTGGTTGAGCAAAAAGCAACCTACTATGAACACCTCTAGTTGTGAGGCTGAGTATAGGACAACTTTCACAACAACTGTTGAGTGTGTGTGGCTCAAGTGCCTTTTGGTTGATTTGGGTGTTGGTGAGTATTCTGCCACCACCATCTTCACTAATAATGGGAGCACATCGATAGTTGCCAGAAACCCTCTGTTCCATGCTTGCAAAAAGCACATTGAGGTGCACTATCATTATGTAAGGGAGAGGTTCTATGATGGAGAGATTGGTTTGGCTTATGTGCCCACACACAATAATGTTGGAGACGTTTTCATAAATGTTGTGCCTAGGGAGAAGTTTGAAGCTTTTTGCAAAGCTTTGGGTTTACTTCCTTGTAGGTCAGTGATGAGTAGCACCTCCTTTAATGTCAATCTGGGAAGATGTGAGGATGTTATGAAGACCTCAAGCAAGTGATGGCACAAGTGTGTGAGTGAGAAGCACATAAGCATGCACACACATACACACACACATGTGCACACAAGGCAAGAACAAAGAGAGGAACAATGGAGTTCTTTAGATTACTCAAAAAGTCTCATGTACAAGCTCAAATCACTAACAAGTTAACCCCCAAAATGAGCTCTCTAGCTCTTTTTATAGTTTTTGACTAGCTTTGGCCTTGTTCAGACCTAGTGTCCTACCTAGTTAAAAATTAGGTTCCTAGGCTATTTTGGAGGCTCAAATGAGCTCTAAAAATTATGAACTTGGTAGGCAAATACTTCTACTACTCCTCAAGCTCTAAGACTCCTTGGCTTGGACAAAATGGAGCCACAAAAAGGTGAAATGGTACTTACAATGGTTTTTAGTGATGAGAATCACTTTTAAAATAATTTGAAGATTGAAAAAAGTTGATTGGCTTCCTCAGTGCTAGATCTGTGTGTATGCCCGTACTTGCTTCTTCCAAGTTACCAACACTCTCCCCCCCCCCCCTAGCGTTTGTCGTCTCTGACAGATCTTTGCTCCACAGGGTGATCGATGTAGTGCTGGACTATGTCTGTGGCTAGCTCGTGTTCTTTGATCCTTAGTACCCTTGCTAGATCTCTTTGAAGTGCATCCCAATTAATCACCCCTCAAGTGTCAGCTTGAGGTGCTTTATAATGCTCTGAATACATAGTCTGCTCGCATGCAAAGAGCTGTAGAAGTGGGTTGGCCGCGGTGCAAACACTTCAGAGTGATATTCCCAAAAACCAGTGGTAAACATATCTTCAAATGTTTGTTTATAACAGGCTGGGAGATATATGATCCTCGCATACCAAGCATAATGTTGGCATACAAGTCAGATGAAGAGCATACTAGCGCAACGGAGGAGTCATGCACAATACGGCAACAAGGCCCAATCATTTTTCCATGGACCATTTACAACTCAAGTGATTTTAATCACTACACAAACATTGTAAATTCCGTTTTTGGTAGAATAGACTCCATTTTGTGCAAGCCGAGGAGTCCTCGAGCTTGAGGAGTATTAGAACTAGCTACATATCAATTTTCATAATTTTTAGACTCTGTTTGAGCCCTCAAATAGGCTCTAGAACCTAATTTTTAACTAGGCCGGACACTAGGTCTGGACAAGACCAAAGCTAGTTAGAAAACTATAAAAAGAGCTAGAGAGCTCATTTTTGAGGTTAGATTGTTTGTGAATTGAGCTTATGTAAGAGACTTTTTGACTAATGCAAAGAACTCCATCGTTCCTCTCCTTGTTCTTGCCTTGTGTGCGTGTGTGTGTGTATGTGTGTGCATGCTTGTGTGCTTCTCACTCACACACTTGTGCCTTCACTTGCTCATAGTCTACATACTAATCCTCACGTCTCCACGGATTGACAATTATGAGGTGAATCTTCTCACATTGGTACTCACCATTGTGCTAGAGTGACACCAAATTTGGCGCCGTTGCCGGGGAGAGAGCTTCGAGGACGAGCGTGTGATGGTAAGACGTCGAGTTGAGACAGTGGAGTTATAGGTAATATCCTTCCTTTTCTTTATTTTTCTTCATTCTTTCCTTACTTTCGCATCACCATCATCACCATCATCATCCCCACCATCTCCCACCTCCATCTCCATCTCCACAAAAATTTCAGTTTTTTGGTCATATTACACTTCCCACCTCATTTCCCTCATTTCATTGTGAGAGAGAGCGAGAGAGAGCTTGCATGCTATCTGTTTTTGGTTTGTTTTTGAGCTTTTGTTGCAGGAACTAGCTGTACCACCTTCTCCAGCAGTGTGCGCAGGTACGACAGACTCTGCACAGGTCCCAGGACGACGACCTCTGTCTGTCGCGACAGACAGAGAAACTTAAGATTTTGTGAATGCGTGTTTGGCACGGTAACCTACACCATTAGAGCACTCCAAATCACTAGAAGTTTCTCAAAAATTTGCGTTTTTTCAGTCTATCGCGACAGACACCATCTATCGCGACAGACCAAATTCCACGACAGATCCAGTCTATCGCGACAGACACCGTCTATCGCGACAGACCACTCTATCGCGACAGACTACTCTATCGCGACAGACACTATCTATCGCGATAGACACCGTCTATCGCGACAGACCACTCTATCGCGACAGACACCGTCTATCGCGACAGACACCGTCTATCACGACAGACACCGTCTATCGCGACAGACCACTCTATTGCGACAGACACCATCTATCGCGACAGACATCGTCTATCGGGATAGACACCGTCTATCGCGACAGACACCGTCTATCGCGACAGACCACTCTATCGCGACAGACACCGTCTATCGCGACATACCACTCTATCGCGACAGACACCGTCTATCGCGATAGACCACGTCTATCGTGACAGACACCGTCTATCGCGACAGACAGCCCCCCATGACAGTTTGTGTCTATCGCGACAGACACCGTCTATCGCGATAGACAAACATTTTCGGCAAAAATTAAGGGGTAAATTTTTTGGAAATTTAGGCTAAATTTGGGCATATTTGCACTCTCAAATACTCACACACTTGCAAAGGCCTTAGAAAAATGCATTAAAACTCCTGAAAGGTTCTATTTGTCTGGTTAACCTCCTAAACCCTGAACGGTCATAACTTTTTCATACGAAATCCATTTTTTGAGCTCTAGGGCTTGTCGAAAAGCTCTAGAGGAAATTGACACACTGATTTTCAGATAGGATATTTGGAAGTTGACACACTGAGGGGTAGGAACACCAAGGGAGCTCTAGAGGAAATTTTTAGCAATACAAAAGGGGGAACAAGGGTCATTAAAAAAGTGTCTGAAATAAATTGTCTGTCAATTGAAGGATCAACTTGAAGCTAAACTTGGGATTCTTACAGGATCATCGAGAGCTCTTGGAGAAAGCAAAGTAAGTGCCAAGGCGAACAAGCTCAGGAACGTGCTTCCTAGGTAGACCAGCATCGCCAGGAGGAGCGACTTGAGGTTGGAACATCACTTAACCCCCTCAGTCTATTCTTAGCATAGGCTAAGTGCGAGTAGTTGTTCTGATTGACTAGGGGTACGATAGGAACACTCAAGTTTGACGAGCCCTTAATTTCTCAAGTGCAAGGGTAGGCTAAATTGTAGTCAAGGGATAACTTAAAGGAAAAGAACTTAAACTAAGCGGACGCAGAACATCAAGTACGACCCACGAAAGTGCTCCTGATGACGCTTAACTAAAAACAAGAAAACACATCCAAAGGAACTTAAAAGGAACAAGTGACTGGTACCAAAGAATCAGCAACGTACAAAGGGCATATGAACCTTAGGTCAGGTAGACACCTAGGGAGAGACAGACAAAGTCTTAGATCTTCAGAGGCTAGTGTCAATCATACTGCGAGGTCTTGGGCCCAGCAGTTGAGCCATCATTCGTATTACCCTAGTTCTGAGACTAGCGAGTCTGAGATGTCCCACGGTATGGAGAGACCTACAGGAAGTTCTGGGGTGCCATATTTACATAGGGTGGAAGGCCCTTACAAGATGCAACTCGAGTACCTTAGGACCAATCGATTAGGTGCTAGCATCTATGAGGACGGCCTAGGAAGAGCGGTGGTCCAGATTAAAAACCCTGACCAATCCATTGGACTAGAGCGCCCAGCTGTCAAGTTTGAAAATGGAGCATACTTGGACAAGGAAGGGACAATATATGTAGTCACCAGTCATCCCGATAGGACATATGAATTTGGGAATGTGGTCCCAGAAACGGACTTAGGTGACCTAGAGCAAGGAAACATGGGCGAAGAACCTAGAACCCCCCGAGGCAAATCTGTTCTCACGAGGATTATCACACTAGAGTGGATTCCCCAAGATAATAAGAGCATAGATCTCCTCTTGAACCGAGAGACGGATGAAGCCTTTTGGAGATATAGACCTAGTCAACCGAGTGAGGTAGGAACAATCATGATATATGAGTTCAAAGATCTTGATATTCCAGGAAGAGTGACCTACTTAGATCACTCTTCAGAGAGGATCTTTGGGGTTACAGAAAATGATAGGCATGCTTACACTTGGAAAGGAGAATTTATCTTCCCCCAACCAAGATCGAATGTGTCCTTTGGTCGCCAAGGAGCTGGAACATCTCAAGCTCAGGGGACTCAAAGAGAAAGGAGTCGAGAGAGACCTGAGGTAAGCTTTGCCAACTCTTGGGGAAGAGAAAGAACGAGAATGGACACGAATAGAGGGGAACCTGAGGGACATAGAGCCCCAGGGAACCGAAGAAATGCCGATGATTTCCCTTTGCCAAGACCAAGAGAGCACACGAGGACCTTGAGACCGACCCAGCTAGTTAAGTCCATGAAAAACTACTTCGATGGCACTGGAGACCCCTACGATCATGTAGCCGAGTTTAAGCAAGTCTTGAGAGCTGAACAAGTTGAAGACCTGTTCATGCAGTACAATGCCTTTGGTTTAACCCTTAGGAACACCGCCCTGACATGGTTTCAGCCACTAAACGAGAGGTAGTTTAGAAGCATAGATCAACTTTTAGAGGCATTCATTATCGAATTCTCTAAAAGTGGCATAAGGCATAATAGTTCCTCATTGATATACAGCTTCAAGCAGACCCCGCAAGAGACTGTGAGACTTGCAGGAAGAAGATTTAGGCAATATCTTGAGCGATGTCCTGGTCTTGAGTTACCCACAGCCGCTAAGCAAGTGGCTTTATTCTTGGATGGATTGCTAAGTACCAAATTGAGATCATATGTGTACTTAAAGGACCCCCGGACTATAGAAGAATGTGTACACATGTGCATCAATATTGAGGATAACCTAGGGGAGGAGTTAGAGCTATCCAAAATCTACAAAGATTCAGATAGTACCTCTAGCCTCTCTTCCTCACAATCCACATCAATTGAGGAACTTGCGGAAAAAGTAGCTAAAAAACTAGGCGTCTCTAGTAAACAAATTCCTAGATTTGCCCCAGTAAAGAGGTGCTATACTTGCGGTGGTGACCATATGGCAAACGCATGTCCCATCACGGCTCAACCCCAAGTGAACCCTAGCAGCCAATATTGCACCATAGAGCGAAGGTACACAAATCACTCAGCACAGGACTGCCCATACAATAAGCAAGCGGTTAGGCAAACCTACCCTCAGCCATACCCTCAACAAGGCAGATACCAGAGTCAATATTCACCACAACAATATATTAGGCCTCAGCAAAATTACCAACCACAATATCAGGCCCAACTGAGACCCCAGCCAGTGCTAGCACAACAACCACCTGCTCCTACTAATGTGATTCCGGTCAAGTATGCTGCTGCAGAAGAAAACCTAAATAGAGCGATAGTCCCAGTAACACCATTAATCTCAGAAAGTGATCCCAGTGACCATAGCTTTGATTCTACACATGTTGATAGTCCCCAGGCTTACTACATGCAGTCTCCTGAACATGGTGAGTCTTACTACAGTGAGGAACCGAGTGAACCTATTTGGGAGCCTGAATATGCTAATGTTATGTACACAAACCCCAACTCTAGACCTCAACCTAGGCAGATACGACCCCCTTTTCCTAGAGGACCTTGCTTCAGATGCCAGGGTGATCACCTCATACGTGATTGCCCCATGCCTGCACCTACACAACCCCAATCAGTGACGATCCAAGGCTTTTGCCAGGAGTGCGGAAAGGAACATCTCTTATGAGATTGTCCCAAGAATCCCAGCAATATGCCAAAAATCACTCCGATTAATGTTATTGGGTTAGTGGTCAATTCCATAGGAAGTGTCACTTCCACTGCACCAGTGCAGGTAATCACTAGAGCTCAAGCATTGCAGCAAAACCAAGGGGTAAGCCAGGAAAAGAGCCCAGACGCTAGCGATACTGAGAGCCAAAATAAGAAGAGAACAAGAGCTTGGAGAGATAGCCGTGAACGTATGAAAAGGCAATGGGCAAAGAAGATGAGTGAACTTGAGGAAAGTCTACGAGAAACCAAGGCCAAAATCATAGAGATCACATCTCAACCGCACTCTCACACATTCCCACCGCTACCATCCCCATCACCCTCCATCCCTCCACCCTCTAATACACCCCACGTAACCCACCCACCACCCCGAGTAGAATCAGTATTAGCTGATCCCACTCCTGAAGACATAGACATGATGCTTAAAGCATATCAGGCTAGAATCCAAGAAGGGCCAAATGTGACGGATCATGACAAGTGCTACCCTAGAGCTGACCTAGAGATAGAAAGAACCAAGCTTTGCGCGAAAATGGTCGCATTGGCTCAGACTATGTTTGAAGCCAGTCGCCTTTTCAATTACTCGGGCTCAGCCAAGACGCAATTACACTTGGATGGACTTCTAGAGAAGTTAGAGGGCATAATTGCAAGATCTGCCAAGGAAGAAAAAAATCAAGAAAGAGATAAAGCAAGCAAAAACATGACCCATCCCCCACCGAAAGCTTATGTGCCCAATTCCACTGAACCAGACAACCCCCCCTCCCTAGAAAGAATAGAGAATCTAATTGCACAATCACAAAAGGAACCCGCCCCTCAACACCATGACAAGGCTAGTGAAAGAGCAGGTCTTCCTACCCAGAAAGCCTATGTGCCTGAAGCTTATGTGCCTAACTCCACTGAACCAGACACCTCTTCTTCTATGAATCAATACACACCAGAATTCTTGCGAGAGATTCAAGAAGAGAAATGGGCTAAAGAGAGTGACGTTCCTCCTCCCATTGAACTTGTGGATGACACACACGATCAATTCCCACAAGACCTTCCTTCCATTTATGGAGAGCAGGAGAGTGCCCAATCTCAAGAAAGATTAGACTTTGAGTCTAATTCTTTACAAGAACTACCCCATTTCACAGGCCCATGGGAAGCAAAGTCCACATGTATGAGAGCACCTACAGTCATGGTAAGAAACGAAGATTCAGTCATACCTAGGAACACAGAGGTAGTGAAGAACACCAAAGTGCAGTGCAATCTCACTTTGGAAGAGCTGCTTAAGGTTAGACCAGAAGTGTGGAAACATGTAGCCAATCAAGTGCCCGAGATAGCAAAACCTCGTTCCCAGGTAGGATCCCAGAGAACAGTGCCAGAAATACCCTTAGACAAGATAGGAGACATGAGTGAGGGCGAAGAGGGAAACACATATCTCCCCATCACTCATCAGGGATACACAACCAAGGCCATCTTGGACTCAGGTGCAGGAGTTGCAATTGTTACCACTTCCTTATGGAAACGATGGGGCAAGCCAGCTCTCAGGCCAACGAGAATGAAATTGCAGATGGCTCACGGGCACATAGAAAGACCCTTAGGACTACTCGAGGGGATAACTCTCACTACTTGTGGTGTAGAGTTTGAGCACACATTTGCTATCTGTGACTTTAGCAAAAATCAAGCCTATGAGATGATTTTGGGAAGACCATTTATGCGGCAGTTGCAAGTGGTACAGGATTGGGGAACCAATTCCTTGTATTTGCAGCACTTAGGTGTTACAACCAAAGTCAATATCAAGGATTACTCTCATAGAGATGTCCCTCCTATCCAATGGAACCCCATCCATAGAGCCAAAGATGATACGGAATCGGTGCATTCCCTAGGATCAGGATCCTCATGGATGCATGAAGACACTCACTTATGGATGTGTAAGGTAGCAGTAGAAGAAGAGAAGAGAGAAAAAGCCAGGGAGATAGGTGCAAAAGAAACCCATAGATCAATCCAAGACCCAGCCTATGCACCTGTAGTTTTTCCAGACGAAGAATTTGAACCTCACGGCTGGGCAGAAATTCTAGCAACCATGGATGTAGCCATCAATGAAGAACAATGGACACCTCACTGTGATGAGGATGGCTATGACATTTCAGTCTTCTCCATAGAGCCGATCATGGGAGAGGCAGTTTTAGAAGAGTGTGAACCTAGCCCTGATGCATTTGAGGATGCGAGCGACTCCGATCTAGAGTCAATCATTATGGACCCACCTTTTGCATCAGATGAGGAATACTTCTATGAAGTAGAATTTCAACCCCAGAAGCACGGAGAGCTTACAAAGGATGTAAGGCTAGCCACACATGTAACCTCTAAGGAAGAAGGAAAGGAAAGAAAGAAGAGAGAAGTCACACCAGAAGAGGAAGAATCTTTGTTTGAGGTCCCGGAAAATTTTAAGAAGTATGAGATGGATGACAGGAGAGTCATGATTAGAATGCCTAAACGAGAGGCACAATCGGGAGAGGCCTATGATAACAAAGAAACCACCAAGAAAATAGTGGTAGCCATAGAAGAAGGAGAAGAGAGGTGCACTTACATAGGACATGACCTCACTGAGGAAGAAGAGCATGAGCTGATAGCCTTGCTAAGAGAATACAGAGATGTATTTGCTTGGAGTTACAAGGATTTGAAAGGAGTGGACCCGGACATATGCTCACATACGATTCCCATGACTACAGAGGCAAGACCCTCAAAACAAAAGCCATACACATACAATGACAACTATGCTGCCAAGATCAAAGAAGAGATAGACCGCTTGATTGAAGCTGGATTTATCTATGAAATTGAGCATACTGAATGGGTATCCCCCATTGTGGTGGTGCCCAAGAAGAACGGCAAATTACGAGTATGCATTAACTTGAAGAAGGTTAACGCAGCCACGATCAGGGATAATTACCCGCTTCCTATCACTGAGCATCTATTAGAAAGGGTGGCAGGCAAGGAAGTGTACAGCTTCCTAGATGGGTTCTCTGGCTACAATCAAGTGGCCATTGCACCAGAAGATCAGCATAAAACGGCTTTTGCCATAGAGTGGGGTATATTCGCTTTTAGGGTAATGCCATTCGAGCTGACCAATGCTCCTACAACCTTCCAAAGGCTGATGTGCCATGTATTTAAGGAGTTCCTGAGGAAGAACTTAGAAGTCTATGTTGATGATCTTTGTGCTCATTCCAACATTAGACAAACCCATATTCCTGAACTCAGACAAATCTTTGACAAATGTAGAGAATATCAAGTCTGCCTAAACCCAGAAAAATGTGTTTTTATGGTCAGGCAAGGCAAAATTCTAGGACACATAGTGTCAAAGAATGGCATATCTACGGATGAAGAGAAAGTAAGAGCTATAGCCAAATTACCTAGGCCAAAGAATGTCAAGGAAGTACAAGCTTTCATGGGGCATTGTGGTTATTACCGACGATTTATACACATGTATGCCATCATTGCAAAGCCTCTGTACGGACTTCTGACAAACTTTGAGTGGACTGAGGAATGTGAGAATTCCTTCAATGAGCTTAAACGGCGATTATGTTCAGCACCAATCTTAACCACACTGGATTGGAATAAGCCTTTCCATGTTCATGTGGATGCATCCAATTATGCCATTGGATGTGTGCTTGCACAACCTACTGGTGAAGGTAATATGGATCTTCCAATTGCCTATGCTAGTAGACAATTGAATGCAGCTGAACGAAATTATACCACTATTGAGAGAGAAGGCTTAGGCATGGTATATGCAGTTAAGAAATTTAAACACTATTTGCTTGCAAATAAGTTTAAATTTTTTACTGATCATCAGGCATTGCTATACCTCGTAAACAAGCCATGCAATACAGGAAGATTAGTAAGATGGTTTCTCTTGCTAATGGAATATGATTTTGAGGTTGTGGTAAGGAAAGGGAAGACTCATTTGAGAGCAGATCACCTTTCTAGGCTCACATCGGGAGAAGCCCCACAAGGAGTGTCAGATGACCTTCCTGATGCTTACTTGTTTAATTTGGAAGTGGTGCTGCAGTGGGCTAAGCCATTGGTACCAGTGTTGACATACGGACCTAACCACCCAGTAATAAACACACAGGATAGAGAGGTAGTAAAAGCCCAAAAGTATCACATCATGGCAGGAAGTATGTACAAGCACACAGATCAAGGGATCTTGGCTTCTTGTGTGGAAGAGGATGAGTACGCTAAATGGTTGCAATTAGCACATGTAGGTGCGTTAGAGCAACACTACTCAAAGCAACGAACCTTACAGACACTAAGGAGACTCGGAGTGCATTGGCCGACTATGGAGGCTGATGTCCAAAAGTTGTGCAAGGAATGCCCAATCTGCTGCACTAAACCACCTGTGGAACATGCCACTCTTTATCAAGTGTCCATAGTGCCAGATTGGAGTGAACCTCTAGTATCCTTCTTAAGGACGAGAACATTCCCTCCAGACATGACTCTGGCTAGGCAAAGGAGTTTAGAACAAGAAGCCCAGGATTATTCACTCATTGGTGACAATCGATACAAGCGTGGTAAAGATGGTTACCTGAGACTATGTGTCCATGAGAGTGAATATCTCAAAATCTTGGATACTGCTCACCAAGGTGTAGCAGGGGGACACTTTGGACCAGATCGGGTAATCAAGGCAATACTATTTGCAGGCTTTTGGTGGCCAACCCTTCACATGGATGCACATACCTATGTGAAACGGTGTGATGTTTATCAGAGAACTCAGTACCCTATACGCAAGGATGAGATGCCACTGAAGCCTATGATGGGTGGACGTGCGTTCTCTAAATGGGGAATAGACTTTGTTGGTCCTATTAATCCCCCAGCTAAGGGTTCACATGCTGAATATATCATCGTGGCCACAGACTATCTAACCAAGTGGGTAGAAGCGAAAGCTACTACAAAAAATGATGCTCAAACAACAGCAAAGTTCTTATTTGAAAATGTATTCACGAGGTACGGATTGCCAATAGAGTTGGTGAGTGATAGAGGCACACACTTCTTGAATGAAGTCATAGAAAACCTTCTCCAAGAATTCTTGGTGATACATAAGAAATCGGCCCCCTATCATCCACAAGCTAATGGCCAGGCTGAGAGCACTAATAAGATCTTATGCAATGTGCTGACTAAACTAGTGAACAATAAACGCTCTGATTGGGACAAACAGCTACACCATGTTGTTTGGGCATACCGGGTTGCCTATAAAACGGTACTCCAAGCCACCCCCTTTCAGATGGTATTTGGCCAAAATGCTGTGCTACCCCTGGACTTTTTGATACCTACATTGAAGGTAGCACAAGAGCATGACTGGACAGGCCATGAACTCTCCTCTCGAATCTTTGATCTTGAACGTCTAGGCGAAACACGATTGAGAGCCGCAGCAGGAATCTATGCAGCGAAGAAGAGGCAAAAGGCATATTTTGATACACATGTGAAGGATAAAGGCTTGAAAGCAGGTGACCTAGTCCTAGTCTACACATTGAAGCAGCATGCACGGAAATTAGAGAAAAGAGGTTACGGGCCAATGATTATCAATAGAATCTCCACAAGTGGCGCAGTTCAACTAGCCACTTTAGAGGGCGATATTCTACCAAGTTACATAAGTGGATGCAGAGTCAAGTTATATCAGGAACCCCTTACTGAAGAGATGCTAAATCGACTCAACACTGCCAAGAAACGTAAAGAAGAAGAGAAACGAATTAGAAGAGAAGCACAGGCAGAAGCTTTAGAACGCATCCGACGAATGAAATTGAGGAGACAAGGCAGAGACCCGCCTATGCTTGAAACTCAAGAATCTGTAGGCTATCCTATGGCCATGTGCGAGACTTCAGGTGGGCATTTCCATAGAATAATCGATCGACGGCCTTTTGTAACCCTAGGAGTAGGACAAGGAAAGGGTGCAAAGATTGTAAGAGCTTTGATTGACTCAGGTGCATCCACTAGTGCTGTCAAGTTGTCTTACTGTCAAGAATTGAAATTAACTGTCGATCCTATAGAAGCATATCTCATAGGATTGGGAGGTGTGGAAACTCCTTGCATGGGCGAGGTGGATCTTCCCATCTCCATTCAAGACGAAGTGATGACAATCAAAGTACTAGTGTGTCAAGATGAGGATCTCACTGAGCCTCTTGTCTTGGGTCAGGACTGGATCTATGATCATGCAGTCAACCTCAACCTAAGAAGTGGACTTCTTTAGGTATGGGTAGATCATAGCCGAATTACAGTTGAATTGGAAAATGAGGCACTCAAGGAACTAGGCAAGGCACAAACTCCTGGTCCTTCCAGGGGTGCACATGAAGTTGACAATGCTATTTTTGTCCAAAACTATATGATGCAGAAAGAGGCTAATCTCAACAACGGAGCCAGGGAGAGGACGGAACTCCCTTCTTTTCCAAAGACCAGAAGGTTGCAACAACCCACGGCAGATCAAATACAGAAGAAGCAGAACACTACCGATACTGGATGCCAAAAAAAGGAGCAAAGTAGATTGTTTTAGCCATGGAAGCAAGTATGGAGGCGAAAAGGCGAATACCCTGTTCAGACCAGGCCGACCCCACGGCCAAAACCTCTTATTAGTAGTCAACAACATGACACTAATGAGAAGTCCTTCATTAATTCTTCTGCGAAGGTGAAGTCTATTTGGGTACCCAAGAAGTCAATGAAGGCCAGCCCACAATCACGACAAATTTGGGTGCCTAAGGCTTGCTTGCAGGCTCAAATAGCTACACCAAGGCCGCAACCGGTACAACATGTTTCACTCACTCGAACATCTGAGGCCCAGTCTTACGCATCACGCACAGACACATATTCTTCCATGAGCACTAGTAGAATCACTTGTAAATGGGTCCCTAAAAAGCCTCATCTTCAAGCAGATACCCCTATCAAACTCTTCAGAGTCTCCACAAAATCAAGATCAAAGCCCATCCACTGCATTTGGCAACCTAAAACTTGTAATAAACCCCCGGACCCCAGTTGTAAATCCATGCCCACCTACTAACTACGTCACTCTCACACTACATCATTCCACTTAGTTCTTAGGTCCAACCAATTCCTAACTACACACACAAGCACCGAGCACTTATTAACCTACTAATCTCTCCCGAACCTCATGATAATGTTGTAATGGGGACAAAAACGGTTCTAACTTGTCCTTTACAATGTTAACACATGTTTCTATATTCTCACAGAATCAGGAGGCAAGAAGTAACATGGCAGAAGCGACAGGTCCGAGCTCACAAGTAGGAATACTTACTGCAGGAATCGATGTGGATAGTCTACCTGTGGATGTGCCACCAACTGAACGACCTGTGGAACTGCAACACCTTCAGTAGATCTCGGTACCGGATCCACCCACATGGATCACAGAAAGAGTCCATGCCAATTCTCATTGGTTCAATGGCATGCCAGGTCCATTAGGAGAGGCCAAGTATATATGGGAGTCTAAGTGCGAGTATGACAGATCATGGGTTCGATTCCAATTTTTCTCCAAGGAGTTTGAGACTCTACAGAACACCGAGGATCTCCAAACCATATGGCAACGTGCAGGGCTAGCAGAATACTTTGAAGCACCACTACCTAAACCGGATCTCCTCCGATGCTATTATTTGGTCTCCACATTACAAGCTAATGAAGAAATGGACAAACCAGGATCATTTGTTCTTCCTTCCTTGCTGGGCAACAACGAGTTAAAGAGGTTTGAACTTACTGTGGAGTTGGTGAGCGCTGCTTTGAATATGCACGGCACACATGTACCTTCTGAGAAGGATGCTCTCGTTCCTACTAACATGAAGGATAGGAAACTATTGAAGCTTAAAGACATGGCAGCACTCACACCAAACGTGTCCATCCCTCTCCGTATGTGCATGCAACATTTTGCTTTCCCCGGCCAAGACCGCTTCACACAACCACACAAAAGAATCTGGTTCGCTCTCTACTTAGCGGAGGCAGGTGCGTTACCAATTAAGCTGCCGGTATGGATTATAGATCAATTGTATGAAGCAAATAAAAGGTCTTCTAGGAAATTAGTGGTGAACGGTTGCTGTGCAATCACACGCATTATTTACTGGTGCCTAGCATACGATGTTCCCATTGAACGTGCCTTAACTTGGGCACAATTACAAATGTTTAAGAAGCTCAAGACGTCCACACATCAATCCAAGCGCATGAGGGGTGCGATCCCGTGTGTCCAGACAAGGGAAGTTCTGACTACTCCTGAAGTATCGCCACGAGGGGAGACCATTGTACCTCCCTTTACCATTAGGATACCCAGGTCTGGATCTGAAACTACGACACAAGCTACCCCTTCAGCTCCTCCTTCTCCATCTGAATTTGAATTTGCTACAACTGGAGATGCTGAAGGAATGGATCCCCAGGACTTCGAAGCATTCTTACAAAGTACACAACTCTCTGATGTAGAGTTTTATTCAGATGCAGAAGAACAAGGCACATCTTCACAAAGAAGAAGAAAATCTATAGACGGCCGCCATGTACATTGGAGTGACGCTCAGCAAGGTCAACAACAAGGACACCTAGAAGAAGAAGGAGCATATGAAGAGGAGACCACTGAAGCCCCAGCCTATACAGCAGAACTCCGAAGGCTGTATCAAATTATGGAACGAGTGCGATTGCAACAACTGCTCACCGAACAGAGCAGTAGAGTACTCATGACTCAGCTGTTGGAAGAAGCAGGAGTTGACTCAGAATATAGTGAAGGTCTCTTATTGATGGCAGAAACATATGGGGTAGTAGAAGCAGTGCGGACCGCCATTAGGAGGTCTCCAGTTCAATATGATCCACGAAGATTCCAGACACGACCACGCTCAGGTAAGAATATCCAGATCCCCATTACAACGGCAGAAGGGCCAATTATTACATCCGAACCCATCAGGACAACCTCCCAAGCAACAGAAACTGCTAGCCAAGAGCACCCAGTCACCCATGAGGAATCCACCAAGCCACTACCACCCACACCCCCACCATCGCCTCCTAGAGCAGAAACCGTGGAAATCACCTCGACCACTCAACCCACCGAACCAACCTTCATCTTCCGTACTCCCATCTCTAGTTCAACCCTATTCTCCACCTCTGATAACCCAATCTATGAAGCAACCCCCATCACTACACAATCCACCGAATCGCTCATAAAGCCTACCCTAGGACAACCATCCCCCATGCCCTCAGCCATAGGTCATCCTAACCCTAGATCCATATTCATGGGTTTCCCTGCTACCACACAACCCTTCATGCCCTCCTCAACTCTACAACCTCAACCCCCGACCTCCATCTCTCCACTTCTCCAATCCCTCCATAACTTCCTTGCTAGAACTTTTCAACCCAGGTCTCAACCATTCCCTTTATTTTCAGCTCCCCACCCCACTTCTCATCTATTCACCACTTTCACACACACACCACCTACCATTCCAATGTATATGGTAGACCCCACACTCGCACCCACTCCTGAAAGTATGGACATTTCACCACCCACGGCACCTCCCCCTCCCCCCACGCTTCCACCTCCTCCCATTCCCCCTCCACCAATTTCACCCACACACACATCTTCAATAGACACATCATTCACTCTTCCCCTTCCCCAATTCCCTTCCCATGCATCTTCCATTGTAAACACCACCCCCTCATCTATAGGAAATGCATTGGACACCATGCTAGCTTGTATATCAAACTTAAGGATAGATTACAATCAGCTCCAGCAACAGAATGAACGCCTGCAAGAGCACTCGGAGACACTACAACACCACCTTGCTGCACTAGAGGAGGAAAATGCTCGCCTCCACACACAATTCCAAACTCTCCAAGAGGCTCATAGCATATTGGAGGTACAGTTACAGAACACAGATCAGGAAGCAATACAAGTGGTAGAAGGTCATCTACGGACACAGCTGGAACGCAATTCAAAGCTTCAGCGAAATATGGCCCTACTCAAGCGACATCTTGCTGCCGCTCATGAAGAGAATCGACACCTGCACTTACAAAATCAGGAAAACCTAGAAGCAGCTATCGAAAGCACACCTGGGGCACCCATCAGCCCATCAAAGTTTCAAGCAGTGACCCTCGACAATATCAAGATCATATTGGAAGACTATGCCATGCTGCTTGAAGCACATGACCTGCTATCAGAGGAACTGGGTCAACTGAAGCAGAAACACCAAAAAGAAACAACAGCAGCCTCTCAAACCACCTCCTCCGCGGCTTCACTTCTCACAGACTCAGAGGCCTTAAAAGATCTCCAGAAACAGGTCACCAAATTGCAAGCACGTCTACTACAATATGAGAGACCACCTTCCCCTCCAGAGGCTCCCACCGACGAAGAAGTAGTACAAATTCATGTGGAACAGACATTTGAAGAAGAATACGACCCACAACCCTTCCCAGGAGGCCAACAAACGGAAGAAGCTCAGGACACATTCGAAGCACCACGGCCTCCATGGCTACGTCAAGTGGAGGAAATCGGGAGTTCTCACGAAGAGCGCACAGTGGTGCAAAATCAGGCGATGATGGTCATAGAGGAAACTGTGCTACAATCTGCTTATCCTCTCATCTGAACTCCAATACAGGCCTTATTATATTATCCTGGCTGATTATAATGCAGAAATACAGAGAGTCACGGGTAAGATTCCTACCTTTGCTACCCAATTTCAACCCGAAGACCTTCCTCCAGAGGTGCAAAAAGGCAAAATTCGTCAACCCACCTGGCGGCAGAAACTTCTAGAGACATATCCAGAAATGCTACGCACATGGAACAACGCGCCTTTACATCTCCTATACAATCCATGCTACGGTCCAGTTCCACGTCGCAGGTCTTGGAAGGCATTCAATATCAAAGTGCAGAACAACGCGCAATGCAAGGAATGGCTAAACTACCCGTACATTGCGCCACCACAGGGACCACCGTCGGTAGCATACATGATGGGAACAATTCGACATTGGATGCCGCGATTGAAGCCCATGCCAGATGTGACAGCTCAAATGATGCTTAAGATTTTAGATATGATGCAGGTAGTCCTGAAAACCTTTAGAAATGCAGCTGCACCACAGGTACGTCTATCGGGGTTTACCAATGGAAATTATGATTTGGTGTATGACATGAGCACCACCCCCAGTATTCGTGTGGCTTACGCCTGGCATGCACGCATCAAATACCTCCCTGCATGTTACAAACAGACCTTCGAAGAAATTTCAGATCAGGTTTCTGGGAGTATCACTCGGAGATCTTCGCACCGAAGCCAACACACCTGCTCCATCTCTTTGCTTGTGAACAAGCAATGTACTCTGAGTACTACACCACACTGCAACCAGAGGTCCCTGGCGCAATAAATTGGGATGCATTGGAAGCTGATCTAGCAAGAGGCTTAAGGATAGGAGAACACGAACTTGCCACCAATGTCATCCAATACTATATCGACCACCCGATAGAACAGAGGTCTGTCAGGGGCGACAGACGCTAGGAAGGGGGGCGTGTTGGCATACAAGTCAGATGAAGAGCATACTAGCGCAACGGAGGAGTCATGCACAATACGGCAACAAGGCCCAATCATTTTTCCATGGACCATTTACAACTCAAGTGATTTTAATCACTACACAAACATTGTAAATTCCGTTTTTGGTAGAATAGACTCCATTTTGTGCAAGTCGAGGAGTCCTCGAGCTTGAGGAGTATTAGAACTAGCTACATATCAATTTTCATAATTTTTAGACTCTGTTTGAGCCCTCAAATAGGCTCTAGAACCTAATTTTTAACTAGGCCGGACACTAGGTCTGGACAAGACCAAAGCTAGTTAGAAAACTATAAAAAGAGCTAGAGAGCTCATTTTTGAGGTTAGATTGTTTGTGAATTGAGCTTATGTAAGAGACTTTTTGACTAATGCAAAGAACTCCATCGTTCCTCTCCTTGTTCTTGCCTTGTGTGCGCGTGTGTGTGTATGTGTGTGCATGCTTGTGTGCTTCTCACTCACACACTTGTGCCTTCACTTGCTCATAGTCTACATACTAGTCCTCACGTCTCCACGGATTGACAATCATGAGGTGAATCTTCTCACGTTGGTACTCACCATTGTGCTAGAGTGTAGCTCAGTGATGAGTAGCACCTCCTTTAATGTCAATCCGGGAAGACGTGAGGATGGTATGAAGACCTCGAGCAAGTGGCGGCACAAGTGCGTGAGTGAGAAGCACACTAGCATGCACACACATACACACACACGCGCACACACGGCAGGACAAAGAGGGAGAATCAATGGAGTTCTTAGATTACTTTCAAAAGCTCTTACAAGTTTGTTTCAATTACAATCTAACCTCAAAAATGAGCTCTCTAGCTCTTTTTATAGTTTTTGGCTAAGTTTTGGCCCTGTCCAGACCTAGTGTCCGGCCTAGTTAAAAATTAGGTTCCAGGGCTTATTTGAGGGCTCAAACGATATCTAAAAAATACGAAAATTGGCAGGTAGCTACTTCTAAAGCTCCTCAAGCTCAAGGACTCCTTGGCTTGCACAAAATGGAGCTACAAAAAGATGAATTGGTATTTACAATGGTGTTTAGTGATGAAAATCACTTTGAATGGGTGTAAAGGATTTGAAAATTTAAAGGTTGCCTTAGTGCTAGATCTGCGTGAGTGCTCGTACTTGCTTCTTCATGAGGAAAATTACTGGCCTATTTGCCAGATCTTCGTTGACTCCCTTGTCTGCTGCTAACATAGAGTGACACATAAGCAACCCGAATACTAGGAGTTGTGCTCATGTCATAGAGTAAGTCATAATTACCATTGATGAAGCCCGGGATAGAAGCTTGGATGTCACGTACATTGCAGAAAGTCTTCACTACTATTTGCATCATGTCCAAGATCTTTTGCATCATCTCAGCAGTGGCATCGGGCATAGGTTGGAGTCATGGCAGCCAGTGTCTGATAGTAGCCATCATGTAGGCAACGAATGGTGTGCTTTTTGGTGGAGCAATGGATGGGTAGTTGAGCCATTTTTTGCAAATAGCATTATTCTGAACTTTTATGTCAAAGGCTGTCCATGATCGTCTTTGTTGCACTGGTCCAAAGCATGGATTATACTTTTAAGTGCATGGGGGCATGGTCCCATGTCTAGAGCATCTGTGGATAAGTCTCCTGTAGCTTCCTTTTTGGGCTGCTTCAAGGAGTTCTTCCGGTTGGAATTGTGTTGCAAATGAAGGATACTGATTAGTGCTTCGTTTAATCTCACCATTGTAATCTGCCAATAGCACAAAGTAAGGCTTATACTGTAGTTCTGAACTTGTTATTAGTCGTCTAGGAGCCAGTTTCTTGAAATATTCTGAGTGAAGCACAGTCTCCTCAATAGCTTTCATGGCCAACCTTTGAGTGACTATTAGCTCTTCGTGAGTTTGGCCCATCTCTTCTACTTGTTTCATCCATGCAGGAGGGGGTTCCTCATATGTGTCTCGTCCTTCATCGGTGACTGCCTTCCGGTAGAGGTTGAGGTTCATAACTGTCTTCGAAGGTCTCTTCAACTGGAATGGTAACTGCCTCTTCTTCTGAAGGTTGATCGGGTTGAGATGGTGGTCGTTCGTATTGTAATAATTTCACCTTTAACTCAGTGACCTTTTGTCGTAGCTTGAGTAGCTCGTTGTCGGTTGAGGATTTTGGCGGTGGTGAAGTAGTGATGCTAACCATCTCTCTAGGTTCTATCACATGTGGTGTGGGCATTGGTTGTCTTTGTAGTTCCTTCACCTGGTCTGCAAGTCGGCCGTGCGCTTCCTAGAGGTTTGCATAATTTTCTAATATCTGCTCGATATTTTTTGAGGGAATAGCCTGGAACTTAGAAGGATCTATGGGTGCTCCTAGAGTGTTTTTGATGGCCACTTCTAGATTTTCTTGATTTTGTTGTTGTAGCCTTCTATTCTCTTCTTGGACAGCTCCTAGGTGTCGTCGAAGTAATGCCATGTTTCTCTATAATCGAGCATTGCAGGCTAGTTGATCTCTGAGTTGCTCTTCAGTCACCTTACTTGTCTCTGTATATTTGACCTCGATCTCATCATAAGATTGCTTGAGAGATGTGCATGCTTGTTGCAATTCAGTGTTACTCAACTCCAAAGCATCAACACGTGCTTGGAGATGGGTGGACAGGTCCCGTAGCTCTTTATTACACTCTTCTAATAATTGATATTCCTGTTTAAGTTGTGTTGCACATTCGAACATGGTATCTAGTGCATGACTAAATGAAGTGGGTGCAGAGTCAGTGGTGGAAAATGCAAGGGGTCGGGAAATGGGGAAGGGGATGGTGGATGTTGTGCTGACAGTGGATGTAAGTGGTGATGTGAGTGAAGTGAAAAGTGGTGATGTTGAAACGATAGTGGTGGTGGGTTGTTCTGTGGAGGGTGAAATGTCCATGGGGTCGGACGTGATTGTGTGTGAAGTGTGAATCGTGAATACTGGAATGGTTGGTGGTGTGTTCGTGGTGGGCGTGAACGTGGGTGAGGTGGGGTGGCAAAAGGGGACTTTTACTAAAATCACCAAGTTGTTGCATAATATTTACAAAGTTTGCCCAAAATTGGGGAAGGGTGGTTTGTATCGGTTCTAAAGAGGTTGAGGGGGGCATTGTGGGTAGTGGTTGGGAAAGAGGGAATGTTGTAGTGAGGGGAAATGATGGTGGCAATGATTGGGTAGAGGCAGGTGGTCCCACAGTTGGTAGATAAGAAGGGTGGCCTATTATGGTTTGATGAGTGGCGCGATGACCTATCTGAGGTTCGGAAAATTGGCTAGAAATGGTGGAGGTAGGGAAAGGTAAGGATGGGAAAAGGGTGGTGTGTGATATAGGTTCACAAAAGGTGAATGCTGGTTGTTCAGGAATGCTCGTGGTGAGGGTTTTGGTGGGATGGATGGGTGGTGATGGCAGAGATAGTGTCTGTGTGCTTTCATCGAGGGCACCAATGTCAATGGAGCTGGTCATTTGAACTTCTTCTTGAGCTGTGGTAGGGAGTGGGGAGGAAACTTCAGTGTGAATCATCTTACCCCTTCGCGGTCACATGTCTAATCTCCGTTGGTCATATTGAGTGGGAGGACGATGTATCATAGTCTGCATTGCTTCTACAATTCCACAAGTGTCTACGAGAAGATTCAAAGATTCGATAAAGTGAGGGTCCACATCCTCTCCTTGTAGCATTTGGTTCACCATTGATCTGTTTGTATCTTCTGATAATTTATGCCTTTTTTGTACTTGTTTGATTGTCTCGTATAACCATTTGATTTGTGTAGTGTATGCAAGGGCTTCCTCCGCACTCTCCTCTGATACGTGCTACTGTCCTCTTGTTCATGTGTGTCTTCAACTTGCGTTTGTTGTGCTTCATCCTCCCAATGTACTAATCGTTCTTCTCGATGTGGACGTCCTCTATGGGATGATGATCCTGGACCTTCAGTGTCTGAAAAGAACTCCACATCGGATAGTTGCGTTGTTTGCAAGAAGGTCTCAAAATCAAAGGAGGGAGCTCCCACTAATTCACTTATGGAGGGGCTGAAGGAGTGGCTTGTGTAATGCCCTCTGAATGTGATCATTGGAGGAGGATAGTGAATGGGGCCACTTGTCCTTCTTCTCTAAGGGAGGCTTCCATGGTGGACTCACGAGGAATTGGGACATAGGAAAGCGATCCGCACATGCGCTTAGCTGGTTGAACCCTTGGTTTTCGTCCTTGGAATAACTATAGCTGTGAGTAAGTAAGTGTCCGTGCGATCGGCACATCATATGCTAGACATCTGTATATGATTCCGATAATGGCACAACAACCATTCAAAAAAGGCTTCCTTGCCCCTCGTTTGCCAGCTTCATATAATTGATCGAGAATCCATACTGGCATTTTAATGGGTAGACTCCATGTCTCCACTAGGTATAGACTGAACCAAATCTTCTTGTGAGGTTGCATGAATCGATCTTGAGCAAGGAATGCAAAGTGCTGAAGGCACATGCGCAATGGGATGGCAATGTTTGGTGTGACGGCACACATGTCTTTCAACTTCTTTAGCTTATTGTTCTTCATAGATTCCGGTATCAAAGAGTCTCGATCAGAGGGCACATGGGTGTCATACATTTGGAGGGCCTCCTTAATTAGAGTTATGTTCAACTTGAACTTTTTCATTTCTTCGTGGTTTGATAGCCTGACTGAGCACGATCTCCTGTAGCTTTGAGAGTTGCAATCAAATAGTAACATCTAATGAAATCTGGCTTGGGTAGGGGTGCACTAAAGTAGTCTTTCAAACCCGCTTTTTGCCAAATCTCTTGAAGAGGCGCTGTGTTTTGTAGTGATTCAAATTCTCTCGAGAAGAACTGGAATGTCCACCACAGTGCCCCAAATTCCAACTTAGACTGCCAGATGTGATCTGCATCATCCAATGCTCTTGGCATCTCATTGAACCAATGAGAGAGTCCTTTTACTCTTTTTGTTAAGCCGTTCGATGGATCCAAGATGGGAATTTGTCTCACATTTAGATGGTCTTCAGGCCTAGCTGTCAGTGGGGCCTCCACGGACATGGTGTCCCAATCAACTTGAGAACTAGAGCCTGCCTGGGAGCTCGTTCCTACAATGTCTGCCATGTTGAGGGAATCGGACACTGGTTCTGTGCGAATATATAAATGAGTCTTAACATTGCAATGGACACAAAGTAACCCTCCGCCTCTTTACAACATTAACTTGATGAACTGTGATGTGGTTAGCGGGTGAGTTAGTGCACGAGTGATTGTGAGTGTGAAGTGTGGTTAGTGGATGATGGGTTTCTAGGTGCTAATGGGAGTAATGGAATGGTGTATGGACATGGTTAGTATACTGATGTGGTTTTACAATAGGATCATGCGGTTTACTACAAGATTTGGGCTGCCAAATAAAGTGTATTGCTTTTTCTTTTGATTTTGTGGAGACTTTGGAGGGCTTTCTAGGAATGCATGCTTGGAAACGAGGCTTTTTTGGGACCCATTTACACGCAATCCTACTGGTGGCTGTGTATGAACACGTGACTGTGTGTGCCCAACAAGTATGGGTATAGATTGTTCGAGTGTGTGAATAATGATGTATAATATGTGGTTTCTGTGTGGCTACTTGAGCTCGCAAGCAAGCCTTAGGCACCCAAATTTGTCTTGATTGTGGGTCGGCCTTCATTGACTTCTTGGGTACCCAAATAGACTTTAAGTTCCTAGTCGAATCTTTAAAAGATTTCTTATTAGTGTCCCGTTGTCGATCACTAGCATGACGTTTAGTCAGTGGTTGTAACTTGACTATAGCAGGATGCTCACCTTTCTGTACCCATACTTGTTTTGGTGGCTGAGATGCCTTGCTTTGTATTTTCCTTTGGCTTTGAGCATAGGCAATCTGCTTGCGCTGCATTCCGCACTCCTTTGGTTGTTGCGTCTCTATCACTTTTGGAAGAGAAGGGAGTTCCATCATTTTCGTTGCATCTTTGTTGAGAAAACTGTTCCTCTGCATCACATAATGTTGGACAAGAATAGCATTGTCGTCTTCATGTGTACTCCTAGAAGGACCAGGAGTTGGTGCCTTTCCTAGTTCCTTGAGTGCTTCATTTTCTAACTCAATTGTAATGCGGCTCTGATTTACCCAGACTTGAAGAAGTCCACTTCTTAGGTTTAGGTTGACTGCGTGATCATAGATCCAGTCTTGACCCAAGACAAGAGGCTCAGTGAGCTCCTCGTCTTGACATACTAGCATCTTAACTGTCCTAAGAACATCCTGGATGTAGAGGGGAAGTTCCACCTCGCCCATGCAAGGGTTTTCCACACCTCCCAATCCTATGAGGTATGCTTCTATAAGATTGACATTTAAGTTCAATTGAACAGCATTGGTGGTTGCACCTGAGTCAATCAAGGCCCATATAGTCCTTGTACTATTTCCTTGTCCTATTTCTAAGGTTACAAAAGGATGTCGATCAATTATTCTATGGGAACTTACACCTGAGACTTTGCACATAGCCATATGATATCCTGAGCTGCATAGGCATCTGTCCTAAGCTGATCTTGACCTTGTTTTCTCAATTTCATTCTTCGGATGCGTTCCAATGCTTCTGCTTGTGCTTCTTCTCAGACTCGTTTTTCTTCTTCCTTATGTCTCTTGGTAGTGTTGAGTCGATTGAGCATTTCCTCAGTGAGGGGTTTTTGATATAGTTTGACTCTGCATCCACTAATATAACTAGGGAGGACATCACCTTCTAAGGTGGCTAATTGAACTACCCCACTTGTTGATATTATGTTAATAATCATGGGTCCATAGCCGCGCTTCTCTAGCTTTTTTGCATGTTGTTTTAGGGTGTACACTAAAACTAAGTCTCTTGCTTTCAAGCCTTTATCCTTCACATGGGCATCAAAGTATGCCTTTTGTCTCTTCTTGGCTGCATAAATTCGTGCTTCATCTCTCAATCATGTTTCATCTAATCGTTCAATATCAAAGATTCTAGAGGAGAGCTTGTTAGCTCAGAAAATGGTTGGTTTTTATGCACTAATATGTTTCTATTGGGCAAAAAAAATATGCTTGATTGCAGGTACTCAAAGAGTTGATCAAGCAGTTGATGGGAGCCTGTCTAATGAAGAAATAGCAGATACTTTTGCTGAATGGAACAAGGGAGAATTGGAAAGCTTTCTTGTGGAAATCACTGCTGACATTTTCATTGTGAAGGATGATCTTGCTGGGGGTGAACTAGTTGATAGGATCCTTGATAAGACTAGTATGAAAGGTACTCGGAAGTGGACTGTGCAACAAGCAGTAGAGCTTTCTTTAGCTGCTCCTACAATTGCTGCCTCCCTAGATTTTCATTTTCTGTGTGGCATGAAGGAGGAAAGAGAGATTGCTGCTCGAATATTTAGAGAGTATGGGCTTACAGAAGTGGCAAGTTCCATAATTGTAGACAAGAAACAACTTGCTGACAATGTTAGAAAGGCTCTTTGTGCTTCCAAGATCTGTAGTTATGCCCAAGGAATGAATCTCTTGAGGGTAAAGAGCATTGAAAAGTCATGGAACCTCAATCTTGGTGAACTTGCTTGAATATGGAAAGGAGGATGTATCATTCGTGATGTATTTCTTGATCGCATAAAAAAGGCTTATAATCACAATCCAAAGCTAGCTAGCCTCCTTATAAACCCTGAATTTTCAAAGGAGATGGTTGAAAGGCAAGCTCAACGGAGAAGAGTGGTTGGTTTGGCTATGAATATAGGTACACGCACCCCTCGAATGAGTGCAAGTTTGGCATATGTTGACACTTATCGCCGTGGAAGACTTCCTACGAATTTGGTGTATGCACAAAGGGATTATATTGATGCACATCCATATGAGAGAGTTGACCTGCCTGATGTTTATCATATGGAGTGGGAAAAATTGGCTTGTCAAATGAAGACTGCTGCCAAGACATATGCATGAAGCCTTTTTAAAGGCAGTTACGTAATATTTTGAGGTTAAGATGTATAAAACACAAGATGCACCCACATTAGCGTGCTTCAATGTTCATTGAGGAGATTTTGATGTTTCATTATTCAATAAATTGTATATTTCCACAATTCATTTGGCTGTTAAAGCCTGCTGGCTGCACGATCGAGCAATGGTGGTTCACCTTCCATTTTAATTGTCAGAGAAGCTGGCGGCTTTCCGTTTTGTGTGTAGAACAGAGGAAGTTTTTCTTTGTTTTTTTTACATGAATTATGTGGCAGTGAGGCCGATAGAGGGGAGGTTATCTCTGGGTTTTTGTGGTTCTCTTGAGCAGATGCATAGAGGACAAGAAGAGGGGGAATATCTCCAAAGCAAATCCGCTTTTCTGTTGTGCACTGAAAGTGAGGGGAAGGGCCCCATGAAGACACACGAGCAAGTGTGCTGGAGCGGAGGACGGGAAAAAGGTGCATGTGTTGGAGGCTTCTCTTTGTTTTTTTTTCGTGTGCAGGTGTCAACAAAGAACCAAGTCAGGAGGGGGGAAGAGAGAAGGATACGCTAAAAAAGAGAAGGAAGGAAGCAACGACGGCCTCCACTATGCTGCTATGGCTGAGAAGAGGTGAAGGAATTTGGTGGATGTTGCCACGTCGGTATTCTGCACGAATTGTCTAAGAGAAAGGGGGAGGCTAGTTCTTTCCGTCCCAGGAGCAACAGAAAAAAAGAAGGATTTGTCACTGCTGGAGGACAACGACAACTGAAGGGCACTGAAGGATTGAGCTGCAAGAGAGCCATCGGGAGCAGGTGATGAGGCGTTGACCTTGTTCAAAGAGGCCATATTTCCATGATGCACTAAAGGTGATGACCGAGGTGAAAGGAGTTTGACATGTTTGATAAGTTTGGATTTCAATCAATTTGCCTTGCAATCAATGGATGATTTTGTTTTCATGTTCCTATTTTCTTCCTCAACAATATTGGAACGTATGTGGTATGCATATGCGTGCTACATGCTGATGGTTCTTACAGGACTATGTAACCCAAAGATTGTGTTTATGGTATATGTAACTTTGCTATGTGTAATACATGTGAAAGTATTGTTTCGGATGACTAGACACAACATATGGAGCTAAGAGATATTCATCTTGCTGGGATTTGATTTTTGTTCATCCATAATGCCTATTCATCTATGTCATAAGTTTAGTTCTTCGATATTCCTCTATACATATGTGCTAAGAATGCTATAGAGTGATGGAGGCAGGAGGACCTAGCTCACAATGGATAGAGGACCATGGGGGAGTTACCCGATTTTGACAACGTGTTAGAATGTATATTCTGTCTTCCCCCATGTTTGAAGGAAGTAGGTATAATCCATGTGCAAGATTAGGTATGTTCGAAAGCATTGTAGTTAGCAAAGAAGGTGACCATACTGCTCATGAACAATTGCATAATGTGCCCATGTTTTGGCCCCTTACCCATGAAGAGTCCCTGGAGTGCTCCCGTTTTGTTGTAGACTGTAATTAAACGTTTTGAATGAATTGCACTTCATATTGAGCAGAACAACCAGCAGATCTAAATGAGGGGTTATAAGGACTGACATGAATGTAATGACTGCACTTCTGCTCAATCCTTTGGAGGCTGACACAAACTCCTATGCAAATGGGGGGGGTGAGTGGTTGCGTTTCTCAAAGTTGGAAGGTCCAACAAATTGGGGGAAAAATCCAACAGTTGTGGTGGTTTTGGGCTACTCCTCATCAGAGTAGAGAAGGCACGCATTGCGAAAAAAAGGGGGAGCCACTCTATTCTTCTCTCTGGCTTTGCTTTAGGTCTTGTTTGCTAGGGGAGATCTTTGGGGAGTCTCTTTCGCTGCTGTCCAGTGTAGAAGGCAGAAAGTAGAGACGGGAGGACTGCTCTCGGAGAACGACAAAAGGGGGGCGGCTCGACTGAGGGAAAGGTTCACCATCTGAGCCTGACCCGGGGACATGTAGAGAACGGGGTGCACTGAGGAAACATGCATGATTTTCGGCTCTGTCCATGTTACGGGAGGAATTGAGTAGGAACAAGTGTTCGATGAATGCAAAAGGTGTGTTGCAACTGGACGACTAGGAGGAAAAGAGGTTTGCTGCGCTTGGCATCTTCTTGAGTTTTTGATCTTCTTGTTGTTATTGTGATGAACGATCACTAAGTAGTGCATAGCATTGTCTGCCATCTATAAAAATGATGAAGGATGTAGTGTGCTAATGTTGCGGGTTTGTACTTCTTACAAAACGAGAATGTCTGTGTCATTGTGTGTCTATGATTAGGGAAAAGACTGTTTGTTCATCTCATACTTTCAAGGGTTGATACATGCAGTGTGTTTCAGAAAGACGAGGAAATCCTTCAGCTTACAAGCATCTGACATTCTAATGTAACCTTCGCTAAGGCATTAGTTCATGCTTACTTGCGTAAATGTTTTGGTTCTCATTTCTTTGACTCTATTCATTCTCTAGTTTTGCTAAGTCGCTTGAAGTTTATATTTTCCCTCTGGAAAATTGATAAACTTAGAGGAGCGGATCTGAACACTAGCTTGAATGGCTTTGATAGGGTCAGTCGTGTGCAAGTGTGTGTGAGTGCGTACGGGGGTTCTGGTTGAATGTTTTCATGTGAGTGGTTGGGTGAGTATTTGTGTAGGTATGTTTGGAAATGAGAGCAGGAGAGGACTTGTGGGTAACAAAAGTGTGAGAACACAAGTGGGAGGACATAGAACACAAGTATACGGGAAGGAGAAAGGTAGAACAAGGATAAAAAGAGCCTCGAGAGATAATCCATAAATTCTCGGGTCCCCGCTTGTAGCTGCATAATGACTTCTATTCCCTCTCATCCGTGAATAATTTCGAGTATAACTTGTGAATCTTAAGAAGTTTGGGCAACCAAATAGGCATATTTTTTGTGGCATTACAAGCTAACATTTTGGTGCATCTGTCGGGAAAAGCTTGGCACGTCTCTATAAGAGAGTGCCATAGGTTCGCCTAGCGCCACATGTTGGCCGAGCTTGCGGACCCGGGATCTAGTACATGAGCGAGGGGAGCTCATCCTCAGGAGGAATGCGAACGCAAAGAGAAGAGCATGCTCAGAGAAGAGCCCTTGAAAGAGAAAGGAAGAGGTGGGATTCGCAAAGGTGAGTTGACCTTGACTAGTTCAAAGAAATCTGCCAAAAACGTGTACTCTCGTAGGAGAGTTGCGAATCAAGTGCAAAAGTTTGAAGGAGGGATCCTGAGGCCACGTGCACTAAATTTCTGGGATCGAAGTGATATTGACATCACACCTCTGTTTGAAATGGATCAGCAGATTTCGGTTCATTTAGGGGACTTTACCAAGTTCTAAGGTGCTTGGGACGAGGATCCAGATAGTTTTATCCAGCTGTTTGAGGTTACTTGTGAGGCCAACGAGGTAGTTGACCAAGGTCAAAGATTGAGGATTTTTTCGGCTACTCTCCGTGATGAGGCAGCCAACTGGTACGGGAATTTGACACCACATGAATGTGGAACTTATCAGATGCTCAAGAAAGCCTTGTTGGCAAAGTTTTGACGACAAGGCTTCCAAGATAGATTGGCCCAACAAATGGATTATCTACGGCAGGGAGTCAATGAGAGCATCGATAACTACATTCAGAGAATGGAAACCTTGGTAAGAAATATGGGCGTGAATGTCCCGAACGATGAGACATTGAAGAGAAGATTCATTGCCGGATTGAGAGATCCTACGGCGCAGAAGCCTATTAGTCTTACACGACCTACGACTTTAATAGATGCATAGAACAAGCAAGGCTTTGGGAGGAAGTACAATTATGTCAACAAAGGAAGATTGAGCTTTTATACGAGCCAATGGGAGGCCCAGGAAACATATCGATGAAAGATCCTAGCCAAGGAAGTCCCACATTGACGACCCCAGCTTTTGTAGCTTCCACTAGCACGCCAGGCAAGGTGAAGCCTGCGCTGACTGAAGAACGAATATTGGAGTTGGTCACACAAGCTATAAAATCTACCATAATGACCCAGGAAACATACACAGTGAAACAAGAGGTAACTACAAACCCCAATCAAGTGTTTAGATCGTATACATGGTGTGGAAAGTGCCATGGTTACGGCCATCTGGCTTCAGAATGCCCTACATTCTTGAGAGTATTAACAGATAGATCACCACCTAGAATGCGTTGCACTTTTTGTGGAAGGACAAATCACACAGAAGACCGATGTTACAACAAGAGGGCCTATGAAGAGCGGACCATGAAATCGGGAGATACAAGAGAAAGGTCCTACACGGGATTGCCTGCTCAAAGTGTCCCACCTACATCTCGTTGGGAAAATAGACAAACTTATGGATATGGTGCTCAGGGTGAGGGAGGAGACTATCCGAGAGGAGCCGCATGTGATCAAAGGAGAGATGGTCCAATCTAGTGTTGGAGATGCCATGGATTTGGCCATACTCAATCTAGATGTTTAAACAAAAAGAAACCAGTTGATTATACCCCGCTATGTAGGTACTGTAGTGGAGAGGGCCACTTTGATGAAGATTGTCCAAAACGAAGAGCTTCCACTGGCAAGGATAAGGGGCCAGTAGGGTCCTCAAATTATGTTGAGACTCAGATGCATTCCACACCGAGAGCTCAAGAGCCAGTTCCTACGATCGGAGTGGTGTTTAGGACGCCAAATCCTCAAGAAGGCTTTAGCTCATCAATGCACTTTGTGGATGCTTACCAGGCCAAGAAACCGCATAAAGAGCCAACTGTGGCAATAGTCACAAGGACTCAAGAGTATATAAAGAAGCATCTAGAAGGCGAAAGCGAAAAAGCTAGCCAAGAGAAGATACCCGAACATGGAGAGGTAGAAAACCAAGTTGGAGAGGATTTGCTGAACAGCAAGAGTTTGAGGATGGGGAAGAGATCGAGATCCTTCCACTAGTGACCAAGGAGTTTGTGCCAGGCATAACGCCCTTCCCTGAAAGATTAAGGGTTCCAGAGTCTCGAAAGGAAAGGCAAAGTACGGAGGACGACCACGAGCCGCATCCAGCTTCGTTATGGACTAGCTTTTATATGTCACTTGTCTATTGTTATGTGTTTGTGTGTTGTGCGTTGCGTTGCATTGGTAGATGGGTGGGATCAACTTGGCCAGGTGGTTAGGGCCACGAATCGCATCCAATGTCAACGTAGGCCAACATGTGAATATAAATAAAATTTACATATGAAATTATTCCCCACTCCTAAGGGGGAGAGAGAAAGAGGAGAGGGCAATGATCGCCTGTAAGGGAACGTTATTTGCTTGTGTGATTGGTATATGGTGGCTTGTGACAGATCAGCTCACTCTGGATCTATATTCTCAAAGGCACGGATATTATATATATACTTATGGATGAGACCTTAGCGAGGTAATGCATCGGTATTGCTTTATAACTTGTATGCGCTATCCAAGGGTCTTCCAGTGTGTAGGACACTCGAGGGTTTCTATGTAGGTCTTAACTTGTACTCAGGTCTCGATGGCTTTTGTAGGACAATGATGCGGATTCTTAGGGAGTGTTTAGTCATGGAATATTTGTACATAGCGAATAGGATGTGCAATAAAGGGGTATGCATTTTGGGTATTTTGCATCTCCTCTTAGATTCATTTCAGTTGTCTTTGTTTATTTCGGTAATTCCTTTTTTGTTTTCTCGCAATGATTGGTGTATGTGTAAGACATGGAAAGGAATGAATGTGTTATTTCCATTGAGACTATTTTGATAGTGGAATGCATGAGCAATTTGATGTATGATGGAAATGGAGTTGCATATATGTGCATGTTCTTGGATCATTTTGTAAATGAATGATTTGTATGTATTCATGAGTGTTTTTTTAGCACTAATAGCTTCAATGAGTGCAGGTCCAGTGGGAATGATGGCTCGATGAAAAGTTATGAGAACAAGTTGTAAACTGACATGCTCATGGCTGTTTGGATCATATTGCAGCGTGGAGTGGCTCGTCGAGGACGACTTCGCGAGAAGAAGAGAGGAGTATGTTAGCTCAGAAAATGATTGGTTTTTATGCACTAATATGTTTCTATTGGGAAAAAAAAAATATGCTTGATTGCAGGTACTCAAAGAGTTGATCTGACGATTGATGGGAGGCCTGTCTGATGAAGAAATAGAAGATACTTTTACTGAATGGAACAAGGGAGAATTGGAAAGCTTTCTTGTGGAAATCACTGCTGACATTTTCACTGTGAAGGATGATCTGGCTGGGGGTGAACTAGCTGATAGGATCCTTGATAAGACTGGTATGAAAGGTACTGGGAAGTGGACTATGCAACAAGCAGTAGAGCTTTCTATAGCTGCTCCTACAATTGCTGCCTCCCTAGATTTTCATTTTCTGTGTGGCCTGAAGGAGGAAAGAGAGATTTCTGCTCGAATATTTAGAGAGTATGGGCTTACAGAAGTGGCAAGTTCCACAATTGTGGACAAGAAACAACTTGTTGACGATGTTAGAAAGGCTCTTTGTGCTTCCAAGATCTGTAGTTATGCCCAAGGAATGAATCTGTTGAGGGTAAAGAGCACTGACAAATCATGCAACCTCAATCTTGGTGAACTTGCTTGAATATGGAAAGGAGGATGTATCATTCGTGATGTATTTCTTGATCGCATAAAAAAGGCTTATAATCACAATCCAAAGCTAGCTAGCCTCCTTATAAACCCTGAATTTTCAAAGGAGATGGTTGAAAGGCAAGCTACATGGAGAAGAGTGGTTGGTTTGGCTATGAACACAGGTACACCCACCCCTGGAATGAGTGCAAGTTTGGCATATGTTGACGCTTATCGCTGTGGAAGACTTCCTACTAATTTGGTGCAGGCACAAAGGGATTATTTTGGTGCACATCCATATGAGAGAGTTGACCTGCCTAGTGTTTATCATAGAGAGTGGGAAAAAATTGGCTCGTCAAATGAAGACTACTGCCAAGACATATGCATGAAGCCTTTTTAAAGGCAGTTAAGTAATATTTTGAGGTTAAGATGCATAAAACACAAGATGCACCCACATTAGCGTGCTTCAATGTTCATTGAGGAGATTTTGATGTCTCATTATTCAATAAATTGTATATTTCCCCAATTGATTTGGCTGTTAAAGCCTGTTGGCTGCACGAGCGAGCTATGGTGGTTCACTTTTTGTTTTAATTGTCACACAAGCTAGCGGCTTTTCATTTTGTGTGCAGAACAGAGGAAGTTTTTCTTTGTTTTTTTTTACATGAATTATGTGGCAGTGAGGCTGACAGAGGGGAGGTTATCTCTAGGTTTTTGTGGTTCTCTTGCACAGATGTGTAGAGGACAAGAAGAGGGGGAATATCTCCAAAGCAAATCCGCTTTTCTGTTGTGCACTGAAAGAGAGGGGAAGGGCCCCATGAAGACACACGAGCAAGTGTGCTGGAGCGGAGGACGGGAAAAAGGTGCATCTGCTGGAGGCTTCTCTTTGTTTTTTCGTGTGCAGGTGTCGACAAAGAACCAAGTAAGGACGGGGGAAGAGAGAAGGATACGCTGAAAAAGAGGAGGAAGGAAGCAACGACGGCCTCCGCTGTGCTACTGTGGCTGAGAAGAGGTGAAGGAATTTGGTGGATGTTTCCACGTTGGTATTCTGCACGAATTGTCTAAGAGAAAGGGGGAGGCTACTTCTTTCCGTCCGGGGAGCAACAGAAAAAAAGGAGTCGTCACTGCTGGAGGACAACGACAGCTAAAGGGCGCTGAAGGATTGAGCTTCAGGAGAGCCATCCGGAGCATGTGATGAGGCGCTGACCTTGTTCAGAGAGGCCATATTTCCATGATGCACTAAAGGCAATGACCCAGGTGAAAGGAGTTTGACATATTTGATAAGTTTGGATTTCAATCAATTTGCCTTGCAATCAATGGATGATTTTGTTTTCATGTTCCGATTTTCTTCTTGATTAATATTGGAACGTATGTGGTATGCATATGCGTGCTACGTGCTGATGGTTCTTACAGGACTATGTAACCCAAAGATTGTGTTTATGGTATATGTAACTTTGCTATGTGTAATACATGTGAAAGTATTGTTTCGGATGACTACACACAAAGTACGGAGCTAAGAGATATTCATCTTGCTGGGATTTGATTTTTGTTCATCCATAATGCCTATTCATCTCTGTCATAAGTTTAGTTCTTCGATATTCCTCTAACATATGTGCTGAGAATGCTATAGAGTGATGGAGGCAGGAGGACCTAGCTCACAACGGATAGAGGACCATGGTGGAGTTATCCGATTTTGACAACATGTTAGAATGTATATTTTGTATTCCCCCATGTTTGGAGGAAGCAGATATAACCGATGTGCAGGACTAGGTATGTTCGAAAGCATTGTAGTTATCAAAGAAGGTGATCATACTGCTCATGTACAATTGCATAATGTGCCCATGTTTTGGCCCCTTACCCATGAAGAGTACCTGGAGTGTTCCCGTTTTGTTGTAGACTGTAATTAAATGTTTTGAATGAATTGCACTACATATTGAGCAGAACAACTAGCTGATCTAAATGAGGGGTTACAAGCACTGACATGAATGTAATGACTGCGCTTCTGCTCAATCCTTTGGAGGTTGACACAAACTCGTATGCAAATGGGGGGTGAGTGGTTGCATTTCTCAAAGTTGGAAGGTCCAACAAATTGGGGGAAAAATCCAACGGTTGTTGTGGTTTTGGGCTACTCCTCATCAGAGTAGAGAAGGCACGCATTGAGAAAAAAAGGGGGAGCCGCTCTATTCTTCTCTCTGGCTTTGCTTTAGGTCTTGTTTGCTAGGGGAGATCTTCGGGGAGTCTCTTTCGATGCTGTCAAGTGTAGAAGGCAGAAAGTAGAGAGGGAAGGACTGCTCTCGGAGAACGGCAAGGCAGCAAGGGGGGTGGCTCGACTGAGGGAAAACTTCACCATCTGAGCCTGACCCGGAGACATGTAGAGAATGGGGCGCACTGAGGAAACATGCATGATTTTCGGCTCTGTCCATGTTACGACAGGAGTTGAGCAAGAACAAGTGTTCGATGAATGCAAAAGGTGTGTTGCAACTGGATGACCAGGAGGAAAAGAGGTTTGCTGCGCTTGGCATCTTCTTGAGTTTTTGATCTTATTGTTGTTATTGTGATGAACGATCACTAAGTAGTGCATAGCATTGTCTGCCGTCTATAAAAATGATGAAGGATATAGTGTGCTAATGTTGTGGGTTTGTACTTACAAATGGAGAATGTCTGTGTCATTGTGTGTCTATGATTAGGGAAAAGATTGTTTGTTCGTCTCATACTTTCAAGGGTTGATACATGCAGTGTGTTTCAGAAAGAGGAGGAAATCCTTCAGTTTACAAGCATGTAACATTCTAATGTAACCTTCGCTAAGGCATTAGTTCATGCTTACTTGCGTAAATCTTTTGGTTCTCATTTCTTTGACTCTATCCATTCTCTAGTTTTGCTGAGTTGTTTGAAGTTTATATTTGCCCTCTGGAAAATTGATAAACTTAGAGGAGCGGATCTGAACACTAGCTTGAATGGCTTTGATAGGGTCAGTCGTGTGCAAGTGTGTGTGAGTGTGTACGGGGGTTCTGGTTGAATGTTTTCATGTGAGTGGTTGGGTGAGTATTTGTGTAGGTATGTTTGGAAATGAGAGCAAGAGAGGACTTGTGGGTAAGAAAAGTGTGAGAACACAAGTGGGAGGACATAGAAACACAAGTATACGGGAAGGAGAAAGGTAGAACAAGGATAAAAAGAGCCTCGAGAGATAATCCATAAATTCTTGGGTGCCCGCTTGCAGCCGCATAATAACTTCTATTCCCTCTCATCCGTAAATAGTTTCAAGTATAACTTGTGAATCTCAAGAAGTCTGGGCAACCAAATAGGCATATTTTTCGTGGCATTACGAGCTAACAAGCTCATGGTCTATCCAGTCATGCTCTTGTGCTACTTTCAATGTAGGTATCAAAAAGTCCAATGGTAGCACTGCATTTTGGCCAAACGCCATCTGAAAGGGTGTGGCTTGGAGTACCGTTTTATAGGCAACTCTATACGCCCAAACAACATGGTGTAGCTGTTTGTCCCAATCAGAGCGTTTATTATTCACCAATTTCGTTAGTACATTGCATAGAATCTTATTGGTGCTCTTGGCTTGTCCGTTAGCTTGTGGATGATAGGGAGCAGACTTCTTATGTATTACCAAGAATGCTTGAAGAAGGTTCTCAATGACCTCATTCAAGAAGTGCATGCCTCTATCACTTACTAGCTCTATTGGTAGCCCGTATCTGGTGAGCACATTCTCGAATAAGAACTTAGTTGTTGTCTGGGCGTCATTCTTCGTGGTAGCTTTTACTTCTACCCACTTGGTGAGATAGTCAGTGGCCACAATAATGTATTCAGCATGGGAACCCTTAGCTGGGGGATTAATAGGACCGACAAAGTCTATTCCCCACTTAGAGAATGCACGTCCACCCATCATAGGTTTCAATGTCATCTCATCTTTACGTATAGGGTACTGAGTTCACTGACAAACATCACACCTCTTCACATAGGTATGTGCATCCACGTGAAGTGTGGGCCACCAAAGACCTGCAAAAAGTATTGCCTTGATCACTCTATCTCGTCCAAAGTGTCCTCCTCCTACACCTTGGTGAGTAGTTTCCAAGATCTTTAGATATTCGCTCTCATGGACACATAATCTAAGGTACCCATCTTTTCCTCATCTGTATAGGTTATATCTAATGAGTGAGTAGTCTAGTGCCTCTTGTTCTAAGCTCCTTTGTCTAGTCAACGTCATATCTTGGGGAAAGGTTCTCATCCTCAAGAAGGCTACTAGTGGCTCGCTTCAATCTGGCACTAAAGACACTCGATAAAGAGTGGCATGTTCCACAGGAGGTCTAGTGCTGCAGATTGGGCATTCCTTGCACATTTTATGGACATCTGCTTCCATAGTTGGTCAGTGCACTCCGAGTCTCCTCAGTGTCTGTAAAATTCTTTGCTTCGAGTAGTGTTGCTCTAATGCATCCACATGTGCTAATTGCAACCACTTCGCATACTCATCCTCTTCCACACAACAAGCTAATATTCCTTGATCTGTAAGCTTGTACATACTTCTTGCCATGATATGGTACCTTTGGGCTTTTACTACCTCCCTATCTTGAGTGTTTACTATTGGATGTTTAGGCCCATATCTCAGTTCTGGCAATAAGGTCTTGGCCCACTGTGGTACAACTTCCAAAGTAAACAAGTAAGCATCAAGAAGATCATCTGACACTCCTTGTGGGGCCTCTCCAGATATGAGCCTCGAGAGATGATCTGCTCTCAAGTGACTCTTGCCTTTCCTCACCACCACCTCAAAGTCATATTCCATTAGTAAGAGGAACCATCTTACTAATCTACCTGTGTTGTAAGGCTTGTTTACCAAGTACAGTAGAGCTTAATGATCAGTAAAAAAATTTAAACTTATTTGCAAGCAAATAGTGTCTAAACTTTTTAACCGCATATACCATGCCTAACCCTTCTCGTTCGGTGGTGGTATAGTTTCTTTCAGCTGCATTCAACTGTCTACTAGCATAGGAAATTGGAAGATCCATATTACCTTCATCAGTTGGTTGTGCAAGTACACATCCAATAGCATAATTGGACGCATCCACATGGACATGGAATGGCTTGTCCCAATCTGGTGTAGTCAAGATTGGTGTTGAACATAATCACCGTTTAAGCTCATTGAAAGATTTCTCACATTCATCAGTCCACTCAAAATTGGTCAAAAGTCCGTACAGAGGCTTTGCAATGATGGTGTACATGTGTATAGAACATCGCTAATAACCACAATGCCCCATGAAAGCTTGCACTTCCTTGAAATTCTTTGGCCTAGGTAGTTCTGCAATAGCTCTCACTTTCTCTTCGTCAGTGGATATGCCGTTCTTTAACATTGCCTGACCATGAAAACACACTTTTCTAAGTTCAGACTGACTTGATATTCCATACATTTGTCAAAGATTTGCATGAGTTCAGGTATATGTGTCTGTCTAATGTTGGTATGAGCACAGATATCATCAACATAGACTTCTAAATTCTTCCTCAGAAATTCTTTAAATACATGACACATAAGCCTTTGAGAGGTAGCGGGTGCATTGGTGAGACCAAATGGCATCATTCGAAAGGAAAATATGCCCCACTCTGTCGCAAAAGCTGTCTTATGCTGATGTTTTGGAGCAATGGCTACTTGATTGTAGTCCAAAAATCCATCAAGGAAGCTGTATACTTCCTTGCCTGCCACTCTTTCTAAGAGATGCTCAGTGATAGGAAGTGGATAGTTATCTCGAATAGTGGCTGCATTAACCTACACACACGTAACTTTCCATTCTTCTTGGGCACCACTACAATGGGGGACACCCATTTAGTGTGTTCAATTTCATAGATGAATCCAGCTTCCACCAGGCAATCTATTTCTTCTTTGATCTTGGCAGCATAGTTGTCATTATATGTGTATGGCTTTTGTTTAGAGGGTCGGGCATCTGAGGTCATGGGGATTGTATGTGAGCATATGTCAGGGTCTACACCTTTCAGGTCCTTGTAACTCCATGCAAACACATCTCGATATTCTCGTAGTAAGGCTATCAACTCCTGCTCCTCATCCTTACTTAGGTCATGTCCTATGTATGTGCATCGCTCTTCACCTTCCTCCATGGTCACTATGATTTTCTTTGTAGTTTCTTTGTTATCATAGGCCTCTCCTATGACTGCTTCACGTTTAGGCATTCTTACCATGACTCTCCTATCTTCAACTTCATACTCCTTGAAATTTTCAGGGACCTCAAACAAAGATTCTTCTTCCTCTGGTGTGACTTCTCTCTTCTTCCTCTTCTTGCCTTCGTTCTTAGTGGTCACTTGTGTGGTTAATCTTACCTCATTGATAATCTCTTCGTGTCTCTGAGGGTGAGCTTCTACTTCATAGAAATATTCCTCATCTGATGCAAAAGGTGGGTCCATAATGATCGAATCTAGATCGTGTTGGGGCTTCACTCACTAATTAGGCATGTATATATGAAGACATATGATGGAGGAAAGAAGAAGTGAAGAAAAGACCTAAAAAAAAATCAAGCCTAAGTGAAGGGACAATTTCACTATTGTAAATTAGTGCAAAATTAGAGTCTAGTTTGTCATTTGATCTTCAGAACTTACGAGTTCAAGTCTAGGAGAATGTAAACCATAGGTATATAAGTTAATTTGATGCAAAAACATGAAAGAGAGAACTCAATTTTGTAATCTGAGTGAGTAGAGAAAAGTCGTGTCTTTTCTGAGAGAGATGTTGAGGAAAAACTTCTGAGTCTGAGAGAGTTTTCCATGGCTATGAGCAAAATTAGGCCAAGCCATTTTGTACACATCTTCTCTGATAATAAACACATGTTTGTGTAGAAGGATTGAGTCTAGTTCCTCTTGTACATTGAGTTCTAAGTCATTTCATATGACTGTGTAAGGTAGTTGACAGTTACGACTTTTCTGGCGCACATTTGACTGATCTTCTGAAGGTCAGATCTCGAAGCATGGTGTAAAGTTTTTGGTAAGTGATAGCTCATTTTAAAGCTACTGCCCTCAACTACATTTGGTCAAAAGATCTTTAAGAAACGGGACGCATACTCAGAGAAATCAGTTTAACAGTGAAGGTATGTCAAATCGATGAAGTCAATCTTTAGTTTTCAGATATAGTGAGAAGTGTGAAGCAAAATCAGAAGATTTTGAAGTTATTACTTGAAAGTTTTGTTTGATATGTGTTGCTTAACATTAGCAAGAACTTCTTTTAGCAAGCGATCAAAAGATTTTGCAAAGATTGAGCTAATACAGGTCAGATTGAAGGATTGAAGAAAAGGCGCAGATTTCTGTGAAGTGAAATTTTGATTTTCACTAAATTCAGAGATGAAGACTCACATTGTGAGTATTGCTAAGCTAATGATGGTTATGGAGGTCTTCTAATACCACATTAGTTTAGTTCTTGTGGTGTTTTACACACCAACAAGTGGTATCAGAGCAGATAAGGTCCTCGAGAGTAAAGGAAGAGCAGATACAAGAAGAATTGAAGAGTTCTTTATTAAAGAAAGTGGAAGCTGAGGTGTTCAACAACCAAAAGTCATCAGAAGAGTATTTCGAAGTTGCTCCCAAGAGTAAAGGTCTACAAAAGGTATCATTCTTTAACTTTATACTTACAGGTTGAAGCAGAAGCAAGGATACCATGGCAGATCATGTGTCCATTGACAAATTGGACAGAGATAACTATCGTGCTTGGGTAATGAGGATGGAAGCCTTACTTATGAGTAAGGACCTAATGGTATATGTGACAGGTGAAGAAGAGAAGCCTAAATTTGAAGATGAAAGTCATCCAAGAAAGGAAGAGCTAGAAGCTTTGAAGTTATGGCAGAAGAGAGATGCAAGTGCAAGAGCTTATATATATAACACTATTACAGACCATTTGTTGCCACACATCAGAGGGTTAGAAATAGCTGAAGACATTTGGAATGCTTTGGAAGATCACTTCCAAAACACTACTAAAGCTAGGAAAGCTAGCTTATGGTCAGAGTTCACTACATTCAAGAAAAAGCAAAATCAGAGCATTAGTGATTATGTCACTAAGATGAAGGACTTAGCAGATAGCCTTGGATCTATTGATGAGGATATTGAAGATCATAGGTTGATAGCACAATTACTTGCAGGGTTAAGAGGTGATGAGAGATGGAAGCCCTTTGTACTTTCAACAGAACTCTCATTAAATCATTATGTGCCAGAATTGAATCAATTACTTGGATTGATGCTCACATTTGAGCAAGACTTGAAGTCAGATGGAGACAAAGGTCAAAGTTCTGCAATGTATGTGAAGAACAAAAAGAAAGGAGATAAAGGCAAAGCAAAGGATGAAGAAGAGTCAACAACTCAAGCAAATTATGCAAGAGGAAGAGGTTTTGGCAGAGGTAAAGGTCGAGGAAATGGAAGAGGTAGAGGTAATCAGAACAATAACAAGAAGACATGTTGGATTTGTGGATTGAGCAATCATCTAGCATATGATTGTTGGCATAATCAACAAGGAGCAAGCCAAAATCAGAACAACAATGGCAGAGGAAGAGGTGGAAGGTTTCAGAATCAATTTCAAAGAGGAAGACAGAATTCAAGAGGAAGTTATGGAAGAGGTGGTGGAAGAAATTGGAATCAGAACCAATCATACAACACCACATATTACAATTATGCAAATGATACACAGAATGACAACCATACAACATTGATGATGAATTCAATAAGTTCATCAGAGAAGGAGGATCTCAAGGTATTTTATATTGACTCTGGTTGCTCAAATCATTTGTCAGGTAATATAGAATTATTGTCAGAATTGGAAGAAGGCAATTCAAGTCATACAGTACAAACAGGTGACAATACAAAACATAATGTGCATTCAATTGGAAAAGTGAAGTGCAGGAGTGGAGCTGATTTATTAACAAATGTTTTGTATGTTCCAACAATACCAAAGAATCTTATTAGTGTTGGACAAATAGTGGAGAAAGGTTTTCAAGTCAGATTTACAAATGAAGGGGTATTTGTTGAAGATCCAGAGGATGCATACAAACCCATTGTTTGTGGTAAGAAGGAAGGTAGACTTTTTACTCTCAAAGTACAAGGAAATGTTGGTCAAGCTCTAATCACACATGGTGATGAAGTAATTACAGAGTTAGATCTTTGGCATAAGAGATTGGGACACTTCAATGAAAGAGGAATCAAAACTATGGTGGAGAATCAATCTGTATTGGGACTACCAAATGTGAAGAATCAACATATGATATACAAGTGTGAAGCTTGTCAGATGGGAAAAGCTCATAGACTACCATTTCAGAAGAAAGGTTTCAAGCATGATGGTTTGCTTGAACTCATACATACAGATGTATGGGGGCCAACAAAAGAAGGTTCAATAAATGGATCTAGGTATTATGTTTTGTTTATTGATGATGCTACAAGGTGGATAACCCTTTATGTTCTAAAAGAAAGATCAGAAGTATTTGGAGCCTTCAAACATTTTCATGCTTATGCAGAAAGAGTTACAGGTCAAAAACTCAAGAGGCTAAGGTCTGATGGAGGGGGAGAATACTTCTCCCAAGAGTTTAATGACTATCTTTGGAATGCAGGTATCAAGAGAGAGATAACTTGCAGGTATACACCTCAACATAATGGGGTGGCAGAAAGGAGAAATAGAACATTGGTTGAATTTGCAAGAGCAATGTTAAAGGAAAAGAATTGCCCTAATTATCTTTGGGCTGAGGCTGTAAATACAGCTACATACCTTGTGAATAGGTTACCATGTGGAGCTTTGAATGGTATGACCCCCTATGAAGCTTGGTGGGGTAAGAAACCAACACTTGACCATTGTAAAGTGTTTGGATCAATTGCCTATGCTTATGTGCCATCACAACTCAGACATAAGCTTGAACCAAAGGCAGAAAAATATGTGTTTATTGGGTATGATGAAAAGCAAATGGGTTATAGGCTATGGAGTCCTTTAACTAAACATTTTATTGTTTCCAGATATGTAACCTTTGATGAACAGAAGAGTTGGTATGCAGATAAAGATTGTGATCTTGAAACATTTGAAGAAGAGATAAGGAGTGCAAGAGGTAAGTCACATATGCAGATAGATGGAGATGAAGAACATATGCAAGCAAGCACATCAAGAGTTGGATCATATAGAAGGAATGAAGATGGACCAATATTTGATGAAGAAGTACATCCAGATATACATGAAGAGTGTGAACCAAGAAGGTCAACCAGAATGAGGAAACAACCTACAAGGTATTCATATGATACTTCTTACTTGACTCAGAAAAATTATGCTTACATGGTTAAGGAAGATGAAGAACCTCAAAGCTATGATGAAGCAAAGGGTAAGAGACAATGGGAAGAAGCAATGAAGGAAGAGTTTGATGCACTTGAAGAGAACAAAACTTGGGAACTTGTTCCAAAGCCTAATGGTAAGAAAGTGATTGGAAATAAATGGGTTTACAAAATTAAAAAGCATGCAGATGGAACTATAGCCAGATACAAAGCCAGATTGGTGGTTAAAGGCTATGCTCAAACTTTTGGCATAGATTATGATGAGACATTCAGTCCTGTGGCAAAGATGTCAACCATAAGGACAATTATTGCCATTGCAGCATCAAAAGGATGGACATTGAGTCAATTGGACATTAAGAATGCATTTTTGAATGGATATATATCAGATGAGGTTTACATGGAGCAACCTCAAGGGTTTGCAGATCATAAGTTTCCAAATTATGTTTGCAGGTTGAGAAGAGCTCTTTATGGTTTGAAGCAAGCTCCAAGAGCTTGGAATTATAGACTTGTAAAGTACCTTAATGATCTTGGATATCAAAGTTCAAAGGCAGATGCAAGTTTACTTATCAAAAGAACAGATGAAGGTATGATCTACATTTGTATATATGTAGATGATATTATAATTATAGGTACCTCAAATGAAGGAATCAAGGAGGTGAAGAAGCTACTTGAAAGAGAATTCAAGATAAGTGATCTAGGAAAATTGTCATATTTTCTTGGAATGGAAATCACTTATGCAGAACATGGTATATATGTATCACAAGAAAGGTATCTCTTGAATCTTCTAAAGAAGTTCAACATGGAGAATTGTAGAGAGGCATCTACACCATTAGAGGTCAATCATAAACTCAGTAGATATGATGGTGCAGAGTTCAAAGACATGAGGAAGTATCAATCTTTAGTGGGAAGTTTAATTTATGCTACACTAACAAGACCTGATCTTAGTTATGCAGTTGGTGTTCTTTCTCAATTCATGCATTGTCCAAAGGATCCACATTGGATTGCAGGTCAAAGAGTCCTTAGATATATCAAAGGGACTTTGAAAGAAGGATTGTATTATCCTTTTACATCAGATATAAGGTTGAGAGCCTATAGTGATTCAGATTGGGCAGGAAGTCAAGATGACAGGAGATCTACCCATGGCTATATGATATACATTGGAGATAAGCTTGTGAGTTGGTGTTCAAAGAAACAACACACAGTGGCCTTATCATCAACAGAAGCTGAATACAAAGGACTTGTGGAAGCAGCAAAGGAAGTAATATGGATGCAGACATTATTCAAAAGCTTGGGAATTGATCAAGGTATACCCATCATTCATGGAGATAACATGAGTTCATTATATCTTGCAGCAAATCCTGTATTTCATGCAAGGACAAAGCACATAGAGATACAGTATCATTTTCTCAGAGAAAAGGTGATGGAGAAAGAGATTGAAGTGGTGTACACTTCTACAAAAGATCAGATTGCAGATATTATGACAAAAAGCTTGGATGGAGTGAAGACAAGTAGGTTCAAGGAGATGGCAGGAATAAAACAGAAGAAGACTATGTGAAGAAGTCAAATTATGCTAACTAGTGATTGAGGGGGAGCTGTTGGGGCTTCACTCACTAATTAGGCATGGATATATGAAGACATATGAAGACATATGATGGAGGAAAGAAGAAGTGAAGAAAAGACCTAAAAAAAAATCAAGCCTAAGTGAAGGGACAATTTCACTATTGTAAATTAGTGCAAAATTAGAGTCTAGTTTGTCATTTGATCTTCAGAACTTACGAGTTCAAGTCTAGGAGAATGTAAACCATAGGTATATAAGTTAATTTGATGCAAAAACATGAAAGAGAGAACTCAATTTTGTAATCTGAGTGAGTAGAGAAAAGTCGTGTCTTTTCTGAGAGAGATGTTGAGGAAAAACTTCTGAGTCTGAGAGAGTTTTCCATGGCTATGAGCAAAATTAGGCCAAGCCATTTTGTACACATCTTCTCTGATAATCAACACATGTTTGTGTAGAAGGATTGAGTCTAGTTCCTCTTGTACATTGAGTTCTAAGTCATTTCATATGACTGTGTAAGGTAGTTGACAGTTACGACTTTTCTGGCGCACATTTGACTGATCTTCTGAAGGTCAGATCTCGAAGCATGGTGTAAAGTTTTTGGTAAGTGATAGCTCATTTTAAAGCTACTGCCCTCAACTACATTTGGTCAAAAGATCTTTAAGAAACGGGACGCATACTCAGAGAAATCAGTTTAACAGTGAAGGTATGTCAAATCGATGAAGTCAATCTTCAGTTTTCAGATATAGTGAGAAGTGTGAAGCAAAATCAGAAGATTTTGAAGTTATTACTTGAAAGTTTTGTTTGATATGTGTTGCTTAACATTAGCAAGAACTTCCTTTAGCAAGTGATCAAAAGATTTTGCAAAGATTGAGCTAATACAGGTCAGATTGAAGGATTGAAGAAAAGGCGCAGATTTCTGTGAAGTGAAATTTTGATTTTCACTAAATTCAGAGATGAAGACTCACATTGTGAGTATTGCTAAGCTAATGATGGTTATGGAGGTCTTCTAATACCACATTAGTTTAGTTCTTGTGGTGTTTTACACACCAACAGATCGGAGTCACTTGCATCGTCGAATGCATCAGTGTTAAGTTCACATTCTTCAATAACCGAATCTCCCATGATTGGCTCTATTGTTAATATTGAAATGTCATAGCCATCCTCGTCAAAGTGAGGTGTCCATTGTTCTTCATTGATGGCTACATCCATTGTTGCTAAAATTTTTGCCCAACCATGAGATTCAAATTCTTCGTCAGCAAATACTACAGGTGCATACGCTGGGTCTTGAATTGATCTATGAGTTTCCTTCGCACCTATCTCTCTAGCCTTTTCCCTTTTCTCTTCCTGGCCACTTTACACATCCATAAGTGAATGTCTTCATGTATCCATGAGGATCCTAATCCTATGGAATGCACAGACTCCGTGTCATCCGTGGTTCTATGAATTGGATTCCACTGAATAGAGTGTACATCTGTATGAGAGTAATCCTTGAGGTTGACTTTGGTTGTAACACCTAAGTGTTGCAAATACAAAGAATTGGTTCCCCAATCTTCGACCACTTGCAATTGCTGCATAAATGGCCTTCCCAAAATCATCTCATAGGCCTAGGTTTTGCTAAAGTCACATATAGAAAAAGTATGCTCAAACTCTACACCACATGTAGTGAGAGCTATTCCTTCTAGTAGTCCCAAGGGTCTCTCAATGTGACCATTAGCCATTTGGAGTTTCATTATCGTCAGCCTGAGTGCTCGCTTGTCCCAACGCTTCCATAGGGAAGTGGTAGCAATCGCAACTCCAGCGCCTGAGTCCAAAAATGCCTTAGTTGTGTATCATTGATGGGTAATGGGAAGATAGGTGTTTCCTTCCTCTCCTTCGCTCATGTCTCCTATCTTGTCCAAGGGTATTTCTGGCACTGTTCTATGAGATCCTACCTGGGAATGAGGTTTTGCTACGTCTGGCACTTGTTTAGCTACATGTTTCCACAATTCAGGCTTAACCTTGAGTAGCTCTTCTAAAGTGAGATTGCACTGCACTTTAGTATTCTTCACTACCTCTGTGTTCCTAGGTATGATTGAGTCTTCATTTCTTATCATGATCGTGGGTGCTCTCATGCAAGTTGACTTAGCTTCCCAAGAACTTGTGAAATGAGGTAGTTCATGTAAGGAATTAGGCTCGAGGTCTGATCTCTCATGAGATTGAGCACTCTCCTGCTCTCCATAAATGGAAGGAATGTCTTATGGGAATTGATCGTGCACATCATCCACAAGTTCAATTGGAGGAGGATCTTCACTTTCTTTAGCCCATTTCTCTTGTTGAATCTCTCGCAAGAATTCTGGTGAGTACCGATTCATAGAAGAAGAGGTGTCTGGTTCAGTGGAGTTAGGCACATGAGCTTCCTAGGGAGGAATGCTTATTCTATCACTTGCACTCTCCTTAAACTGGGAGGTGACTCCTTTTCCAGACTTTGCGATTAGCCTCTCCAATCTATCTAAGAGACCATCAAAATGCAATGGTGTTCTAGTGGAGCTAGAGAAATTGAAAAGATGACGACTTCAAACATGGCTTGAGCCAATTCCACCATCTTGGCACAAAGTTTTATTCGTTCGAGCTCTAGGTCCGCTCTAGGGTAACACTTGTCATGATCTCTTACATTTGGCCCTTCTTGGATTCTAGTCTGATATGCCTTAAGCATCATGTTTATGTCCTCAGGAGTGGGATCAGCTAGGACTGATCCTACTCTGGGTGGTGGGTGGGTTACGTGTGGTGGATAAGAAGGTTGGGGGATAGAAGGTGATGGGGATGGTAGTGGAGGTGGTGTGTGAGAGTGTGTTTGAGATGTGATTTCTATCATTTTAGCTTTGGTCTCTCGCAGACTTTCCTCGAGTTTGCTCATCTTCTTTGCCCACTGCCTTTTCATTCTCTCGTGACTATCCTTCCAAGCTCTAGTCCTTTTCTTGGCTATGCTCTCAATCTCACTAACCTCAGAACTCTTTTCCAAACCTAAACCTTGGTGTTGCTGTAAAGTTTGAGCTCTCGTGATGACTTGCACCGGGGCCGTGGAAGTCACACTTCTTGTGGAGTCTACTACTAACCCAATAACGTTGATTGGAGTGATTTTTGGCATATTGTTAAGGTTCTTTGGACAATCTCTCAAGAGATGCTCTTTCCCACAGTCGGGGCAAAAACCCTGAATTATCACAGATTGGGGTTGTATAGGTGTAGGTATAGGACAATCACGAATGAGGTGATCTCCCTGACAACGGTAACATGGTCCTCTAGTAAATGGAGGTCTTACCTGCCTAGGTTGCGGTCTAGGGTTGGGGTTTGAGTACATGACATTACGCTCAGGTGATTGCATGTAGTAAGCTTGTGGGCTTTCAACGTGAGTGGAGTCAAAACTATGATCACTTGGGTCACTTTCTTATAGCAATGGTGTTACTGGGACTATGGCTCTATTCAGATTTTCTTCTGCAGATGCATATTTCACTGGAATCACATTGGTTGGAGCAGGGGGTTGCTGTGCTAGAACTGGTTGAGGTCTTTGCTACCCTTGATAGGGTGGTTGGTAGGGTTGCTGGGGCCTACCATACTGCTGTGGTGGGTTTGCCTGATAGTTTCTTTGTTATAAGGGCAGTCTTGTGCGGTGTGGTTGGTGTACCTTCGCTCTATGGTGCAGTACTGGCTACTAGGATTCACTTGGGGCTGGGCCATAATGGAACATACACTCGCCATATGGTCTCCTCCACAAGTATAGCACCACTTAACTAGGGCAAATCTTGGAATTTGTTTGTTAGAGACACCTAGGTTTTGAGCTACCTTCTCTACAAGTTCCTTGATAGATGTGGATTGTCTAGAAGTGAGGCTACTAGAGCTATCTGAATCCTTGTAGATTTTTGAAAGCTCCAGCTCCTCTCCCAGATTATCCTCAATGTCTATGCACATGCATACACGTTCTTCTATGGTTATGGGTTCCTTTAGATACACATATGATCTTAGCTTGGTACTCAGCAATCCATCTAAGAGCAAAGCCACCTATTTGGCTGGTGTGGGTAACTCAGGAACAAGACACCTCTCTAGGTATTGCCTAAACCGTCTTCCTGCCAGTTTAACCATCTCTTGAGGTGTTTGGTTGAAGCTATGAATCGGTGAGGAAGTATTATGCCGTATACCACTCTTAGAAAACTCAGTGATGAAAGCTTCTAGAAGTTGGTCTATGCTCCTAAACTGCCTCTCATGTAGTGGTTGAAACCATGTAAGGGTTGTGTTTCTAAGGGTGTTGCTCTAGCACAATGGTAAGTACCACGTTAAGAAGCTTCACCTCCTTAATTGTCAATCCGCGGAAGAGATAGGAGTGATATGAAGATCGTGAACGTGAGATGAAGTGAGAGTGAAGGTGAGAAGCACAAAGATGCACACACACATACACACACACTACGAAGAGACAAGCAAGACACAATGGAAGGTGAGAAATCAATTCTATTACTCAAGAACACTCTTACAAGTTCAAAATAGCTCTAAGCTCTTCTCTACTCAAACAAGCTAACCTCAAAAATGAGCTCTCTAGCTCTTTTTATAGTTTCTAGACTAGTTTTGACCGGTTTCACATCTAGTGACCGGCATAGTTAAAAATTAGGTCCTAGATGCTATTTGGAAGGGTAAACGGTATCTAAAAATAACGAAAATTGATACGCTTGTTCTACCTAAGCTCCTCAAGCTCGAGGACTCCTCGGCTTGCACAAAATGGAGCTATGGATTACAAAATGGGATTTTCTAAGTTACATATGTTACAATTAGTGATAAACATCACTGTTGAATGTTTTGAAAAGTGATAAAAAACATATTTGTTTGAGAAATTGATCCGACTGGCTCCCTGCTCTGTCGTTACATGCTTTTGTGTCGTCTGTGCCTCTGGCTGCTTCCAACACCCCCCTCCCTCTCGCTTCTGTCGTCCCTGACAGAACCTTGCTGTGAGGTCTGCCGGATATAGTTCTGTAGGAGGTCTTGAGCGAGGGTGTGCTCGGAGATACGAATGCCTCGGGCCAGGTCTGCCTCGAGTTTCTCCCAGTCGATTGGTTGCGGTTCTTCCGGTGGCGGGAGCGGATAATGTGTGGAATAGACCATTCGTTCACAGGCAAATAATTGTAATAAATGTGTAGGCCTGCTTATGAATACCTCTGAATGGTATTCCCAAAAGCCGGTTGTGAACATCTCTTTGAATGTCTGCTTGTAGCACGCCGGTAGGTACTTTATTCTGCAGTGCCAGGCATAACAAACCCGTAGCGATGGCGTAGTACTCATATCATATACCAGATCGAAATTGCCATGCTCAAAGCCCGGGGTGTTGACATGTGGTGCCTTGACGCGTCGGAAGACTTTAAAAATCATTTGCATCATGTCAAAGATTTTGACAGTCATATGCGCTGCTATATCATCCATATGCTTTAATCTAGGGAGCTAGTGGCGAATTGTAGCCATCATGTAGCCAACAGTTGGTAACTCAATGGGTGGCTTAAAATAGGGGTAATTCAACCAGTCTTGGCACTGCTTATTGTTTTGTACCTTAATAGCAAAGGCAGTCCAGGAGCGGCGTCGTGGCACTGGTCCCCAACACGGGTTATACTTCAAGTGCAAAGGTGCCTTTACCCATGTACTCATCATTTCTGGATACTTCTGTAGTAAATCTTTGCGCCACTCTGGTTGATAGATCTCTCCTTGCTGCGCATCTAGTGGCAAATCGTCCTCCTCGAATTGAGTTGCATGCGATGGTTTCTTACCTGTCTCTTTCTCAATGGCTAACTGGTATTCGGCCATTAACATGAAATACGGTTTATACTGTAGCTCATGCCCAGATATGTATCGTCGAGGGGCCAAATGAGCAAAGAATGGAGACTGTAATATTCGTTCTTCTATCATCGCCATGGCGTGTAATTGTGCCTCTACTCTCGCTGAGTGCGTTGTTCCAATCTCCTCAATAGTCTTCATCCACGCGGGGGTCGGAAGTTCGTACGTCATCTGACCTTCGGCCGTGACGCGTCCGCCTGGGATGGGTTGTGGCTCGTACGCTTCTTCAAATGTTTCCTCCACCGGGATGGTGATCGTTTCTTCCTCAGCTGGAAGCTCAGGTGGGGAATCTGGCCTTGGTGGCGCGTCATATACTGCAATCCTTGCTTCAAGGGTCGATACCTGGGCCCGTAATGAGTTGAGTTCCTCTAGGAGGTCAGGAGAGGGGTCCACATGTGCTGGTATGTCGTGGTGTGCCGGTTCTCGTAACTGGAGTAATTTGTGATCTTCTTTGAGTTTCTGTAACTCCTCGTTCATGCGGTCGTATTCATCTAGCAATCTTACATGATCGTCTAGCAGCATTCTCATCGAGTCTGAAGGAATGGCTTTGAACCTGCTAGGACTGAGTGGTTGGTCTGGGTGGTCGAGCGCTGCTTCTAAGTTTTCTCGGTTCTGATCCTGTAAGCGCTGGTTTTCTTCCTTGGCGGCTGCTAGGTGTCTTCGTAGTAAGCCCATGTTTCGTGTTAGCGTTGCATTGCGGACTGTCTGGGCTCTTAATAAGTTGTCCAGGTCAGCAGTTGCTTCCTTGGTCTTGTCTTCGCTTTCTAGTTCCAATTTGTGATAAGCCTTGCGTAATTCCTGGTAGCGGGTGTTCTGAGAGGCATTCTCAATAGACGATAAGTTAAGCTGCGACTGTAAGTCATTCGTTGTCCTCTGCAGCTGCTGATAATTATCACCAAGAGATGTGAACTCATCTCTGACTTGCGTCATACACATGAACATCTGTCGGAATGCATTATCTACAGTGGGTGATAGTATTAACGGGGTGCTAAATGAAGATGCAGTTGGTGTAGATGCAACGGGAATGGGGAATGGGGATGGGAAGGTGGATGATGTAGTGATTGTTGAAAATTGGGATGTGCCTAAAAATGTTTGTGCCGTGAGTGAAGGTAGTGATGGTGCAGTGGGTGGTGAGATGTCCATGTCAGTGGACGTATCTAGTGCGGTGACCGTGAATATGGGTGTGATCGTGGGTGCGCGTGCTGGTGTAAATACGGGATTTACAAATGTTGAGGGGTAATTTACAGGGGGGCTGGCTGGAGCAGCTTGGTGGAAAGGGGAAAGAGGGGTTACAGTGGGTCGGGGAGGTGAGACGGGGGAGAAGGTTAATGGCGGGGGGAATGGGAAAAGGGGTCTTGGAGTTGTGGGGAAAGATGGAAAAGATTGATGAAGGAATGGGTTGGATAGAAAGGTGGGTGTGGGAAGGGGTAGATTAGGGCTAATGGGCGCGGGAATTGTGGGGTGAGTGGTCGTAAAGACGGTTTCTGCAACACCACCGGTGAATGAAGATGTGGGTCTGGGGGAAGGAGGGTGAAGAGGGGAGGCTGGATGGACGGGTGGTGAGAGAGGAGCGGTTTGGGTGGTCGGTACTTCAGTGACTACTGAGGTAGGTACAGTTGTAGCGCGGGGTGGGGAATCTACAATGATGGTTTCTACGGCCAATGAACGTTCGGGGACGAGGCGTGCCTCCCTGGCTTGTTCTGAAGATTGTGCTCCGGTTGGTACACGAATGTATTCGCCGGGCTTTGAAAGTAGTCGTACTTTGCGGGGGTCAAACTGTGGCAGTGGCTTTCGTTGCAAGTACCTGAGTGCCTCGTTGGAGCCTACTACTGATTGGACTAATTCTTTGAATCCTTTGATATATGCGTCTTCGAATCCGCCTGTGACAAGTTCTTGTTCTATTATTTTTTGGCTCTCTTCCTCTGTCAGCTTCTTGCGTGCCCAAACTTTTTCCATAGTTCTATACAGCTTCTTGATAGCTAGAGTGTAAGCTGCTGCCTCGTAAGTTTCATCTTCATGGGTACTTGTATCGCCATGTGTGTCGGTTTGTTGGCCTTGGCCATCTGTCTGTTTCTGCTCTTGGGATTCATGTGTTCCCTGGCTAGCTTCGTCGTCTCCTTCGTCGTCATCGGTTGCTGTCCTTTCGTCATCAGAGCTGGACACGACCTGTCCTTGTGGCTGATCCCTGGGTGTGGTAGGGTAGCTAGGCCTTTCAAATTCTTGAGAAAACATTTGTCCTTCTGAAAACTAGAACTCGTTGGAGAATGCATTGGGCATCTCAAAATCAAAAGTTTGGTCCAGTGGCTCTGCTTGTCCTGGTTCTAAATGCGGTATTGGAAAAGAGAAAGCTTCCGCACCGATAGTGGTGGGAAGTTCAGCTGCTGTGGTGATAGGTTCTGTGGTTGTGGCTGCTTGGGGTGCAACATTACTAGTGGTGCCCTCCGGTGTAACTGGTCTTGATAACCGTATACGAATTGGTGGTACCGTGGAAGTGGCTGCTGTTGGTGACTGCGCTGGAGATGGTTGTGGAGAGGGTGATTCTGGGACTTGTAGGCACGGGATAGTACCTCTCATCCGCTTTCCGGCTCTGCCTTTGCTAGACTTTCTAGCCTTCCTAGTGGTCCCTTTGAATGCTTTCAGTTCCTCACTGGTCATGGCACGCTCTATGGGTAAATCATATGCCAAGCACATATATATGATCCTGGTGAGGACGCAGCACCCATTGATTACCTTCTTTCGCTCCCACCGATGTTGTGCCAAATAGAGCTGATCAATGATCCAGCTAGCTAGATCAACCGTTTGCGGTCCAGTACATGCTAAGTACAATCCAAACCAGATTCTCTTGTGGGGCATGGTAAAACGATCCTGAGCTGGGAAAGCAAAGTGCTGCATGCATATCCGTAATGGCTTAGAGAGCTCAGGTGTTATAGCAAAAATATCCTCCCACTTAGTTACGTCACCACGCTTCATCTGCTCTGGGACTAGCCGTTCTTTCTCCGTTGGAGTGTGTGTTCCATGAATCTTGATGGCCGCTCTGATTAAATCCTTCGAAAGATAAAATCTTTTGTAAGGTGGATCATCCACTAAAGAAGGCAAAATAAAGGTTCCTGGGATGTCCTTATTCTCTGAGGCCAGCAAAGTGGTGATTAAGTAATAACACCTATAAAAGTCAGGTTTGGGCAGAGGATCACTGAAATACTCCGTGAAGCCAGCTCTAGCCCAAACATGAGTTAAGTCTTAGGTGTTCTGTAGGCCTTCGAATTCTCTTGAGAAGAATTGATACTTGCCCCATGTGCGGTCATCAAATGTCATATTTGCTTCAAAAATGAAGTCAGCATCAGCTAATGGTCCTGCTAGGCCGTGGAACCAGTGAGAGTTACGGTGTATCTCTCTGTGTATCCCATAGGTGGGTTATCAATTGGCATGGGTCTCGGAAATCCCTGGAACTCTGGCGGTGGAGCGGTCGGGTGGGATTCTGCGCGTAAAACATTGAGGGGCACCGCAGCGACGCTGGGGCCTGCTTCCGATGGTCCTGCTTCGGTTTGCATGATGACTGATGAGCTAATGGAAAAGATCTGCTACAAAAGATTAACACATTAGTATGGAAATTAATTATGATCCCATTAAGGTGAGACCGCAATCCCTTTCCATAACCGATGTGTAACCCGTGTAGCCAAGTGTCGTGAAGTGATTGATGCAATGATTATTTGCAAAACTAATGCAGGTCTCTAGACGCCTACATGGTTCAGATTATGCATACATTTCTTGATGAGCCGTTATTATGCATGATGTGGGGTTTGGGTGTATGAATTTATACAAGGTTTGGTTGAAGGTGAATTAGTACAAGGGTGGAGTTTAAACGGGGTGGGAAAATTGTTAGATAATGGGTTACAAGAAGACGTCTGGATACGTTTCGGTATCCATTTCCTAAGAGCCTTTGAGTGGGTGGTATGTTTCTGCTGAGGTACAAAAAGTGGTATCGGGTTTGGTGGTATTGAAGGATGAAAAGGTTTCTGAGGGGTATATATTATATGGCTTGAGGGTTGGGATATAATACATTGTTTGGGTACCCAAATCTGCATGGGTGTGGGTCTATGGATAAGATATTTCTTGGCGATCCAAATCTGTCGAGTACTGGTACGTGTAGAAGAAGATCGAGGGGACTTTGGATGCGAACTCTGCTTCTGTTGCAACTTTATCCTGTTCTCGTTTGCAGTGTTGCCAATAGCCTGTGGTTGCTGTCCTTTTCGCACCCATATTTGTTTCGTGCCACTTGTTCTGTGATGTTGATACTGCTGCTTTCCTTGCCTTATCTGGTGGTGTCGTCGGTCTGGGTTCCTCTGTTGTGGTTGACTCATTCGTGGTTGGGTTTGAGAGGTCCATTGGACGCTCTGCTTTGGAAAAGAAGGGAGATCCAACACTTGCGTGACCTGCCCATTAGGAAGTGATTCGTTATTTATCTTTAATCTATGCCAGTCTGCAACAAGTTTGGAAGGATGAGCACCGCAGGGTGTTGTGCTCATTTGGCCGCTGATGCAACCCACCTGACCGCTGATTGTGTTCATCTGCCCTAGCGGTTTGGTAGCTGCCCCTTCTAGTTTGCAGGAAGTCCCAGGGAAGATCTCCTGTCGTCCTTCTGATTGACAATTGTCCATAGCCAAGCCCGAGTGGGTTGGAGTAGACGTAACGTGACTGGTCTTTCCCAAGATCTTCCGGTCTTCCGTCGCATGCGTTTCATGGGGTCTAGGGTTACAAACCTCAATCGGAATGCCGTTAGGGAAGTCAAGCAGTATCACTCGCTTCTGTTCTAAGGTTCCAATCTGTAAGGAGCATTGTCTAAGATTTAGGTCCACTGAGTGATCGTATAGCCAATCTTGGCCAAGGATTAGGGGTTCTATCAGGTCGTCATCATGGCACACTAGTAGCTTCGCTGTCATGGTCACATCCTTAATGAGGATAGGAAGGTCCACCTCACCCATGTAAGGGGTTTCCATGCCTCCTAGGCCTATGAGGTATGCCTCAATTGGCCGCATTTCTATTCCTGAATCCTTATAGTGGGACCATCTAATCGCACTAGTCGCAGCACCTGAGTCAATTAAAGCCCTGAGCTCTTGGAAAGGGTTGCCGTGCTCTAACCTGACTGTAATGAATGGTCTCCTGTCCACTATACTAGGATGAGTGGTTGACTTTACTTGACACATGGCCATGGGATATCTGGATGTAGTTTCCAGATGGTTATAATGTTCTCTCCCTAGTCCTTGTCTTCTTAACTTCATGCATTTAATGCGTTCTATTGCTTCTGCCTGAGCTTCCGCTCGTATTCTATTTTCTTCCTCCTTATGCTTCTTTGCCAACGTGAGTCGTCTAAGCATATCCTCAGTAAGAGGTTCCTGATATAGCCTGACTCTACAACCACTAATATAATTAGGCATTATATCTCCTTCTAACGTGGCTAATTGTACTGCTCCACTTGTTGAGAGTCTGTTAATGATCATAGGTCCATAACCTCGCTTTTCTAACTTATGTGCGTGTTGCTTTAGCGTATATACTAGAACTAAATCTCCTTCTTTTAGGCCTTTATCTTTCACATGTGCATCAAAATACGCTTTCTGTCGCTTCTTTGCTGCATATATTCCTGCTGCTGCCTTTAGCCTGGTTTCTCCTAATCGTTCCAAGTCCATTATTCTTGCTGATAATTCATGGCCGGTCCACTGATGTTCTTGTGCAACCTTAAGGGTCGGTATCAAGAAGTCCAAAGGGAGCACAACATTCTGACCAAAAACCATCTGAAAGGGAGTTGCATTGAGTACGGTCTTGTAGGCCACTCGATATGCCCAAACAGCGTGGTGTAGCTGTTTGTCCCAATCTGAACGTTTGTTGTTCACGAGTTTCGTCAGTACGTTACAAAGGATCTTATTAGTGCTTTCAGCCTGACCATTGGCCTGAGGATGATATGGTGCGGATTTCTTGTGAATCACCATAAAATCCTGTAACAAATATTCAATGACTTGGTTTAGAAAGTGAGTGCCTCGATCGCTCACTAACTCTATAGGCAGTCCATATCTTGTAAAGACATTCTCAAATAAGAATTTTGCAGTTGTGTGTGCATCATTCTTTTTCGTGGCTTTTGCCTCTACCCATTTCGTCAGATAATCTGTGGCAACAATAATGTATTCCGCATGTGTACCTTTTGCAGGGGGGTTAATGGGTCCTACAAAGTCTATACCCCACTTTGAAAATGCACGTCTGCCCATCATGGGTTTCAATGGCATTTCATCTCTGCGAGTAGGAGACTGAGTTCTTTGGCACACATCACATCTCTTAACATAGGTATGAGCATCCATGTGAAGAGTGGGCCACCATAATCCTGCAAAGAGGATGGCTTTGATTATCCTATCGGGTCCAAAATGACCTCCTGCAACACCTTAGTGTGCAGTCTCTAGTATGCTCAGATAATCGCTCTCATGAACACATTGTCTTAGATATCCATCTCGTCCTCTTTTGTATAGGTTATCGCCAATAAGTGAATAATCTTGAGCTTCCTGCTCTAGACTGCGTTGTCGAGCTAAGGTCATACCTTGAGGGAATGTGTTCGTCCTCAAGTATGTCACTAACTGTTCACTCCAGTCTGGTGTGAGAGACACGTGATATAATGTAGCATGCTCTACTGGTGGTCTTTCACAACAAACGTTGCATTCCTTACACAACTTGTAGACATTTGCTTCCATCGTAGGCCAATATACTCCTAATCTATGCAGAGTCTGTAATGTTCGATGTTTTGAATGATGTTGCTTTAATGCACCTATGTGTGCTAATTGCAACCAATTCGCATGTTCTGATTCATCTACACAACAAGCAAGAATCTTTTGATTATCCTGTTTATATATGCTTCCTGCTATGATTTGGTATCTTTGAGACTTGGTAATCTCTCCCTCTTTGATCTTTATCCTAGGATTCTTGGGTCCGTACGTGAGAATAGGGACTATAGGCTTAGCCCATTCTGGTGCTATCTCAAGGTTAAACAAATATGCGTCTGGTAGATCATCCGCTACTCCTTGAGGAGCTTCTCCTGAGGTTAATCTTGAAAGTTGGTCAGCTCTAAGATGTGTCTTTCCTTTCCTGACTACTACTTCAAAATCATACTCCATGAGTAATAGAAACCAACGTATCAGTCGTCCTGTGTTACATGGTTTGTTGACTAAGTACAATAGGGCTTGATGATCTGTAAAGAACTTGAATTTGTTTGCCAACAAGTAGTGCCTAAACTTCTTTACTGCGTAGATCATCCCTAATCCTTCTCGTTCCATCGTGGTGTAATTTCTTTCTGCTGCGTTCAATTGTCTGCTCGCGTAAGCTATGGGGAGATCTATGTTACCTTCATTCGTGGGTTGTGCTAACACGCATCCTATGGCGTAATTGGATGCATCCACATGTACATGGAATGGCTTACTCCAATCTGGGGTTGTCAATATAGGTGCTGAGCACAAGCGTCGTTTAAGTTCGTTGAATGAATTTTCACATTCATCTGTCCATTCAAAGTTGGTTAAAAGAGAGTACAAAGGCTTGGCTATGATTGCATACATGTGTATGAATCTCCTATAATAACCGCAATGGCCCATAAATGCCTATACCTCTTTCACATTGGTTGGTCTAGGTAAATCTGCAATTACCTTCACCTTTTCTTCATCCGTAGAGATTCCATTTTTTGACACAATGTGTCCTAGAATTTTGCCTTGTCTGACCATGAAAACGCACTTTTCTGGGTTCAAACAAACCTGATATTCTCGACATTTGTCAAATATTTGTCTTAACTCTGGGATATGTGTCTGTCTTACATTTGAATGAGCACATAAGTCATCGACATAAACTTCCAAGCTCTTGCGTAAGAATTCCTTAAAAACATGACACATGAGTCGCTGGAAAGTGGCGGGTGCATTTGTTAAGCCAAATGGCATCACACGAAATGCAAATATGCCCCATTCAGTGGCAAATGCCGTCTTGTGTTGATCTTCTGGAGCAATGGCTACTTGATTATAGCCTGAAAATCCATCAAGAAAGCTGTAAACTTCCTTGCTCGCAACTCTTTCCAATAGATGTTCCGTGATAGGAAGAGGATAACTATCTCTAATCGTTGCGGCATTAACTTTTTTAAGGTTAATACACACACACAATTTTCCATTCTTCTTGGGCACAACCACAATGGGGGATACCCATTCGGTATGCTCAATTTCGTAAATGAATCCTGCTTCTATCAAGCGATCTATCTCCTCTTTAATCTTCGCAGCGTAGTTATCATTGTACGTGTAAGGTTTCTGTTTTGTCGGTTTTGCATCTGGAGTCATAGGGATCCTATGAGAACATATATTTGGATCTACTCCTTTCAAATCTTTATAACTCCAAGCAAAAACATCTCTATATTTGCGCAATAAGGCAACTAATTCTTCTTCTTCTTCCTTCGTCAAATCATGCCCTATGTATGTACATTTTTCTTCTTCTCCTTCTATGGCTACTATTATTTTCTTGGTTTTCTCTCGGTTATCATATACTTGTCCGTCATTCGCCTTTGTATTAGGCATTCGTACCATGATTCTTCTATCTTCGATTTCATATTTCTTGAAATTCTCGGGTACTTCAAATAAAGATTCTTCTTTTTCTGACATGGTTTCTTTCTTCTTTCTTTTCTTTCCTTCACTCTTGGTAGTCACTTCTGTGGCTAACCTCACCTCATTCGTAATTTCCTCGTGTCTCTGAGGGTGAGTCTCTACTTCGTAGAAATATTCTTCCTCTGATGCAAAGGGTGGGTCCATGATAATTGATTCTAAATCAAAATCGCTTGCATCCTCAAATGCATCAGTGTTAGGTTCACACTCTTCTAGAATTGCATCGCACATGATTGGCTCTATCGTGAAAACTGAAATGTCATAGCCATCCTCGTCACAGTGGGGTGTCCATTGTTCTTCATTGATGGCTACGTCCATGGTTGCTAGGATTTCTGCCCAACCATGGGGTTCAAACTCTTCGTCTGGGAATACTACAGGTGCATAAGCTGGATCTTGAAGTGTTCGTGGATGTTGTTCTGCACCTAAGGTCCTTGCTTCTAATCTTTCTTCCTCTTGTTTGGCTACTTTACACATCCATAAATGAGTATCCTCATGCAACCAAGAAGGATCTGATTTTAATGAGTGCACGGATTCCGTTTCTACTGGTGTCTTATGGATGGTATTCCATTGTATTGGGGGTACATCTCGATGTGAATAGTCTTTAAGATTGACTTTGGTAGTCACTCCTAAATGTTGCAAGTACAACGAATTAGTTCCCCAATCTTGTACAATTTGCAACTGACGCATGAATGGTCGTCCCAATATCATCTCATAAGCATGATTTTTTGCAAAGTCACAAATGGCAAAGGTATGCTCAAATTCCACACCACAAGTGGTGAGAGATATGCCTTCTAGTAAGCCTAATGGTTTTTCTATGTGTCCATCAGCCATTTGTAGCTTCATCCTGGTGGGCCTCAATGCTGGCTTACCCCATCGTTTCCATAAAGCGATGGTAGCTATGGCTACTCCGGCTCCTGAATCCAAGATGGCTTTCGTGGTGTAGCCCTGATGGGTTATCGGCAGATAAGTGTTACCTTCCTCTCCTTCGCTTACATCTCGGATCTTTTCTACGGGTATTTCTGGTACCTTGTTTTGTGATGCTATTTGTGAGGGAGTAGTAGCAAGCTCAGGGAATTGATTTGCTACATGTTTCCACAATTCTGGTTTTACCTTTAATAACTCCTCCAGAGTAAGGTTACATTGTACTTTGGTATTCTTGATCACTTCCGTGTTTCTAGGGATTACTGATTCTTCATTCCTCACTATTATCATGGGTGCTCTCATACTAATAGACTTTGCTTCCCAAGGTCCTGTGAACTGAGGTAATTCTTGTAAAGAATTAGATTCAAATCTTGTGTGTTCACTCAGTTGTTCTTCCTCTACATCATCGTAAATAGAGGGAATGTCTTGGGGAAATTGTTCCTGCAAGTCATCTATTTCTTGAATAGGAGGATGGGTTCCTGGTTCCTTTCTCCATTTCTCTTCTTGTATTTCTCTCAAAAATTCATGTGAATATTTATGTATGGAAGACAAATTGTCTTGACTTTCTGAGTTGGGTACTTGAGACAGGGATGGTGCATTCCTTTCCTGTGTCTCTGGGACAATAGGGTTCCTATGGTGATCCTTTTTCTCTTTGCTCTCTATCAAATATTCTAGCCTCTCCATTAGTCCTTGAAAGTGTAATTCCGGTTTTGCCATGTTATTCCAATTAAGATATCTAGAGGCTTTGAACAAAGCTTGTGCTAGTTCTACCATTTTCATGCAAAGTTTAGTTCTCTCAATTTCTAGGTCAGCTCGAGGGTAGTTTTTGCTCATTTCAGCTACCTGAGGTCCCTCTTTTAATCTAGCCTGATATGCGCGAAACATCATGTCTAGATTTTCTGGTATGGGTTCCGCTAAAACTGATCCTGATTTCTGAGCTGGATTCTCTTGATTTAAGTCCTGTGAAGTCAATTCTTGGATTTTGGCTCTAGATTCCTTTAAACTTCCTTCCAACTCACTTATCTTTTTACTCCATTTTCTCTTTATCCTTTCTCTAGAATCTTTCCAAGATTTCGTCTTTTTACTACTAGACGCTGCAACTTCACTAGTTCCGACTACTTTCTCCTGATTAAGAGGTTGGTTCTTTAAGAGCACCTGGGCTCTTGTTATAGCTTGGATAGGCACGTATGTAGGGTTGGATCCATCTGCGTTATTTACAATACCTATCACGTTGATCGGTGTCACATTTGTAGCATTAACAGGGTTCTTAGGACAATCTTTGATTATGTGCTCTTTGCCACAATCGGCACAAAAGCCTTGGATGTTATAGTACTGTGATTGTCCTGCTATCGGGGGATGTGGACAATCCTTTATGAAATGATCTCCTTGGCACCTAAAGCATGGTCCTCTAGGGCCCTGTGGTCTTTGTTGTCTCAATTGGGGCCGTGGATTTGGGTTTGTGTACATCACATTAGCATAGTCGGGCTCCCAACTAGGTTCCACTGGTGGACTATCGTAATGATATGTCTCCACATGTTCTGGTGACTCCGTGTAATATGCGGGTGGACTATCTACATGTGTAGAGTCAAAACTATTTGAGTGTGGGTCACTCTCTGTGATCAAAGGTGAAGAAGGCACTAAGGCCCTACTTAGGTTCTCTTCTGCAGCAGCGTATTTGACTGAGATGACATTCGCTGGTTGGGGTGGCTGCTGAACTAAGACAGGTTGAGGTCTCTGTTGAGCCTGGTATGGGTAGTTCTGAGGAGGCCTATAGTAATAAGGCTGAGTATTGTATTGGCCTTGATACCTACCTGGCTGCGGGTATGCTTGCGGATAGTTCTGTCTCACGGTTTGTTTGTTGTATGGGCAGTCCTGAGCCGTATGATTCGTGTATCTTCTCTCAATTGTACAATATTGGCCACTAGGGTTGGCTTGTGGTTGTGGTGCATTGGGACACACATTTGCCATATGATCACCACCACAGGTGTAACAACGCTTGTTAGTTAGCACCCTAGGTTTACTAGAAACTCCTAGTTTCTGAGCCACTTTTTCTGCTAGGTCCTCTATCGAGCTAGACAATTTTGTGGATGCTAGAGATGAACAGTCTGAGTCCTTATAGACCTTTGAGAGTTCCAACTCGTCTCCTAAGTTGTCCTCAATGTCTATACAAATTCTTACACATTGCTCTAGCGTTCTGGGTTCTTTTAGGTACACATAGGAGCGTAGTTTAGAGCTCAACAAGCCATCTAGAAACAATGACACTTGCTTAGCTTGTGAGGGTAGCTCTTGCATTGGACATCGTTCAACATATTGTCTAAACCTACGTCCTACCAGTCTAACTGTTTCTTGAGGGGTCTGTTTAAAGCTATGAATCAACGAAGACGCGTCATGTCTAATCCCACTTTTAGAGAATTCGGTGATGAATGACTCTAAAAAGTGATGGATGTCTCTAAATTGCCTTTGTTGCAGAGGTTGGAACCAAGTTAAAGCTGTATTCTTTAACGTTAGTCCAAATGCGTTGTATTGCGTGAACATGTCTTCAACTTGTTCGGCTCTTAGTACTTGCTTGAATTCTGCGACATGGTCATAGGGATCTCCTGTCCCATCAAAATAATTTTTCATGGATTTTACTAATTGAGTGGGTCTCAATATTTTTGCGTGTTCGCGTGGTCTAGGTAGAGGAAAATCATCTCTACCACCTGGTATTCCATGATCTCTTTGTCTATCCACTCTATTAGTGTCCGTGGTTGTTCTATCTCTCCCTATGGGATGAGTGAAGCTTACTTCGGGTCTCTCTTTATTTCCCTCTCTTTGATTTCCATGGGCTGATGATGTTCCTGCCCCTTGTTGACTTGTATTCATGTTCGTTCTAGATGGAGGGAAGACCAATTCACCTCTCCATGTGTATGTGTTTTTAGCGCGGTCAGGCACCACAAAGACTCTTTCTGAAGTCTCATCCAGGTATACAACCTTTCCAGGTGTATCCGGGTCCTTGAACTCGTATATAGTGATGATACCTACCTCACTAAGTATTTCGGTCTTGTATCTCCAAAAGGCTTCATCAGTTTCTCTATGCTTCTGTTGTCCTGAGGGATCCATTCTGGGATTAGTACTCGTGTCAGTACAGATTTCCCTCTAGGTGTTCTATGTTCTTCTAATGGTTCTTTTCCTTGAAATTTTGCTTCCGTCTCTGGTTGAATCACGCCAAACTCGTTGGTATTGTTTGGCTGCGTACTTAAGATGTACATCGTTCCTTCCTTGTCTATGTACGCGTCTCTCTCGAATTTCACCACTGGATGTTCCAATCCAATGGGTTGATCGGGGTTGTGCATTTGCACCACTTGCCTTCGCAAACCATCCTCATAGATGCGAGCACCTAATCGGTTGGTTCGGAGAAACTCTAGTTGTGTCCTATAGGGTCCTTCTGGCTTTTCTAAATAGGCTACATTCGACCCTCCTTCTGGTCTTTCTGTGCTAAATGCCATTTCTGAATCACTAGTATCTGAGCTCTCGTAGGGATAATTACTATTCAATTGCTGAGCCCACGATCGTGCAGTAGTTCTTACACTTGCCTCTGATGATCTAAGGCTTTGTCGGTCTGACTTACCTATATGTTTGCCCGATCTAAGGTTCATTAATTTTCTTCCTTGCACACTCAGTACACGCTCAGATCGTCACCGATTCTTTGTTATTACTGTCTTGATTCTTTTTAGATTTCTTTAGATTCTTGTCTTAATGTATGCGTCAGGAATTCGACTTTCCGTTATAATTTTGAGTTCTAGTTCCGTCAGACTTATGTTCTTTCCTTTAGGTTTTCGTGTCACACACCTTTACTTTAGTCTTGAACTTGATAAATTTAACTCTCTTGAACTTGAGGCGTTCCTATCGTCGTTAATCCACAACACTACCGTTTATCCTAAGCTAAGAATTGACTGAGGGGGTTGAGTAATCTTCCAACCTTGAGTCAGCTTTTCTGGTTGCTCTGATGCCCAAGAAGCCGCGCTTCCCAAGTTTTATGCCCTTCACTGCCTTGCCTTGGTTGCCCTTGATTGCCCTTGCTAGACCTGGAAAAATCCAATATTAGACCAATTCACAGTTGGATGATCAAACACTTGAGTATATACACCTTTTAAGTCCCTTCCCTTTTGCCCAACTTTTCAATGCTTGCCCCCTGACTTTCAAGTCCCAAACTAGGTCAACCTCAAAATAGCTTGTCTAAAAATAGACGTATCCTTTAAGAAAAAAAAAGTTGAGGTCACGTAGTACTCGTAGAGAGCTTTCTAACGAGCTATTAAGCTCAAAAATCGGACTTCGGATGAAAAAGTTATGACCGTTCAGGCCCCGGGGGGTAAAAACTGACAAACAGGTTTTTCTCCAAATATGAGCTAAGGGGTCTCCTATGAGTCTAATCACCCAAAAATTTCCCAAAAATAGCCCCAAAATTGGCCAAAAAATGAAACCCTAAAATTTGCGATGGGGGTGCACAATCGCGATGGTCTGAGATTATCGCGATGGTCTGGGACCGTCGCGATGGCGTGAGGGTGCACCGTCGCGATGGCGTGAAATTGGACAATCGCGATGGTCTGAATTTGCACAATCGCGATGGCGTGAACTTGGACCGTCACGATGGCGTGAACTTGGACAATCGTGATGGCGTGAAAGTGCACAATCGCGATGGCGTCAGTCAACGGTCAACATGCACAATCGCGATGGTCTGAAGAGCACCGTCGTGATGGTCTGAGCGCGATGGCGTGAGCCAATCGCGATGGTCTGGGCGCGATGGCATGAGCCAATCGCGATGGTCTGGGCGCGATGGCGTGAGCCAATCGCGATGGTCTGAATTTTTGAAGTGTCGCGATGGTGTGAGGGTGTCGTCGCGATGGTCTGAAATGCACCGTCGCGATGGTCTGAATTGCCACGTGGCACCGTCGGCGCGATGGCGTGAGCCAATCGCGATGGCGTGACACAATCGCGATGGTCAGAGACCGTCGTGATGGTCCGGCCAAGCCGTCGCGATGGTCCGGCCAAGCCGTCGCGATGGCGTGAGCCAATCGCGATGGTGTGACACAATCGCGATGGTCAGAGACCGTCGCGATGGTCCACCAAACTGAGATTTTTTGAGATGCAGCTATGGATTCCTACACACGCAGGGGTCGCCTACACGGTGGTGAACTCGCCTTCCTCAAAATCCGAACTTTGCAGACCATCGCGATGGTCTGACACAGTCGGAAATTTCTGATAGAAACTGAAGTTTTTACCTTTTCCAAGCTTTCCTGATGCACTGGAGCACTGTACCTGCAAGAAAACTCAAGAAAACAAAAGTACACACAAGCACAAAAGCTCTCTCTCACTCTCTCGCATGCACAAATGAGGGGAAATGAGGAGAATGGGTGGATATGGTGAATTTTTTGATTTTTTTTTGGAAATGAAGATGATGATGCGGTGATGAAGATGGAGTGTGGGAGAGGTGAAAAACACTAAAAACTAAGTAAAAACAACAATAAAAACTGAAATTTTTACCTTCCAATGCCACTTCTTGCTATACTCTTACCATCACACATTCGTCCTAGACTCGATCCCCCGCAACGGCGCCAAATTTGGTGTTGCTCTAGCACAATGGTAAGTACCACGTTAAGAAGCTTCACCTCCTTAATTGTCAATCCGCGGAAGAGATAGGAGTGATATGAAGATCGTGAACGTGAGATGAAGTGAGAGTGAAGGTGACAAGCACAAAGATGCACACACACATACACACACACTACGAAGAGACAAGCAAGACACAATGGAAGGTGAGAAATCAATTCTATTACTCAAGAACACTCTTACAAGTTCAAAATAGCTCTAAGCTCTTCTCTACTCAAACAAGCTAACCTCAAAAATGAGCTCTCTAGCTCTTTTTATAGTTTCTAGACTAGTTTTGACCGGTTTCACATCTAGTGCCGGCATAGTTAAAAATTAGGTCCTAGATGCTATTTGGAAGGGTAAACGGTATCTAAAAATAACAAAAATTGATACGCTTGTTCTACCTAAGCTCCTCAAGCTCGAGGACTCCTCGGCTTGCACAAAATGGAGCTATGGATTACAAAATGGGATTTTCTAAGTTACATATGTTACAATTAGTGATAAACATCACTGTTGAATGTTTTGAAAAGTGATAAAAAACATATTTGTTTGAGAAATTGATCCGACTGGCTCCCTGCTCTGTCGTTACATGCTTCCGTGTCGTCTGTGCCTCTGGCTGCTTCCAACAAAGGGTTAGACAAAAAGCATTGTATTGCGTGAATAGCTCCTGTTATCGGCCGCCAGATTAGAAGTTGTATAACTGAATCTTCTTTTTTCGCACGAAAAGTTGTTACGCAGACACCTTGTAATCTTTATATAAAGCAATGAAAAAGAGACGCGCGGAAAAAACGTTCATGGGATTCACCAGACTGTCTGTCTGGGTGATTGAGTGAACGTTACTGTGTTGTTTGTTGAGCAATCCTGAGTATATTGTAGTGTATATTTTTTATTCTGTTCTATTGTCTACCGATACCTGTTTGTTGTGAGTTTCCTCGACATCCAATAGATCACCGGACTGTTGTCTGAGTGAGTCGTTTGCGAGTCTCTATTGCGATTGTTGTGTTAGTTACGCATATCGTGGTGTTACTCTTCTTGGAATGTTCTGCCAGTTGTTTGAGGAATTCTGTGTAGTTGTGGTAGTGTTTCTGGGATTCGGACCTGTATTGTGTTGTCTTCAGTGTTGAGGTCTATCTTCATGCGGCAAAGATTAAGCTACAGTAAGTGTCTTCCTAATTTGTGTACTGAATCTTCAGTACTGTGCATCTGGGACTATTGAGTTCTCTGTCTCTTCGATGCTGTCTGATTGTTTGTACCTATTCGGTAAAGGTTGAATTACTGCCATTATCTCTGGTATTTCAGTAAGTTTATGTGCAGAACAGTGTAGCAATTTAGTGTATTTGGTACACTTTGGACGGATTTTGATCGAGGACTGTAAGGCCCCTAAGCGTAACAGCATATTAATAGAGTTCTGCGCATCTGTATATTGTTGTATGGAAATGGTTAGTTTTGGGAACCAAGTATAGGGCCTCTGTCTAACAGACCCCTACCACTCCCAAGAACCCAATAAATGTTTAAACGCACTTCTGACAGTTAGAACAAACGTTTAACACTGGTGCCGTCTGTGGGAAGGTGGCAACAGATTAGATTGTTGCAAAATCGATTGTGGTAACGAGACTCTAGATTATAAATCGACAGTAATAGTACGCGAGTAGTACAAAAGATGATACATGCCGGTTACTAGATCCGGTGAAACGTATCCGAAGAACCGAAAGCCTTGGGTACCTAATTTGCTAAGGATGCCTCCCGGAGGTAGAAGCGCAGATAGGTTTAACCCAGCTGCCAAGAAAGTGAAGAACCTTAGTAGTGATTCCGGCCATATTCCGATGGAACGCACTACATTTCTGGCAGATTTCGGTGCGATTTCGGCACAGTCTGTCGAAGGTATAGTAACCCCAGAATCTACCGGGACGCAGCATGAAGTTAATTTAGCACCATTGGGTCAAGATTCGAATTTGTATACGAATAGAAATGCCTTAGCCAAAGAAATCTGTGAAGGAGAAAAAGCACCTTGTTTTGGTGAAAAATCGACACCTTCCAGTGTTATTCCGGTACCAATTGTTGAAAGTTCACAATTTTTCGGTGACGATTTGCCCTTTCTTGCTGAATCTTCAGTCCAGTCACCGTTATTGGGAGTAAGCTTTCCTACGTTTGACATCAACAAGGAAGGTAGCTTGTTCGAAACTGAGATTCAAAACATACTGAACAAGATTATCGAACCAGAAAGTGCACAGGCTGACGATACAGATTTTGACGATCCAGATATTCAGCCTCGGGATACAGAAGATAGTCACAATACAACCATCAGCACAATGAACGGGCAACAAGAACAACAACAACAACAACAACAACAACTATGCCCACCAAGGTCGACTCCAACAGGAGTAACGTACACTAAATTCGGTGGATTTCCGGGGGATGACCCAGATGCTCATGTACGCACATTTGAGATAAGTTACGCAGTGCTCAATCATCCACCTGATCCGGTGTATAAAGCTATTGTCTTCCAGTCTACATTGGTTAATGAAGCAGCCAGATGGCTTACAGAATATGATATTAACCACTTCGGCACCTATGAAGCAGTAAGGGATGCATTTTTGCAAAGATTCAGGCTAAAGAAGAATCCAGTCGAAATTTTCGACTACCTGCAAAACAATAGACAGAAGATAAATCAAACGGTGCAAGAATACGCCACCCTATTCAGAACTCATTTGAGGCAGTTACCACCAGCACATGCCAACCACCGGATGACGTTATAACTCAATGGTTTATCAATGGATTGACTCCGGAACTCAAACAGATTATGATCATACGCTGTGTAGGAGCTATGACACTAGATGCAGTGATAGCAATGGCTTTGCAGCTTGAAAACAAGGTTGGAGGATTTACAGAAGACCTGGAGTGGTTAAAAGCAAATAAAAATGTTGCAGAAGATCCGACCAGACAGATGTTTTGCACCACATGCAATAATTCAGGGCACACTAGTGCCACTTGTGCACTTAATCAGTTGTTTTGTGCTATCTGCAACACGACCGGACATACCATCGAAAACTGTGCATACAATGCCAAAGTGCAGGGAACCGCAACTGTCAATGCTATTATACAGGAACCAGGACAACCAGCTAATCATTATGTACCTCCGCAAATGAGAAACAACTAGCAACACGGCTATCGAAATTACAGAGGACAGAGAAATAATAACTACAATGCAAATCGCTGGCAGGCCGGACCAGCACAGGAAAATACTAATTTGCCACCACCTCACTGCCATTTTTGTGGTGAATTTGGTCACATTAGAAGATTTTGTAAGGATGCAGCTGAGTATGATTAGAGGAAGAAAGAATGTCAAAACCCAATGACTAATATGGTACAAATCACACCAGTAGAAATGCAAGCTGTAGTAATTCAGACACGATCCGGTAAGCAACTGCAACCAGCAGCAGAAGTCTTTGAACCAGGCATACGTGAACAACAAAGGATGTATGATAAGGCAAGTCAATGGACCCCCGCCGAACCTCCAGTGTTTCCAAATCCTATTCCGGTGACCCATGCTCCATTAACCAAGGAAGGAACACAAAAACAAGATTCTAATTCAGTAGCAGGCACATCATCTTCAACCAGCGCATCATCTTCCGAATCGGCAGAAAACACAATTCAATCACATAAGGCCTGGGAAATTTTATCTAAAGCGTCCATTACTCTTCCTCTTGGCCAATTAATTGCACTAGTACCAAGAGTTCGACAACAATTCCAACAACAGTTCAGTCCTATATCTTCTTGCATTCCAGCAACAGCGACAGTGCAACCGGAACCTGATTCTACAGTCGATCATTCGGTTCCTTTAATTACGGTATGGTATAAAAATCATAAAATTACACAGGTACTAATTGATGGAGGATCTGGTGTCAACATTGCTACTGTTGCACTATGTAAAAAGTTAGGATGGACCGAAATCAAACCAGTTCAGTTTTTTGTCAGAATGGCCGACCAGTCAAGAGTCCATCCAGTAGGTCTTGTTCGGAATGTACCAATAACTTTGCAGGGTACCACATTTAAGATGACCTTTGTCGTCCTAGAATTACCAGAATCCACCCTTGATTATAATCTTTGTTTTGGCCGTCCTTGGCTAAAGCAAGCTAAGGTCATACAAGATTAGTCTGCACAGGAACTCACTTTCAAAGATAATAATCATAAATATGTTGTAAAATTAAATGCTATACAGCCCTGCGAATTACATGTTTTTGAAGAATAACATTGATTTGATCTCTCTAGGAACTGTTGATCTACAATCTGTTGTAGATAATTGGAATCCCTAAGTTTGTACGGTGATGCATGTAATGGAAGAAGAAAAGAAGGAATATATTGCTGCTGTAAATGACGCTGATCTGCAACCACTTTTTAAGATAGCTGATGATATAGAGAAGCCCCGACAATTTTATGTTCCAGAGGATCAGTTGATTACCTACAATTTAGGGGATGAAGAAAATCCACGTCCTGTCAAGATAAAGGAAAGTCTATCAAAAGTATTTCAAGCAGACTTAGTCCAGCTACTCCGAGAGTTCTCTGACGTTTTTGCATGGGATTACAAAGATATGAAAGGTTTGGACCCTCGCATCTACCAACATAGGGTCATACTGAAGCCGGAAGCAAAACCCATCAAGCAACCCAGCTACCGGATGAATCTGAACTATGCATCACAGGTAAAGGCAGAACTTGATAGGCTACTCAAAGTCGGATTCATTGTACCAGTAGAGCATGCTGAATGGATCTCACCAATTGTTATTGTTCTTAAAAAGAATAAGCAACTGCGAATTTGTGTGGACTACCGGAAACTGAACGCAGCTACGGTGCCTGATCCATTTCCGCTACCTTTTCTTGACACGAGGCTTGATAGAGTAGCAAGACATGAAATGTATTCATTCCTAGATGGATACAGTGGGTATAATCAAGTTAGAATGGCTGAACAGGATATACCAAAGACCGCCCTCATTACCAATTGGGGTGTTTTTGCTTGTACCGTAATGTGGTTTGGATTAAGAAATGCCCCAAGTATTTTCAGCGGTGTATGCAGGAAATATTCTCCCCTTACCTTACCTCATTTATGCAAGTTTATCTTGATGATTTTTTGTTATTTGGAAAAATGGTAGCACACTTGTTCCATTTACGGTGTTGCTTTGAGAAGTGCAGAGAATACAGACTCTGTTTGAACCCAAACAAATCTGTGTTTGCGGTTTCTTGTGGAAGGCTACTTGGCCACATCGTATCTACACAAGGTATACAGGTGCATCCAGATAAAATTACAGTTGTGTTAGAAGCACCTGTGCCCATTACACCTAAGGAAGTAATGCGCTTCATGGGCCAAGTAAGATGGCATGGTCGACACTTACGGTGGCTTGCTCATTTGGCAATACCACTGAACCAATTAATAACCAAGACCCCTCGACAATTTGAGTGGAATCAGGAATGCTAAATTGCTCTGCGATCGCCCATTTCATGTATTTGTTGATGCTTCAGATATAGCAATTAGGAGCGTTCTAATGCAACAAACAGATAAGTGGTTCAGGCCAGTATACTATGCAAGTCGAAGGCTTGCCCCTGCTGAGAAGAATTACTCTGTAACTGAAAGGGAATGTCTGGGTTTAGTATACTCAGTCAAGAAATTTAGGCATTATTTACTTGGCCGAAAATTTACTTTTCACGTAGATCATGCTGCACTTGTCTACCTGGTACAGCAAAAACATCTAGATGGTCGATTAGCACGATGGGTTCTACTCTTACAAGAATTTGATTACGAAGTTATTCATCGGCGAGGCAGTTCACATGCCTTAGCAGATTTTCTTTCTCGTTTAGATTCCGGTGAAGCTCCGGTCGGTGTAGATGACACAACACCAGCGATTTATGTTTCTGAACCAACTAATGATGAAATTGCAGACCCACCTATGCCATCTACATATTATGATCAGATATTAACTTTTCTTACTGATGGATGCCTTCCTTCTTAGGCTTCTCCTGCAATGCGTAGGAAGATTGCAGTGTACAGTCGCAAATTTTGGTTAATTGCTAGGGAATTATACTATATGGATCACACTGGAATATTACTTCGTTGTATCCCTCCACACGAAGTTGATTGAGTTATTACTTTGGCTCACTCAATTCCTTCCGGTGGCCATTTTGCTACAGATTTAACACACCAAAAAATTTTGCAAAGCGGATTGTGGTGGCCTACTATGTACAGGGATGTATTGCAGTTTGTCAAAAATTGTGATAATTGTCAGAGACCTGGACAGCCTTTGCAACGTCATTTTTTCCCTCTACAACCTATCTTGCCATTGGAACCTTTTCAGAAGTGGGGTCTAGACTTTATCGCACCTATTACACCACCAGCAATACTCAGCAATAATCGTTATATTCTAACCTGTACAGACTATGCAACCAGATGGGCAGAAGCATGGGCTTTAAAATCTGCCACAGTTGTTTCGGTGGCAAAGTGTCTAATGAAAGAAGTCTTTCCGCGTTTTGGCTTACCTCTAGAGCTTGTTACAAATCAGGGCACTCATTTTGTTAACAATCTAATGAAAGTACTCACACATTCTTTTCAGATCACGCATAAATTCAGTTCACCATATTATCCTCGTGCAAATGGTTTGGCTGAGAGTACGAACAAGACCCTATTGAATATGCTTCGAAAACTCATTATGGAAGCACCGGAAAGATGGGACCAACTGTTACCTGCAGTCTTGTGGGCATACCGAACTACCTACAAGGTAGCAACATGACTAACACCTTTCAAAATAGCTTATGGATTGGAAGCCATAGCACCAATGGAGATTGTTGTGCCAAGTCTATGCATAGCTCTCACTCAGAAACTGATACCAGAAGATTCTTTATCCTTTCGGCTAGATACACTCAAAGAACTGGATGAGCATCGATGGACAAGTTTTCTGACTATGCAGGAAGTACAGCTAAGACAAGCTCAAACACATGATCGCTATCTAAAGACCCTAGCTTTTACGGTGGGACAACTTGTACTCTTCTACAATGCCAAGTCGAATCGCTCTGCTGGCAAATTCAAGTTACGATGGTTTGGCCCCTACCGGATTTCTGAACAAGTGGGCCCAGCAACATTTCGGTTGACTACTTTGACCAAAATTCCTCTTCCGAAAGTCATCAACGGTTCGAAGCTACGGCCGTATCAACAAACATCTAAGCCGCACTGAAACTTTTCGCGGTTGGCCACGTCTTTTGGCGTTCTCTTTTCTTTCCTTTTCTTTTCTTTTCTTTCCTTTTGTTTTTGCGCGATTAAAATAATAAATCTGTAAATATCCGCGTTTTGATACCTAATTATGTCAACAGCCGCCCTGCCCTTTCCAGCTGCTCATACATGCACACCAAAGTTAAGAAGTTATCATCTCAACGTCGCACGATGATTAGTGATTTTGACTACTCTCCACTACAACGCATCTACTTAACCTTATCCGTTTTGCCGAAAATCGCTATTGTATTTGCGTGTTGTGTGTGATTGTGTAAACCCTGTGCTTTGTGTCTTGTGCTTGCGTTCTCTGTGTGTGCCATGGAAGCTCTGGCAAACTATGCCGCTTTTCGTGATGGACTCCCTACCGATGTAGGGGAGTTCCTGCGCATCCGTGGGTTATCCAATTTCGCTGAACTGTCGTGGCATTCAGTGGAATCCCACCCGTTTTTTGCCCAGATAATCACCGCTATCGCTAAAACACCTGCCAACGAGCAAAGTTGGGCTATCACATCCCTACCCTCCCGAACCGTTATCACCTTCCAAGCTTTTGCTGAGGCGTTTAGACTCCCTCAGCAAGGTCGGGAAAATGGCCCGAATCTGCCAATAGCCACCATGAACCGATTATTCCCTAGGAGTTCCTCTAACGAATACGCCATCCTTTGCCGCCTTGAACTTGAGAGATCCGTGCTACAATTCTTAGTAGCCATCCTCAATCTCCAAAAGCGCACATACGGAATATCTCGCCCCTTCTACTCCGCCATAGACTTAGCTACCCGAGAACCGATAAATTTTGCATCGTACTTCTTCCACCGCATTCACAAGGAATGAGTATCAATAATCAAACAGGTAAACAAGGGAGGAATGCCAAGGTCCAGATTGCTGCACATAATATCTTTCCTTTTTCCGGCCATACTCGCCGCACAACCCCCACCCAGAGGCCCTGTCCTGCACCATGAAGAATCAACACAATTATGGGACGATGAAGAAGAAGACGAAGAGGAACTCAATCAACTCTTCCGTCGGAAAAGAATTAGAATCAGTTCCTCTGAAAGTGAAGCACAGGGCTCAGCCGAAGGAAATAAGGAAGATGACAAAGAAGAAGAGAAGAAGGACAAAGAAACCTTCCATGACACCGCAACATCTATGCAGCACGAATCATCAGCACAGTCTTCGTCAGAAGGGCAACAAGAACAGGAGGATCACATCGACTCTGGCACAAGCTCGTCACAAGAAACATCTCAACAGCAATCTGAGAAGGAACAGCAAGGAAATGAGGAACAAATCATTAAAGATGTTTTCGACGAACTGCTTAAAGCAATAAAATCTATAGATGCTGATACCGCCGACACCACACAACAAACCACAGAACAGGTAACAGAACCTAACCCTACCCTTCCCATTCCTCCACCGGAACCGCCATTCAACCCCATCCTCCCTATTCCACCCATTGTCCCCGATGAACCCGCAGCTTCTTCATCCTCATCCCCGAATTACTCTCCATCGAACTCCCAACAGCAACTCACCGCATCCTCATCCCAACCTCGTCATCATCTTCCACTCCCCTCCATATCCGTATTTTTTGAGTTAGCATCAATGGGTCAACTGCTGATCAATTTATCACAACAAACCTGCGCAAATGAAGCAAGTAACAGAGGATATTCGCAATGAATTTCAACATAAGTAGATGTATTGGAGGCCGACATAAGTCCTCTACAAGAAGAATTGTTAGTAGCCAAAGCAGAAAATCAAGCCTTACAAGAACAGCTGAAGGAGTTACAAGCCCGGATGGCCAAACAGGTAGAAGTTACAGCACAAAGGGATGCACCACTGACAGAGCTCCAAAAGAAGAACAAATTGTTAAATAATGCAAATGCCGAAATCAGTCAAATGAAGCAAGAGCTACAGGATAAAGAAGATGCCAGAGTAGCCTTAGGCAATTTATTAGAAGAAACCAGAGTTCAGCTACACGAAGTAGTACAGCAAAGCCAAGAACAGCATAAGCAGGCTATGAAAACAGAAGAAGAACTCCAAAGAACAAATGAAACTTTATCAGATGTCAACAAAATGCTTAAACACTATTTGACCAAGGAAGCTCAAACACAGAAGCTAATAACAGATCTCCAAAGAGAAAGGGATGCATACTCTAGAACCATAAATTTTCAGAATCAAGAGATCGAAAGAAGGGAGAATCAGCTAGAAAATCAGAAAGAAAGAGTAAGCAAGATGGAGAAATAAGTGGCAGAAATGAAAGTTTCCAGAGATGCGGCCTTATCAAACGATTTCTACCTACAAGAAGCCTTTCTACAGATGCAAGAAGATATTTTGCTGACCGAAGCTATTTCATTAAGTTCTGTAAGAGTAGATGCACAATTAGTAGAACCGAATACTCTTAAACAGATGTTAGAAACTTTAAAGAAGAAAATTGCCCGAACCTTTAGATTAGCCAGAAACATGTATTTAGAAGGCATTATAGAAGAACAGTAATTTTGTAAAACCTGCGGATTCGAGTCCACCATGCGTGCCAGTGTTATCGGCCGCCGGATTGGAAGTTGTATAACTGAATCTTCTTTTTTTGCACGCGCGAAAAGTTGTTACGCAGACACCTTGTAATCTTTATATAAAGCAATGAAAAAGAGATGCGCGGAAAAAATGTTCGTGGGATTCACCAGACTGTCTCTCTGGGTGATTGAGTGAACGTTACTGTGTTGTTTGTTGAGCAATCCTGAGTATATTGTAGTGTATATTTCTGATTCTGTTCTGTTGTCTACCGATACCTATTTGTTGTGAGTTTTCTCGACATCAAGTAGATCGCCGGACTATTGTCTGAGTGAGTCGTTTGCGAGTCTCTATTGCGATTGTTGTGTTAGTTACGCGTATCGTGGTGTTACTCTTCTTGGAATGTTGTGCCAATTGTTTGAGGAATTCTGTGTAGTTGTGGTAGTGTTTCTGGGATTCGGACCTGTATTGTGTTGTCTTCAGTGTTGAGGTCTATCTTCATGCGGCAATGATTAAGCTACAGTAAGTGTCTTCCTAAGTTGCGTACTGAATCTTCAGTACTGTGCATCTGGGACTATTGAGTTCTCTGTCTCTTCGATGTTGTCTGATTGTTTGTACCTATTCGGTAAAGGTTGAATTACTGCCATTGTCTCTGGTATTTCAGTAAGTTTATGTGCAGAACAGTGTAGCAATTTAGTGTATTCGGTACACTTTGGACGGATTTTGATCGAGGATTGTAAGGCCCCTAAGCGTAACAGCGTATTAATAGAGTTCTGCGCATCTGTATATTGCTGTATGGAAATGGTTAGTTTTGGGAACTAAGTATAGGGCCTTTGTCTAACAGACCCCTACCACTCCCAAGAACCCAATAAATGTTTAAACGCACTTCTGACAGTTAGAACAAGCGTTTAAGAGTGCTTAACTTGTTCAGCTCTCAAGATTTGCCTAAATTTTGCCACATGGTCGTAAGGGTCTCCAGTGCCATCAAAGTAATTCTTCATGGACTTAACCAGCTTGGTTGGCCTCAGGGTCCTAGTGTGCTCTCTAGGCCTTGGCAAAGGAAAATCATAAGCATTTCTTTGGTTTCTTGGGGCTCTAGGTCTCTCAGTTTCTTCTCTATCCATTTCTGTTCTCATCCTTTCTCTTCCCAGGGGGTTGGCAAAACTTACTTCTGGCCTATCTCTACTTCTATCCCTATCAGCTCCATGAGTTTGGGAGGTCCCAGCTCCTTGGTGACTATAGGAGACATTAGATCTTGGTTGGGGAAAAATAAATTCACCCTTCGAAGTGTAGGCATGTCTACCATGCTCTATGACCACGAAGATCCTCTCTGAAGTAGTGTCTAGGTAGGTCACTTTGTGTGGGTTATCAGGATCTTTAAACTCCTAGATTGTAAGCATTCCTACTTCATTTGGCTGATCAGGCTTACACCTCCAGAAGGCTTCGTCAGTCTCTCGGTTTAAGAGTAGATCTATGCTCTTATTGTCTTGAGGAACCCACTCTGGAGTAATTATTCTCGTAAGGACTGATTTGCCTCAGGGAGTTCTCGGTGCTCTTCTTAAGTTCCATTGCTCTATGTCACCCATGTTAGCCTCTACAATCACATTGCTGAACTCGTCTATCCTATCTAGGTGGGTGGTTACCACATACATCGTTCCTTCTTTATCTAGGTATGCTCTATTTTTGAATTTGACTACCCGATGTTCTAGTCCAAGGGGTTGATCTGGGTTTTTAATCTGGACCACAGATCTTCTCAGGCCATCTTCGTAGATGCGAGCACCTAGAAGGTTGGTCCTGATATATTCCAATTGAGTCTTGTAAGGTACTTCTGGCTTTTCCAGGTACGCCACTACTGAACTACCTACTGGTCTCTCCATGTTATAGGATATCTCAAAATTGCTTGTTTTTGAACTTAGAGTGTATGGATAATCACTCAACTGATGGGCCCAAGACCTAGCAGTATGATTGACACTAGCCTCAAAAGACCTGAGGCTTTGTCTATCTCGGCCTCAGTGTCTTCCTAACCTTAGGTTCATATGCCTGGGTTCTCTACCCTCTAGTCCCAAGTACAATCTCATTGCAGGTTACTTCGTATCAATCACTTTGTTCTTTTTAGTTGATTATTGTGTTAAGCCCTTGTTTCAAATCACATCGTCAGGAATACTTAAGTGAATTTTGCACTTGATAATTGATCGATTCAATTTTACTTTTGTCCCTTAGAGTTTTCGCACTTAAGACCTGCTTAATGCTTGTACTTCGTTGATTAGTTCGCTTGGACTTGAGTCATGCCTAGCGACTCTCTAATTACTCACCACACCTAAGTCTCACTTAGCCTAACCTAGGAATTGACAAAGGAGGGTTGAGAGAACTTCCTCCAATCACTTGTTACTCAGATCGCTACACAAGCCCAGGAAGCCTTCTCCCTAGCTTGGTATCCACCCTTGCTAGCTTGCTTTGGATGCCTTGATTGCTCACAATGTTCCTGCAAGGTTCACAAGTTAATATTGCCCTTTATCACAATGAATTGATAGACATGCAATAAGAAGTATAGCCCCTTTTGGAACATGTTAGTCGGCCGCCGGAGTGGGACAGATGTAACAGATGCCAGATGTAACGGAGTTTTTTGAAATACGGGCGAAAAGTTGGTACGCGCATCCTGTAAAATCTATATAAAGCAATGTAAAGAGAATGGTCAGAGAGACGTTTTTTCTGGAATTGCCAGATTGATCGCTTGAATATTTGTGAGAGTATTGTTTACACTGTTGTGAAGTCTTGAGTACTGTTGGTGTTGAGTATGCTCTGCATCGTCTGCGTATACTATAGTTCACCGTAACGAGTGTTTGAGTAACGGATTGTGTGTCTGATTACTATCGTCGTGTTGCATTGTTGTGTGTTCTTCAGATTGTTAAGTACTATAAGTCAATCTGAGTGGCAACATTACTGTGTGAGTTGAATAGGTAACTTGAAGCGTTGTTGAAGTATGTTCTGTTTATTTTACCGGATTCATGGTGTTTGATGTTATTATCTGTTGACTCCGAATTCGAGGAAGAATTAGTACCTCCGGTGAATGTGAACCTTTATTTGAAGATCGTTGTAAAGTGTTGTGATGGATGAATCTGTCAGTTATAGTATTCGCTCTGGTTGATTTACTACATACTGTTGAGTCTGAAGATCGGACTACTGCTCTGTTCCAATAGCAGGTTAGTCTGAAGAAGTTCGGTACCCAGGAACATAGAAATCAAGTATTGTCGAGTTAATGCTAGTAACTGAGCTAAGACGCGTATTAGTGCTTTTGTTGTTCTGACGAAGATTTGGGAAATAAGTACAGGGCCTCTGTCTAACAGACCCCTACCACTCCCAAGAACCCACGTTGGTCTGGTAACGACTTTCGGCTAGTCAGAGACATTACAATCTGAATCGATTCGTTTAACACCTTTAACGTTTAAAATACACTTAACACTTGGCGCCATCTGTGGGAAAGTGGCATCAAGATTGCCAGTTGTCTGTCAGAATCGAACATCCAGATTATCGTTCGATTGGAAGTAGCAACAGAACCAGACTGTTGCAAACTATTTCGTTAGTAATACTACGCGATTAGTACAAAAGATGATACATGCCGGTTACTCGATCCGGTGAAACGTATCCCAAGAACCATCAGTCTGGAGTACTTAATGTACTAAAGCCAACTTTAGGAGGTAGGAGTACAACTAGGTCTGACCCAGTTGTCAAGAAAGTTAAGAACGTTAGAACTGATTCCGGTCATATTCCGATGGAACGTGTTACGCCTCTGGTACATTCCGGTACTATTTCGGCACAGTCTGTCGAAGATATAGTAATTCCAGAACCTACCAAGACGCAGTTGGAAACTAGTTTAACAATCTTGGAAAAAGATTCAGATTTATCTACGATTAGAAGCACTCTAGTCAAAGAAATCGGCAAAGGCGAAAAAACACCGTATTCGGGCATAATTTCGGTTTATTTCGGTGATATTTCGGTAAGAGAATCACAGTTTTTCGGTGACGGTTTAGCATTTTCTGCTGAATCTTCAGCCCAACCACCGCGCTTGGAAGCGAGTTCCCATACACTGGACATCAAGAAGAAAGGAAAGCAGTTCGAAACAGAGATTCGAAGCATATTAAGCAAGATCATCACACCGAAAAGTGCGCCATCCGACGATACAGATTCCGATAGTCCAGATATTCAGCCCCGAGATACAGAAGGAAGGTATAATACACTCACGATGAACGGACAACAAGAACAACAACAGTTATGTCCACCCAGGCCGACTCCAACAGGAGTGACGTACACGAAGTTTGGTGGATTCCCAAGAGATGATCCGGATGCTCACGTACACACTTTCGAAATAAGTTATGCAGTTCTCAACCATCCACCGGATCAGGCCTATAAGGCTATTGTCTTTCAAGCCACACTGGTCAATGAAGCAGCTAGATGGCTTACAGAATATGATATTACTCACTTTCGCACCTACGAAGCAGTACGAGATGCTTTTTTGCAGCGATTCAGGCTAAAAAAGAATGCAGCCGAAATTTTTGACTATTTACAGAACAATAGACAGAAGGCAAATCAAACCGTACAGGAGTATGCTACTCTCTTCAGAACACACTTAAGGCAGCTACCATCGGCCCATGCTAACTTACCAGATGACGTTATCACTCAGTGGTTCATCAATGGCTTGACTCCACAACTTAAGCAGATCATGATCATAAGATGTGTCGGAGCCATGACCCTCGATGCAGTCATTGCAATGACTCTGCAACTGGAAAACAAAGTCGGTGGATTTACAGAAGATCTGGAGTGGTTAAAAACAAACAAAAATGTTGCCGAAGATATGACCAGACAAGTATACTATATTACATGCAAAAATTCAAGACATACTAGTGCCAATTGTGCACTTAATCAGACATTCTGCGCTATCTGCAACACTGCTGGACACACCACCGAAAACTACGCATACAACGCTAGAGTACAGGGAACAGCGACTGTCAATGCAATTATCCAGGAACAAGGATAGCCAGCCAACCATTATGTGCCTCCACAAATGAGAAACAACCAGCAGCAAGGATATCGAAATTACCGAGGGCAGAGGAATAACAACTATAATGCAAACCGCTGGCAGAATGGACCACTACCGGAAAATCCTAATTTACCACCACCACGCTGCCATTTTTGTGGTGAATTTGGACATATTAGGAGATTTTGTAAGGATGCAGCTGAGTATGATCAAAGGAAGAAGGAACATCAAAATCCAATGGCCAACATGGTACAAATCACACCGGTGGAAACACAGGCTGCTGCAGTCCAGACCCGATCCGGTAAACAACTGCAACCGGCAGCACAAATATTTGAACCAGGGATACGTGAACAACACAGAATGTACAACAAGGCTAGTCAATGGACCACAGCAGAACCACCAGTCTTCCCAGACCTATTCCGGTAACCCAATCATCGTTAACAAAGGAAGGAACACAACAACGGGAGGCAGCAGCGGGGACATCATTAGCAGCAGATACATTACCAACCGTAGATACCTTCGCATCAGCAGAGGCATCATCTTCAACATCAGTGGAGCCTGTCAATCAATCTCAACAGGCCTGGGAAATCCTATCTAAGGCATCTATCACTCTGCCTCTGGGCCAACTACTGGCATTAGTACCTGGAATTCGACAACAGTTCCAACAACAGTTCAGTCCGGTGCCTTCTTGTATTCCAACGACAGCAGCAGTTCAACCGGAACCTGATTCTATGGTTGATCATTCAGTTCCCTTGATTATAGTATGGTATAAGAATCATAAGATTACGCAAGGCTCTGGTGTTAATATTGCGACTGTGGCATTATGCAAAAGGTTAGGATGGACCGAAATCGATTCAGTTCAATTGTTTGTCAGAATGGTAGATCAATCAAGAGTCCATCCCGTAGGACTTGTGCGGAATGTACCCATCACTTTACAAGGTACGACCTTTAAAATGACCTTTGTTATACTAGATCTGCCGGAATCCACTTTGGATTACAACCTTCTTTTCGGCCGACCTTGGCTAAAGCATGCGAAGGTAATACAGGACTGGTCTGCATAAGAGCTTACGTTTAAAGATGCCAATCGTAGATATGTGGTAAAATTAGATGCTATACAACCTTGCGAGCTACACGCTAGACTGTATTTTGCTGAAACAGTCCATATGCTAAATGGATTGTCAGACGATGAAGAAGAAGAGTTTTTGAAGAGTAACGCTGACTTAATTTCCTTAGGGACTATTGATCTACAGTCCGTTGTAGAAAATTGGACCGCTTCAGTCTGTACAATAATACCCATCACAGAAGAGGCTAAAAAGGAAGACAGTGTTTCAACACATGACGATGAACTGCAGCAACCTTTTAAACCAATAGACGATCACTTACAATTTAGGAGATGAAGATCATCCGCGTCCTGTGAAGATAAAGCAAAACTTACCGAAAACATTTCAAGCAGGTTTAATCCAGCTACTCCGAGAATTCACTGACGTCTTTGCATGGGACTACAAAGACATGAAAGGATTGGACCCCCGCATCTACTAGCGCAGGGTCATGCTGAAGCCAGAAGCAAGGCCGATAAAGCAAACCAGCTACCGGATGAATCCCCATTATGCATCTCAGGTAAAGGCAGAACTTGATAGGTTATTAAAAGTCGGATTCATCGTGCCAGTAAAGCATGCTGAATGGATCTCTTCGATTGTGATTGTGCCAAAGAAAAACAAGCAATTGCGAATCTGTGTAGATTACCGAAAATTAAACGCAGCAACCGTACCGGATCCCTTTACAATCCCCTTTTTGGATACCATGCTTGATAGAGTAGCAGGCCATGAGATGTATTCATTCCTAGATGGATACAGTGGCTACAACCAAGTGAGAATGGCCGAAGAAGATATACCAAAAATTGCATTTATTACCAACTGGGGTGTCTTTTCTTGTACGGTAATGTGGTTTGGATTAAGAAACGCACCAAGCACATTTCAAAGATGTATGCAGGAGATATTTTCTCCTTACCTCACTTCCTTTATGAAGTATATCTCGACGATTTTTCAATTTTCGGTAAGATGATAGCACACCTGTTCCATTTACGGTGCTGCTTTCAGAAATGCAGAGAGTATAGACTCTGCTTGAACCCAAACAAATCTGTGTTTGCGGTTTCATGTGGCAAGTTATTTGGCCACATTGTATCTGCACAAGGTATCCAAGTAGATCCAGATAAAATTTCGGCAGTACTAGAAGCTCCGGTGCCCGTTACTCCAAAAGAAGTCATGCGCTTTATGGGCCAAGTACGGTGGCATGGGAGACACTTACGGTGGCTTGCTCATCTGGCTATACCACTAAACAAGCTAATCACCAAGACTCCTCGACAATTTGAATGGACCCAGGAATGCCAGATAGCATTTGATCGGTTAAAGCATTTATTAACACAAGTTCCTATCTTACAACCGCCGGACTGGGATCACCCATTTCATGTATTTGTCGATGCTTCAGATATAGCAATAGGAAGTGTGTTGATGCAACAAATTGATAAATGGTTCAGACCAGTGTATTATGCAAGTCGAAGATTAGCTCCTGCTGAGAAGAATTACTCTGTAACAGAAAGAGAATGTCTAGGGATAGTATATTCGGTCAAGAAATTCAGACATTACTTGCTGGGCCGTAAATTCACATTTTATGTAGATCATGCTGCACTTGTCTATCTAGTTCGGCAACAACATCTAGGTGGTCGATTAGCACGATGGGTGCTACTCTTGCAGGAATTCGACTACGAAGTCATTCACCGGCCAGGCAGTTCACATGCCTTAGCAGATTTCTTATCCCGCTTAGATTCCGGTGAAGCTCCGGTGGGCATAGATGACACGACACCCGCGATTTATGTGTCAGAACCAATTAATGAAGATTCTGTAGACCCACCTATCCCATTTTCATATTATAGTTGTATGTGTAAGACATGGAAAGGAATGAATGTGTTATTTCCATTGAGACTATTTTGATAGTGGAATGCATGAGCAATTTGATGTATGATGGAAATGGAGTTGCATATATGTGCATGTTCTTGGATCATTTTGTAAATGAATGATTTGTATGTATTCATGAGTGTTTTTTTAGCACTAATAGCTTCAATGAGTGCAGGTCCAGTGGGAATGATGGCTCGATGAAAAGTTATGAGAACAAGTTGTAAATTGACATGCTCATGGCTGTTTGGATCATATTGCAGCGTAGAGTGGCTCGTCGAGGACGACTTCACGAGAAGAAGAGGGGAGTATGTTAGCTCAGAAAATGATTGGTTTTTATGCACTAATATGTTTCTATTGGGCAAAAAAAATATGCTTGATTGTAGGTACTCAAAGAGTTGATCTGACAATTGATGGGAGGCCTGTCTGATGAAGAAATAGCAGATACTTTTACTGAATGGAACAAGGGAGAATTGGAAAGCTTTCTTGTGGAAATCACTACTGACATTTTCACTGTGAAGGATGATCTGGCTGGGGGTGAACTAGCTGATAGGATCCTTGATAAGACTGGTATGAAAGGTACTGGGAAGTGGACTGTGCAACAAGCAGTAGAGCTTTCTATAGCTGCTCCTACAATTGCTGCCTCCCTAGATTTTCATTTTTTGTGTGGCCTGAAGGAGGAAAGAGAGATTTTTGCTCGAATATTTAGAGAGTATGGGCTTACAGAAGTGGCAAGTTCCACAATTGTGGACAAGAAACAACTTGTTGACGATGTTAGAAAGGTTCTTTGTGCTTCCAAGATCTGTAGTTATGCCCAAGGAATGAATCTGTTGAGGGTAAAGAGCACTGACAAATCATGGAACCTCAATCTTGGTGAACTTGCTTGAATATGGAAAGGAGGATGTATCATTCATGATGTATTTCTTGATCGCATAAAAAAGGCTTATAATCACAATCCAAAGCTAGCTAGCCTCCTTATAAACCCTGAATTTTCAAAGGAGATGGTTGAAAGGCAAGCTGCATGGAGAAGAGTGGTTGGTTTGGCTATGAACACAGGTACACGCACCCCTGGAATGAGTGCAAGTTTGGCATATGTTGACGCTTATCGCTGTGGAAGACTTCCTACGAATTTGGTGCAGGCACAAAGGGATTATTTTGGTGCACATCCATATGAGAGAGTTGACCTGCCTAGTGTTTATCATAGAGAGTGGGAAAAAATTGGCTCGTCAAATGAAGACTACTGCCAAGACATATGCATGAAGCCTTTTTAAAGGCAGTTAAGTAATATTTTGAGGTTAAGATGCATAAAACACAAGATGCACCCACATTAGCGTGCTTCAATGTTCATTGAGGAGATTTTGATGTCTCATTATTCAATAAATTGTATATTTCCCCAATTGATTTGGCTGTCAAAGCCTGTTGGCTGCACGAGCGAGCTATGGTGGTTCACTTTCTGTTTTAATTGTCAGACAAGCTAGCGGCTTTTTGTTTTGTGTGCAGAACAGAGGAAGTTTTTCTTTGTTTTTTTTTACATGAATTATGTGGCAGTGAGGCTGACAGAGGGGAGGTTATCTCTAGGTTTTTGTGGTTCTCTTGCGCAGATGTGTAGAGGACAAGAAGAGGGGGAATATGTCCAAAGCAAATCCGCTTTTCTGTTGTGCACTGAAAGAGAGGGGAAGGGCCCCATGAAGACACACGAGCAAGTGTGCTGGAGCGGAGGACGGGAAAAAGGTGCATCTGCTGGAGGCTTCTCTTTGTTTTTTCGTGTGCAGGTGTTGACAAAGAACCAAGTAAGGATGGGGGAAGAGAGAAGGATACGCTGAAAAAGAGGAGGAAGGAAGCAACGACGGCCTCCGCTGTGCTACTGTGGCTGAGAAGAGGTGAAGGAATTTGGTGGATGTTGCCACGTCGGTATTATGCACGAATTGTCTAAGAGAAAGGGGGAGGCTACTTCTTTCCGTCCGGGGAGCAACAGAAAAAAAGGAGTCATCACTGCTGGAGGACAACAACAGTTGAAGGGCGCTGAAGGATTGAGCTTCAAGAGAGCCATCCAGAGCATGTGATGAGGCGCTGACCTTGTTCAGAGAGGCCATATTTCCATGATGCACTAAAGGCAATGACCTAGGTGAAAGGAGTTTGACATATTTGATAAGTTTGGATTTCAATCAATTTGCCTTGCAATCAATGGATGATTTTGTTTTCATGTTCCGATTTTCTTCCTGATTAATATTGGAACGTATGTGGTATGCATATGCGTGCTACGTGCTGATGGTTCTTACAGGACTATGTAACCCAAAGATTGTGTTTATGGTATATGTAACTTTGCTATGTGTAATACATGTGAAAGTATTGTTTCGAATGACTACACACAAAGTACGGAGCTAAGAGATATTCATCTTGCTGGGATTTGATTTTTGTTCATCCATAATGCCTATTCATCTCTATCATAAGTTTAGTTCTTCGATATTCCTCTGACATATGTGCTGAGAATGCTATAGAGTGATGGAGGCAGGAGGACCTAGCTCACAACGGATAGAGGACCATGGTGGAGTTATCCGATTTTGACAACATGTTAGAATGTATATTTTGTATTCCCCCATGTTTGGAGGAAGCAGATATAACCGATGTGCAGGACTAGGTATGTTCGAAAGCATTGTAGTTATCAAAGAAGGTGATCATACTGCTCATGTACAATTGCATAATGTGCCCATGTTTTGGCCCCTTACCCAGAAGAGTCCCTGGAGTGTTCCCGTTTTGTTGTAGACTGTAATTAAATGTTTTGAATGAATTGCACTACATATTGAGCAGAACAACTAGCTGATCTAAATGAGGGGTTATAAGGACTGACATGAATGTAATGATTGCGCTTCTGCTCAATCCTTTGGAGGTTGACACAAACTTGTCTATCTAGTTCGGCAACAACATCTAGGTGGTCGATTAGCACGATGGGTGCTACTCTTGCAGGAATTCGACTACGAAGTCATTCACCAGCCAGGCAGTTCACATGCCTTAGCAGATTTCTTATCCCGCTTAGATTCCGGTGAAGCTCCGGTGGGCATAGATGACACGACACCCGCGATTTATGTGTCAGAACCAATTAATGAAGATTCTGCAGACCCACCTATCCCATTTTCATATTATGATCAGATCTTGACCTTTCTCACTGATGGTTGCCTTTGTTCCATTTCCTTATTTACCGCAACATGCCTATGGGGGATTAGTCGATATATTTTGGTAGTTTTGTGTATGAACACACTTAGGACTACCAGGGCACTTTTTTTCCCTCTTTAGGAGGGTTTTTTCCCCTTGGTTTGTGTATATGCCTATAACCCTAATAACTCTTATATCTTTGTACATTCACTTGGTAATACATTTTTTATTGTGTTGTGTTCCAATCTTCTTCTTCCTTAGGTTGTTTGTATACTCTTGCAGACCTCAAACTCCAACAACATAATGTCGATCCATCTTGCATAATGCCCCACTATAAGTCATTTCTCACAATGCATGTGTGCATGGGTGTTAAATATTTGTCATCGTATTTGTACATAACAAACTAAATTGTGAATTAGAATGCAATATTTACCGCAACATGCCTATGGGGGATTAGTCGATATATTTTGGTAGTTTTGTGTATGAACACACTTAGGACTACCAGGGCACTTTTTTTCCCTCTTTAGGAGGGTTTTTTCCCCTTGGTTTGTGTATATGCCTATAACCCTAATAACTCTTATATCTTTGTACATTCACTTGGTAATACATTTTTTATTGTGTTGTGTTCCAATCTTCTTCTTCCTTAGGTTGTTTGTATACTCTTGCAGACCCCAAACTCCAACAACATAATGTCGATCCATCTTGCATAATGCCCCACTATAAGTCATTTCTCACAATGCATGTGTGCATGGGTGTTAAATATTTGTCATCGTATTTGTACATAACAAACTAAATTGTGAATTAGAATGCAATATTTACCGCAACATGCCTATGGGGGATTAGTCGATATATTTTGGTAGTTTTGTGTATGAACACACTTAGGAGTACTAGGGCACTTTTTTTCCCTCTTTAGGAGGGTTTTTTCCCCTTGGTTTGTGTATATGCCTATAACCCTAATAACTCTTATATCTTTGTACATTCACTTGGTAATACATTTTTTATTGTGTTGTGTTCCAATCTTCTTCTTCCTTAGGTTGTTTGTATACTCTTGCAGACCTCAAACTCCAACAACATAATGTCGATCCATCTTGCATAATGCCCCACTATAAGTCATTTCTCACAATGCATGTGTGCATGGGTGTTAAATATTTGTCATCGTATTTGTACATAACAAACTAAATTGTGAATTAGAATGCAATATTTTACACACACACACACACACACACACACACACATATATATATATATATATATATATATATATATATATATATATATATATATATATATATATATATATATATATATATATATATATATATACATATACATATACACACACACGCAAATGCATGTACGTGTATATGTGTGTGTAATGTGCATGTCTTTGTATGTGTATGTTGTAAGTGTGTCGTATGAAATGTGTGTATGTGTGCATGTATTGAGTGTATGTGTGTGTTTGTGTATGAATGCATGTGTATATGTATGTGTGTGTGCATGCATGTGTATGTATATGTATGTGTGTGCATGCATGTGTGAAAGTTTATGTATTGTGTGTATATATGTGTTCATGCATGGGTGTGTATGTAATGTGTGTGTGCTATGTAGGTGTGTGTAAGTGTATATGTGTGTGTGCATATGCATGTGTATGTATATATATTGTGTGTATGTGTCCGTGTAGGCATATGTGTGTATGCCTATGTGTTGTGTGTATATATGTGCATGCATGCATGCATGCATGTGTATGTGTGTACTATGTACATGTGTATGTGCGTGTGTTTGTGTTGTGTATATGTGTGTGGGCATGCATGTGTATGTATACATATGTGTTATGTGTATGTGTGCATGCATGCATGTGTATGTGATGTGTGTACGTGTGCATGTGTGTGTGTTTGCATGTGCATGTGGGTATGTCTCGTGGGTGTATATGCTCATGTATGTGTGTGTTGTGCATGTTTTTGCATGTGTGTGCCCATGTATATGCATATGTGTGTGTGTGTGCATCTATGTCTGTGTAGATGTTTGTATGTGTATATGTGTTTTTTTTCTTGTGTGTGTGTATGTGTGTTCAAGTATACATACGTGTGTGCATCGATGTATGTGTATATGCTTGTCTGTGTATATGCTTGTCTGTGTATATATGTTTTTTTTTCATGTGTGTTTGTGTTCAACTATACACAATGTGTGTGTGTTTGTCTATATGTGTATGTGTGTGTGCATCTATGCATGTAGATATCTGTATGTGTATATGTGTGTGTGTATGTTTTCATGTATTTGTGCATGTGTATTTCTGCTTATGTGTGTGGGGTATATATGTGTGTGCATGTATCTGTGTGTATATGTATATGATATGTATGTATGCTATGTACATGTATCTACATGTGTATGTGATATGTATGTGTATATGTGTATGTTTGTGTGCATGTATGCATGCGTGTGTGTATGAATATGTGTGTGCATATGTGTTGTATGTATATGTGTGTGCATGTATGTGTGTATGTGGTGTCACTCTAGCACAATGGTGAGTACCAACGTGAGGAGATCCACCTCATAAATGTCAGTCCGTGGAGACGTGAGGACTAGTATGAAGACTATGAGCAAGTGATGGCCCAAGTGTGTGAGTGAGAAGCACACAAACATGCACACACATACACACACATGCACACACAAGGCAAGAACAAGGATAGGAACAATGGAGTTCTTTGCATTAGTCAAAAATTCTCTTACATAATCTCAAATCACTAACAAGCCCCCCACAAAAATGAGCTCTCTAGCTCTTTTTATAGTTTTTTTATTAGTTTGGCCCTGTTCAGAACTAGTGTCTGGCCTAGTTAACAATTAGCTTCTAGAGCTTATTTGAGGGCTCAAACGGAATCTAAAAATTATGAAAATTGGTATGTAGCTAATTCGAACACTCCTCAAGCTTGAGGACTCCTCGGCTTGAACAAAATGGAGTCTATTCTACCAAAAACAAAATTTACAATGTTTGTGTAGTGATTAAAATTACTTGAGTTGTGAATAGTCCATGGAAAAAATGATTAGGCCTTGTTGCCATATTGTGCATGACTGCTCCTTTGTGATGGTATGCTCTTCTTATGACTTGTATGCCAACACTGCCCCCTTCCTAGTGTCTGTCGCCCCTGAGAGACCTTTGCTCTATATGGTGTTCAATATAGTATTGTATAACGTTGGTGGCTAGCTCATGTTCTCCGACCCGTAATCCTCGTGCTAGATAAGCTTGTGGCACATCCCAATTTATTGCACCTGGGATATCGGGTTGCGGTGTTGTGTAGTACTCAGAGTACATAGCATGTTCACATGCAAAGAGATGAAGCAGGTGTGTAGGCTACGGTGCACAGACCTCCGAGTGATACTCCCAGAAACCCGACCTGAACATGTCTTTGAATGTCTGTTTATAGCATGCGGGGAGGTATTTGATGTGTGCATGCCAAGCGTAAGCCACACAAATGCTAGGGGTGGTGCTCATGTCATACACCAAATCATAATTTCCATTGGTAAACACCGTTAGACGTACCTGTGGTGCTTCTGCATTTCTAAAAGTTTTGAGCACTACTTGCATCATGTCCAAAATTTTAAGCATCATTTGGGCTGCAACATCCAGCATGGGCCTCAGTCAAGGCATCCAATGTCGAATTGTTGCCATCATGTACGTTATCGATGGGGGTCCCTGTGGTGACGCTATGTACGGATAATTGAGCCACTCCTTACATTGAGCATTATTTTGTACCTTTATTTTGAATGCTTTCTAGGATCTATGTCATGGAATGGGACCATAGCATGGATTGTACATTAAATGTAAAGGAGCATGGTTACATGTGCGAAGCATTTCAAGATATGTCTCTAGAAGCTTTTGCCGCCATGTCGATTGATAGATTTTAACTTTTTGTGCTTCTCGAGGAAGGTCTTCTGGTTGAAACTATGTTGCGAAGGAAGGAATCTGTCCTTTGACTCTCAGTATTTCTGAATTGTAATCTGCCAGAATGACGTAGTAAGGCCTGTATTGGAGTTCTGATTATATGATGATACGTCTAGATGACAAGTTCTTGAAATAACTAGATTGTAATACTGTGTCTTCTATGACTCTCATGGCCTGATTCTGCACCACCGTGCGCTCTTCATGAGAACTCGATTTCTTCCACCTGTTTTAACCACAGTGGTCGTGGTGCTTCGAACCTATCCTGGCCTTCTTCTGTTTGGCGTCCCCCTGGGATGGGTTGCGGCTTGTAGTCCTCTTGAAATGTCTATTCCACAGGATTTAGGGTTTAGGGGTTAGCGTTTAGGGTTTAGGGTTAAGGGTTTAGGGTCTAGGGTGTAGGATGTAGGATCTTGAGTTTAGGGTTTTAGGTTTAGGGCTTAGAGTTTAGGGTTTAGGGTTTAGAGTTTAGGGTTCTAGGGTTAAGGATTTAGGGCTTAGGATTTAGCGTTTAGGATTTAGGGTTTAGGATTTAGGGTTTAGGATTTAGGGTTTATGTTTTAGGTTTTATAGTTTAGGGTTTAGGGTCAAGGGTTTAGGGGTGAGGATTAATGGTTTAGGGTTTAGGGTTTAGGATTGAGGGTTTAGGTTTTAGGGTTTAGAGTTTAGGATTTAGGGTTTATGGTTTAGGTTTTAGGATTTAGGGTTAAGGGTTTAGGGTTCAGGATCTAGGGTTTAGGGATTAGGGTTTAGGGTCTAGGGTTTAGGGTTTAGGGTTTACTATTTAGGGTTTAGGGTTTAGGGTTTAGAGTGTAGGGCCTAGGGTCTAGGGTTTAGGGTTTAGGGTTTAGGGATGAGGGTTTAGGTTTAGGATTTAGGGTCTAGGGTTTAGGGATTAGGGTTTAGGATTTAGGGTTTAGGGTTTAGGATTTACGATTTACGGTTTAGGATCTAGGATTTAGGATTTAGGGTTTATGTTTTAGGGTTTAAGATTTAGTATTTTGGGTTCGAGGTTTAGGGTTTAGGGTTAAGAATTTAGTGTTTAGGATTTAGGGTTTAGGATTTGGGGTTTGGGGTTTAGGGTTTGGGATTTAGGGTTTAGGATTTAGGGTTTAGGTTTTATGATATAAGGTTTAGTGTTTATGATTAAGGATTTAGAGTTTAGGGTTTATTTTTTAGTTTTTTGAGTTTAGAGTTTAAGGTTTAGGGTTTAGAGTTTAGGGTTCTAGGGTTAAGGGTTCATGGTTTAGGGTTTAGGGTCTAGGGTTTGGGTTTAAGGTTTAGAGTTTAGGGTTTAGGGTTCAGGGTTTGGGGTTTAGGATTAATGGTTTAGGATTTAGGGTTTAGTGTTTAGGGTTTAGGGTGTTGGGTTTACGTTGTAGGATTTAGGATTTAGGGTTTAGGGATTAGGGTTTAGTCTTTAGGGTTTAGTGTTTAGGTTTCGGGGTTTAGGGTTTAGGTTTTAGGGTTGAGGGTTTAGCGGCTAGGGTTTAGGGTTTAGGGTTTAGATAAATAGATAGGAAATACATTGACTCTGAAGTTGAAAGGTGGATATATAGATGCTACAAAAGATTTTACTAGAGGAAACAACATGTGGACATAAAGAAAATAAGATAGAATGGCTTCAGGTATAGTTTTCCTTGATTATGATTGCGATCATTCATGCTCAAATGACCATGTATTATTTCAAAGTAATTCGGCTATTGCAAATTACATCTAGAACATGGAGCCAATAAATGGAAGATATCCATAGGGAGATACAAATTATGGAGAGGTTTGAGATATTTCCCACTTAATACAAGAGTGAAGCACATGTGTGGATATAGGGAACTTGCAAAACTTTGATGTGGTTTGAAGAGAATAGATAAACTAATGGAAATCTACAATCGTGAGCTACATTTGTTCTATATAAGAATGTAGATTAAAAGTGGAAATCATGCCAAAGAGATCCATGGCATTTACATTTTAGACTTTTAGATAATGTGAGTCCTTTTGGATTGTGATAAAAAAATTGGTCATATTCTTTAATAAAGAAAGTGGATTATAATATGATATCATGTTTTACTATAAAAAAAAGGCATCTTGCATTATCCCTTGTGAATCTACACAAGCGCATAGTAAAAAAATGAGTGTTTCTGTGGCTCTTATTGATGAAACATATTTAAAAGCTTTTTGATCTAAAATCTTTTAGATCTAAAACTTTTTAGATCTAAAACCTTTTCAATAAAGAATGTATTCAATCTGAAACCTTTTTGATAAAAAAACTTTTTCAATCTAAATTTTTTTCAATTGAAAATGTTTTTGATCAAAATTCTTTTCGATCAAAAGATTATCGATCGAAAAAAGAGGGCACACAAATTTTTATTCGAGGATATTTGGAAAATCTTGAATTTTTTGACCTTATTCGGTATTTTTTTCATTATTCGATTGAATAAATGCAACCTAGCTGAGTATATTTTGATGTCCAAATCTGAAGTATAAGGAAAGTATAAACCTTGATTTTGAGTGCACTTACCTGTTTGGTTTTCCACAAGTGCAAGATACTTCTTAAAGCAACTGAATACTTCATCTTTGTGCTTCACAAAATACAAGATAGTCCATCTACTGACATCATCAATGAAAGATACACAATACCTTGATCCAGAAATTGAGGGATCCTTACTTGGTCCCCATACATCTGTATGGACAAGCTCCAAGTAGTCCTCATGCATGTAGCCTTTCTTTGAGAAGGGTAACCTGTGAGATTTTCCAAACTAACAAGCACCACATTAATAGATCATGTGTTGCTTGGATACATTAGGTATCCAAGCACACATTGATCTCTACATATTTGCTTTAAATTTCTCTCACCAATATACCCTAATTGCTTATGCCAAATCTCAAGCTCTGACAATGTTTGATCTTTGTAGTTATAAAAGTGCAATATTCTTTGTATCTTCAAGTTCAAATGTAATTAACCTTCCTATCTTTTCTCCTTTGGAAATTCATTCGAACCCATGTTGGGGATCCTCCACAAATTCTCCATATTTGTTGAACCTAACCTGCAAACCCTTTTCCACAATCTGCCCAACAATCATCAAATTCTTGGTGATTGTAGGTACATATAGAACCCTACTCAACAGATTTCTATTTCCATAAGAGGTTTTAACATTTCCTACCTTGAACACTAAATGCTTGGTGTCATCACCTGTTTGTACTTGATGCTTTCCCTTAGGTTCCTCAAGGTTAGAGAGAAGAGCTACATTGCCTGCCACATGGTTTGAACATCCTGAGTCAATGTAGAAGAGATGGTCATCATTCATACCTTGCTTTGAAGTCATATTCATAATCAGAAGAGAATCCTCTTATTCTTCTGTATAATTGTTGTAGTCTTTCCTTGATTTGTAGCCTCTCTTTAAAAGTGCGCTTTGAGACACTTTTAAGTTCTTTTCGGGTTCTTGGGGATGGTAGGGGTCTGATAAATCAGAGGCCCTGTATCTTATTTTCCCATTTAACTTATCGAACAAGCAGTACATTATTATCTAGTATCAAATTCTCTATACAGGTTTACTGTTCATACTTTGGTTAAGCTTTTTCACAGTAGGTAATGCCGGAATTAATAATTACCGTCGCACAGACTTGTTATCGATAACATAACATTACTGTGTTAATCACAAATTAATGTAACTTAACAAAGTAAGAGTCACAGTACTCAGAATTTAAGAACACTGCACTACGATGTCTCCACAGGTCGCAAATCCCCCAGATAGACAGCCTCGCGATCCCGTCTCCTCGCTACCGGAGAACCACCGTAATACCTTTTCATTAATTGATAAAAAGGGTACAACACTTCGCTATGACCTTTCAGTACGTGCAGTATAGAAGAATATAAATTACATAATGCCAATCTGGCGACCTTACACTGGCACGCACGGTGGACTTGAACCTACAACGCAAACAAAATCAAGGCTCGTCTATGATGCCTTGAATATACATGGTTCTAGCTAATTTGAAGGTTCGAGAAATCTTGTGTTTTAGCGAATCCAACATCAATTTGAGTGTCTCCGGCCCTACCAGCTGTGCATCAGTTCAAACTGAACTGGTTGCAATGACTTGACTCATCAAAATTTCAGTCTGAGTTTGCAAAAATGCCTCTTGCAAATAAAAATCATTGGCAAGGGCCGCATCCCGGCTCAATCTTATTTCAACAATTTGATTATCACTTCTCGATAAACGCTCTACTTGAAAACCCAACTGCTTTTCTCTTCTCTCCAGCTCCTGAGCTTGATATTGAATTGTCTGGTAATAAGCATCTCTTTCCTTTTGAAGCCCAGCTATCTCCTTCTGAAGTTGAATTGTAACACTTGTCTTGGCTTTAAGAGCAGAATTCGCCTGAAACAAATCGGCAGTGGCGGTCTGAAGTTCTGGAGTAGTTTGCTTAGCTGAATTAGCCATCTCCTGGCCTCTCTGCATGACTTCATCAAGCTGTACTCGAGTTTCCTCCAGCAAATTTCCAATTGCCACTCTAGCGTCTTCTTTATCCTGTACTAGCTATTTTAACTGATTCATCTCTTCATCACGAGCATTTAACAAAACATCCTTGGCTTTTAATTCGACCAATGCTGCATCACGCTGAGCAATTACTGTATCTTGTTCTGCAAGCCTGGCTTAAAGTGGCTGAAGTTGCATCTGCAAAATATGATTTTTTGCTTTAACAGCATCTGCTTCCTCCTGTAGTGGGGCAATATCAGCTTCGAGAACATCAACCTTGTGCTGCAACTCCTGTCTGATATTGTTAGTGACCATCTTCAGTTGCATTGGTAACTGCTACGAGAATTGAATCAACAGGCGACCCATAGACTCGAGTTCATGAAACATGGGGGTTGGAACAAGAAGGGTAGGAAGGGATTGGGATGTAGAAGTAGAGAACAGATGAGGGGAAGACGGTGGAGAATAGGCGGGAGAAGAAGATGGAGAAGGGGGTACGTTGGGAACAATAGGTGGAACTGGAACAATTGGCTCAACAGTCTTCATGTTGGAAGGAAGTGGGGTAAGAAGATTAGACACCAACACGATTCTGGTGGTCTTCTGCGTTGTCGCTTCAGTTCTGTCAATTACAGCATCAACCAAAGTAATCACTTCATTGACAATCTCAGCAACAATGGCCTGCACATCATCTTAAGTCTGCTGCTGAAAATCCTCCCTAGAAGAAATTTCTTCGGATTCGGTGGTGGACGCACTTTGTTCCTGCTGCTATTTCGGAGAAGAAGGACCAGAAGACTCCACGTGAATTGAAGTGGCAGTGTCGTGGAAGACCTCTTCTTCATGTCCGGGGTTGGATCCTTGCACCTGGCTCTCAGACGGACTTATACGGCGGCGTTTCCGGCGAAGAAGTTGAAAGAGATCTTCATCCTCATCCTCTGCGTCCTCGAGCACTTGAACAAAGTCTTCATGGAACAAGATTGGAGCGGTTGGGGGCGGTTGCACGGCTTGGAGTATCGGAAAAAGAAAGGTAAGGATATGGGGTAGATGTGATCATGGAAGATCACCCTTATTAACTTGTTTAATAACCGTAACACATTCACGGTGAATGCGTCAGAGATAAAAAGATGCAAAATTGACAGTTTCACGAGAAGCCATGTCAATCATCGAATAAAAGGGACGCGAAATCCCATAGGTACGTTTTTGCAAATTCAAGATAGCAACTAAAAATTGCAATGTAGTCCGTTCCGGATCAAGACAACACAGAATGGCGTACTCATTAGATGAGTGCCGTGGGAATAAATCGGTCATGGTAGCTACCGGAAGGAGAGGACCATTCTCCAATCCTTCCATGGGAAGACGAAACGCTTCAGCAAACGAAGCTAAAGTAATGACGACACAGGATGGTAAACAGGTGATCAGCCAACATTGCTCTGTAGTAGATGTGGCAGTAATGGCAAAAATGATCTGCGCATAGAAAGGTTGACACTCCACTGAATGCCAGGGCAATTCAGCGAAGTTCAAAAGGCCACAGATACGCAGATACTCACTCACTTCAAGAGTGAGTCCTTCACGGAAGGTAGCGACAGTGCTTCCATGACACGCACGCGAAAGTACAAGAACACAGAAAACACAGACCACAAAGAACGCAAAACACACAGACACAATAGCGATTAACATGAAAAGGAATAAGATTAAGTAGACACATGGCAACGTGAGGCGATCGAAAACCCTAATCATCGTGCGATATTGAAATGATAACCTCCATAATTCTGGCATGCACGCATGAGCAGAATCAGTAACACAGGGCAGCGATTAATCATATTTAGATATCAAAACGAGGAGAGTTACAGTCTATTCTCAACCGAAATACGGAAATAAAAAGAAAATAAGTGACAGAGAAAAACGAGGAACACGTCAGCGGTGATCAGTCGGTTGGTGATATGGGCGTAGCTTTGAACCATTAATTACTTTGGGAAGGGGAACTCCGATTAAGGTAGTCAACCGAAAAGTAGCTGGTCCCACTTGCTCACTAATCCGGTAAGGACCTAACCACCGTAATTTAAATTTCCCAGCACAACGATTTGCTTTAGCATTATAAAATAGCACAAGTTGGCCCACTGTAAAAACTAGAGTTTTGAGGAAACGATCATGGGTACGGGCTTGCCGCAATTGAACTTCTTGAAGTACCAACAAACTTTCCCAGCGATGTTCATCCAAGGCTCTGAGTGCATCCAACCGAAATGGCAAAGAGTCTTCAGGCAGAAATTTTTGAGTTAGGGCCACACATAGGCTTGGCACTACTACCTCCATCGGCGCGATTGCTTCCAACCCATAAGCAAGCTTGAAAGGAGTCATTTCGGTTGCTATTTTATATGTAGTCCGGTATGCCCATAAAACTGCGGGAAGTAACTGGTCCCAACATTCTGGAGATTCCACGATCAATTTGCGAAGCATAGTCAACATAGTCTTATTGGTGCTTTTAGCCAATCCATTGGCATGGGATAGTATGGTGAACTGAATTTATGCAAAATTTGAAAAGTGTGCGTTAGTACTCGCAATAAATTGTTGGCAAAATGTGTCCTTGATCGGTCACAAGTTCCAGAGGTAATCCATAACGCGGGAATACGTCCTTCATGAGGCATTTTGCCACCGAAACAATTGTGGTGGGCCGTAAAGCCCAAGCTTCCGCCCATCTGGTGGCATAATCTGTACAAGTCAGTATATATCGATTGTTGCTAAGGGTGGCTGGTGGTGTTATTGGTCCAATAAAATCGAGTTCCCATTTCAAAAAGGGTTCCAAAGGTAAGACAGGTTGCAGAGGAAATAAATGATGTTGTAATGGCTGTCCAGACCGTTGATAGGTATCGCACTGTTGCACAAACTGAATCACATCTTTGTACATAGTAGGCCACCAAAGCCCACTTTGCAAAATTTTACAGTGAGTAAGATCGGCTGGAAAATGTCCACCCGAGGGTATTGAATGAGCCATAGCCATAACCGAGTTTGCTTCATGTGGTAGGATACAGCGGAGTAAGACACCAGTATGATCCATGTAGTACAACTGACCTACAATCAATCGGAATCTGCGACTGTAAAGTGCAATTTTTCGCCGCAAAGCAGGGGGGGTGTTGGCAGTAGCAGTAGCCAGAGGCATAGAAGATGCAGAAGCATGTAAAGATAGAGCAGGGAGCCAACCGAATCAATTTTTCAAAGATTTATGTTTTATAAATATTCTTCAAAACCTCCAACAGTGATTTTCATCACTATTGTAACATATGTAACATAGAAAAACCCTTTTTGTAATCCATAGCTCCATTTTGTGCAAGCCGAGGAGTCCTCAAGCTTGAGGAGCTTAGGTAGAATGAGCGTATCAATTTTGGTTATTTTTAGACACCGTTTACCCTCTCAAATAGCGCATAGGACCTATTTTTTAACTATGCCGGTCACTAGATGTGAAACCGGTCAAAACTAGTCTAGAAACTATAAAAAGAGCTAGAGAGCTCATTTTTGAGGTTACTTAGTGTTAGCTTGTTTGAGTAGAGGAAGAGCTTAGAGCTATTTTGAGCTTGTAAGAGTGTTCTTGAGAATAGAGTTGATTTCTCACCTTCCATTGTGTCTTTCTTGTCTCTTCGTAGTGTGTGTGTATGTGTGTGTGCATCTCTATGCTTCTCACCTTCACTCTCACTTCATTTCACATTCACGATCTTCATATCACTCCTATCTTTTCCGCGGATTGACATTAAGGAGGTGGAGCTTCTTAACGTGGTTCTCACCATTGTGCTAGAGCAACACCAAACTTGGCGCCGTTGCCGGAAATCGAGTCTATGACGAATGTGTGATGGTAAGAGTATAGCAAGAAGTGGCATTGGAAGGTAAAAATTTCAGTTTTTGTTGTTGTTTTTAGTTAGTTTTTAGTATTTTTCACCTCCCCCACACTCCATCTTCATCACCGCATCATCATCTTCATCTCCAAAAAAATAAGAAAATTCACCATATCCACCCATTTTCCTCATTTCCCCTCATTTGTGCATGAGCGAGAGAGAGAGAGCTTTTGTGCTTGTGTGTACTTGTGTGTTTTTGAGTTTTCTTGCAGGTACAGAGCTCCTGTGCATCAGGAAAGCTTGGAAAAGGTAAAATTTCACTTTCTGTCAGAGATCTGCCGAGTGTGTCAGACCATCGCGATGGTCTGCCAAGTTCGGTAATTTTGGTAAGCGACCACACCATGAGGTAGGCGACACAAGCGTATGCACGAATCCACAGACGCATTTAAAAAATTCACACTTTGGTGGACCATCGCGATTGGCTCAGACCATCGCGATTGTGTCACACCATCGCGACGGCTCGGCCGGACCATCGCGACGGTCTCACACCATCGCGACGGCTCACTTGAGCCATCGCAACGGTTCACTTGGACCATCGCGAAGATCCCATCGACCCCACGCCATCGTGATTGGCCCATGCCATCACCTCGATAGGTGTCAAATTAGACCATCGCGATTGCTCACTAGCCACGCCATCGCGACAAGACCCTTACACCATCGCGACAGCTCAAAATTTGGACCATCGCGATTGCTCACTAGCCACGCCATCACGACGAGACCCTTACACCATCGCGACAGCTCAAAATTTGGACCATCGCGATTGGCTCACGCCATCGCATCGGTGACCATCGCGACGGTTCACTTCGGACCATCGCGACGGTTCACGTTGACCGTTGACTGACGCTATCGCGATTGTTCACTCGATCGGACCATCGCGACGCCTCACCCCGACCATCGCGATTGCTCACATTTAGACCATCATGACCGTGCACTTCAGACCATCGCGACGGTTCGCGCATCACGCCATCGCGATGGTTTGCCTGGACCATCGCGACGGTCCCAGACCATCGCGATCATCTCAGACCATCGCGATTGCTCACCCAAACACAAATTTTAGGGTTTGATTTTTTGACCAATTTTGGGGCTATTTTTTAAAATTTTTGGATCATTGCACTCATAGGAGACCCCTTAGCTCATATTGGAAGAAAAACCTATTTGTGAGTTTTCACCCCCCCAGGGCCTGAACGGTCATATCTTTTTCATCCGAAGTCCGTTTTTTGAGCTTTATAGCTCGTTAGAAAGATCTTGACGAGTACTACGTGACCTCAAATGTTTTTTTTCATAAAGGATACGTTGATTTTTAGAGAGGATAATTTGAGTTTGACCTAGTGTGGGACTAGAAAAGCCAGGGGGCAATCACTGAAATTTTGGGCAAAAGGGAAAGGACTTTTAAAAGTGTATATACTCAAGTGCTTGATCATCCATTGTAAATTGGTCTAAACATTGAATTTTGGCAGGTATTAGTTAACCAAGATGCACTCTCAATGATCAATGCAAAATAAAGTACGTGATGGAATGCGGTAGATCTAGATATGCAAGGGAGAACAACCCTCTACTCCAATCAAGGAACCACAAAGATGCAATAGACAAATTACTGAGTCAAAGAATACAATGAAGGAGTATGCGAGGAATCAACCAAGCAAGACTGTTTCTATTTGGATTCCAAAGTAGTCGATGAAGGCTCACCCCAATGCACGATAAATTTGGGTGCCTAAGACTTGCTTACTAGCTCAGATAGCTGCATATAGGCTCATACGCTTGAGTCACCACCCACAAACACTCACATGATACATTTCATGGAAAACATTGACAATCAACACCTCCACACCTCGAATCACACCTAGGACTATCTCGAAATGGGCACCCAAAAGTCCCAAATATAAGAAGACATATTTTAGAAACATGTAAAGATCATTATAGCCAAAAGATTCCATCCAAGAAAGAAAAGTTGGCGACTTAAGCCCTATAATAAACCCCTGACCCAACCATGTAAAATATTGTGCACAAGAATAGATGCATTTGAGAACAATGCACAACTAGAGTATGCATATAGGAACATTACTCACTTCCTAACTCTCACTCACACACACAATACACCAATTTGACTAACCTCTAACCTCAACGAGCATGTTGGTATTGTCGAGGGAACACATTATTATCATGTTTCCTATGCAATGCTAATATTATTTCCTTCTTCTGGCTCATACCTTTGGGAGATAGAGCTAGAGTTCAATGGAAAGTGAGGAAAGTACCTTTTCTTCATGCTCTAGATATAAGAGGGATGCCCATACCCACTGAGAAGGAGATTCTAGTGCCAGAGAGCATGAAGAATAGAAACCTCACAAAAGTCAAAGATATGGTGGCCAGCACGCCTAACATTGTTGTTCATCTTAGAATGTGCATGCAACATTTTGCCTTTCCAGCACAAGATAGGTTCACCATGCCACATAAGAAGGTATGGTTTTGTTTATATCTTGAAAAAACACAGAACTTAATGACTAACCTACCTCATTGGATTATTGATCAAATCCATTTGGCACACAATGATGGCCACACAAGTCCGTATTATATGGATGTTGTGCTTTGACTAAGATTATTTATAGATGTTTGGCTTATGAAATTCCAATTTAGAGGGCTCCAACGTGGAATAGGTTACAACAAGTCAAGGGTGGAATGTCCACAAGACCCCCATCAAAGAGGATGTGAGGAGCAGTACCATGTGCTCAACCACGAGGAGCCCCTTTAACCCCAGATGTCACTCCCCCACCTGGATGCCACTCCCCCACCTCGATGCATATGCCCATTCACACTATGCCTCCCAAGATGCAGCTCTGAGGGCCCAAGCTTGATGTTTTCACTAGTCCCCACAGACCTTGAATTCCCTGGAGGAGTACACCTGGAAGAGCTCACCGATGAGGATTCTGCGTAGATCTTAAGAGAGGTGAATATTGAGTCGGATGAGGAACAACTGGTGGAACTCTCTCGACCACAAGCAACCACATCACAAGTGCCAATTACCATAGTCGATGAGGATGAAGAATAAGATGAAGATGATGATGAGGATGAAGAATCTGGAGAAGGCAATGATGAACACGAGGGAAGACATCAAGAAGAGCAACAAGAAGTGTCTGAAATTGCAGGTGCTCTAGCATATACACCCTAGTTATGAAGATTACAATACAATCAAGGAAGTGCAAGAAGGGCATTGAGTTTCATTCGCATCAGGCCAAGCCTTAATACATCAGATCCTTGCCGATGAAGGGGTGCACCCTCAGTTCATCACTACTCTCAAATTATTAAAAGAACCCTTGGGAGTTCAAGAGGCCACACACACGGCATTGTGACAATCAATCTGGTATGATAAACGAAGAGTGTAAACAAGACCACGCACAGGCAGAGACATACAAATACCCATATGTGAACTAGAAGCAACCATAGAGCCAATGGCCAGCTCAATAGCCACCATAGATCTTACTGCGGAAACTTTTGTACAAACGTCATCTATCTCACCCCAACATCCCCCGTCTCCCCCATTGGCCCCACCTTCGCCTCCTACCATTGAAAAAATTGATATAGTATTAACCACCACTATCGGAACCCCTACCTCATCAACCTCCTTTTCCTTCTATGAACCAACCTCTCAAGAAACCCTCTTTTCTTCTATCATCAACCCTCTTTTTACTTCCCCATTTTTGTCTGTAGAGCCTGCCATTGGACACCCCATTCTACCTAGTATAGAAGGACACCAAAGAACCATCAAAGGTAGTTTAGGTACCCCTGCTTACCCCTATTCACACATTCCCCTTCCCCATGATCCATAATTCCCATTCACCTCATCCATGTTCCCCTATACCTCAATCACCACCATAGCCCCACCCCCACTATATATCATTCATGGAAAGTTTCATCCGTGTCCCCACCACACAAATGTTAGGTTCACAAACACTCACATCCACTTCACTATACATAGAAACCATGCTCACTTCACCTACCATTACCACTTACATGGTAGCTCCCAGAAGCACCGCACTCTCTAGTCCTATGGACATTTCTCCACCAATTGCACCTCCCCCTTCCCCCACACTCCCACCATCCCTGCTCCCCCTCCACCCACATCCCCAGTACCACCATGCATAGAATCCACCATTCCCATTCCCCCTATGTTAAATACTATTCCCTTTGCATATGCACCTGTAAATACTACTTTCAATATGATAATTCAATGTGTATCACAACTTCAATAGGACTATCAACGACTAGAAGATCGGAATGCTGACTTCCATGCAAAATCTCAAAGATTACAAGCACAAGTCATGGCTTTGGAAGCTGACAATGAAGGGCTCTAGGCAGAACACTTCACACTACAACAAGCTCATGTGGAATTGGAGTCCAAGGTACCCGATGTGGATGCCCAAGCTCTCAAAGACTTGGAGACAATGCTTCATGAGCAAAATCTAACCAACACAAAACTACGATGGAATCTCGAGCCTCTCAAGAAACATATGTCTATAGAACTGGAAGAAAATAAGAGATTGCAACAACAAAACCAAGATAATCTTGAAGCTGCTATGGAAGGAACACGAAACACAACTATCAGCCCTACAAAGTTTCAAGATGTTCCCTACGAAGACATCAAGATCTTGATGGAGATGATTAATCTCCAAAAGACAAGTTATACTTGAATTTAGAACACCACTATATCAAGTATAACTAAAAATCTGCTTCAATTTTGGAAATCTTTACCAAATTATGAACAACCAACGCTTCTGTGAACTATGGCTTTACTCAAGAAAGTGTGCTTCACAAAACTCATTCATTGACTTATGAAATCATTAACTTTTTCTATAGAACTTTGACACAACATCCTTCTAATGTTTATGCAACTATTCCAAGTGAAAGTTCTTCAAAAGAACTTGCAAAACTGCAGATTTACTTCAACAAGTAAACCTATGTCTAAAACAAGCTTTCTCTACAAGTGACTTTTAGATATGCAACTTTAAAGACATAGTTCTCACAACCTAGACCCCTTTTGATCAAATGCTTTTGGACATAGATTGCTTACCTTCCAACTTAAATTTTGAATGGTTATTTGTGCAAAACTTTACACTCTAGACTAAGATTTTATGAAATGTTTGACCATCAAGATTGCACCTGTTTCAGGAGTCACGTATCACCTGTTATACATATGAATGTTCCTACACAAATATCTCTCAGCCTGATTACAATTAGACTCTCAAAACTTGACCATAGATGCACAACTATAGAACTAGACACACACAAAAGGATTTCTCAATTGATTAAGCACAGAAGGAGAAGAAAGAGAAACATCGAGGTACAACTTCTTGAAAACTTCTTCTATTCTAATAAGGAGTACATCTTATGAATATTACACATTCAACTTATGATCTAGTCATCTATATCTCATCTAGTATTCATCTCTCATATATATCACGTCCATATACAAGTGTATATATACATATGCGTGTGGATTTGACACTACTTCAAAGTATATGTGAAGTATTTACAAGATTAATGTACATTTGTATAAAGATCATCTCTTCCTGAACCTCCAATTCACTTCATACTTCAAGCTTCAAATTTTTCTTCATTTCTTCACTCCTAAGATTCATGTAATCATTTATTGATGATTGTCTTGCTCCAACAGATCTTACTTGAGGAACATGCTAATTTTTTAGAGTCATATGAAAAGTTGGAAACAGAGTATGCAGACCTAAAGAAGCAATTAAACATGATGAGCACATCTAGGACGGAGGATGCAACCCTCGCCCAGACTACAGAGGAAGTGGAAACCCTCGAGAAACATGTTGAAGAAATCCAAACAAGGATATTACAATATGAGAGGCCACCTTCTCCAATTGAAGAACTAGAGCCAAACACGATCGTGGAAATCGTTGTTGAAGAATCCTTTGAAAGACCATATGAACCCATGCCAATACCTGGAGGGCGAATCACTAAAGAGGGTAGAGATAGTTTTGAAATTGAAGCACCAAATGGACTGAAGTGAGTAGAACAGATAGGCCAAATGCATGATGATAGGGTAGTAGTACAAATCCAATCAATGTCCAATCTAGAAGAAACAGTTCTCAAGTCTGCCTATTTCCAGAACTTATCAAATGAACGCCTCATCACCACATCAGAACAACAAGATATGCCATAATTTGTATTATTGATAGATAAAGTGGCATACAGGAAAAAACCCACATTTGCAACTCAATTTGAGCCAAATGATCTACCTGCAAAGGCACAAGCAGGACATATTTTTCAATTGAATTTGTGCATGTGACTATTGACATATATCAAATATAACCCATGTTATTGTCCTCTTGTCCATCCCAGATGCTCGCAGGCATTTGCAGTCAAACTTCGAAACAATAAAGGGTGTTTCGATTGGATCAACTATCCTTATTTTGCTCCCCCCAAAGGGCTACCGACCATGATTTATAGTCTGCACAATTCAAGAATGTGCTCGGCATTTCCGCAAAGAGGTGTATGCACATTTTTTGAGGTAATAACACTAGTGTTAAAAAATTTTTGCAAAGTCCAAGATCCATATATTTTGGCCCCAAGGTTTTCTAAAGGAAATCGTGATCTAGCATGTGATATGATCCAAACCCCCTCCATCAACACCATCTACACTTGGCATGCATGCAACAAGTACTTACCTGCTTACTACAAGCAGAAATTTGAGGAGATGTTCTCAACAGTGTTCTGGGAATACCGCTCTGAAGATTTTCATTCCCAAACCCACCCACCTATTGCATCTGTTTGTATTAGGACAAGCTATCCATGTCGATCAGCTATGATTGCTACAACTAGAGATTCTAGCTCCAGTAGATTGGGATCAGCTGATGATAGATCTGGCAAGAGGACTGGGGTTGCAAGAACATCATCTTGCCATAGATGTTGTTGAATATTACATCAAACACTCTTTACAACAAGGGTCTGTTAGGGACAACAAATGCAAGAAAGGGGGGGGGGGGTTGGTACTAGCTAGGATAGACAAGGTGTTACAAGAAAGGGAAGCCATTGAAGAGAGTTTGAACAGAGGGAGAGTCAAGCACAACCAAGTAGGCAAAGTAGTCAATGAAGATCCAAAAACTAGGCCTATACAATTTTTCAAAGGATAAATCTTTTTCAATAGTGATTTTCATCACTACATTCACATTGAAAATACCATTTTTAGTAGATTAAACTCCATTTTGTTCAAGCCAAAGAGTCCTCGAGCTTGAGGAGTATTGGAAGTACCTATGAATGAATTTTCATAATTTCTATACTCTGTTTGAGCCCTCAAATAAGCCTTGGAACCTAATTTTTAATTAGCCTAGACACTAGGTCTCGATAGGGCCAAAAGCTAGTAAAAAACTATAAAAGGAGTTAATGATCTCATTTTTGGGGTTAGAAAATTGGAAATTGAAGCGAAAAAGAGCTTGTATTCTTGCTTTTGACTAATCAAAGGTTCCATTGCTCCATCTCTTTGTCTTGTTGTGTGTGCATGTGTGTGTATATGTGTGTGCATGCTAGTGTGCTTCTCACTCATGCACTTTTGCATCTCACTTGCTCACGATCATCATACCCTCCTCACATCTTCTTGGATTGACAATTATGAGGTGGATCTCCTCACATTGGTACTTGCCATTGTGCTAGAGTGACATAGGCCAATAGACAGACATATAGAAAAAAAAATAGATAGATAGATAGAAAGATAGATAGATAGATAGATAGATAGATAGATAGATAGATAGACATATAGATAGATAGATAGATAGATAGATAGATAGATAGATAGATAGATAGATAGATAGATAGATAGATGGATGGATGGATGGATGGATGGATGAATGTATAGATAGATAGATAGATAGATAGATAGATAGATAGATAGATAGATAGATAGATAGATAGATAGACAGTTAGGTAGATAGATAGATATATAGATAGATAGCTAGATAGACAGACAGACAGACAGACAGAGAGATAGATAGATAGATAGATAGATAGATAGATAGATAGATAGATAGATAGATAGATAGATAGATAGATAGATAGATAGATAGATAGATAGATAGATAGATAGATAGATAGATAGATAGATAGATAGAGATAGATATATGGATAGATAGATAGATAGACAAACATATAGATAGATAGATAGATAGATAGATAGATAGATAGATAGATAGATAGATAGATAGATAGATAGATAGATAGATAGATAGATAGATAGATAGATAGATAGATAGATAGAAAATTAGGGGAAAAAGTGAACCCTGCATAGGTGTTGTAAGGATCCCTAATATTTAGGGGTTAAAATTAATCAAGCCTAGTATTGAGGAGGCATAAAAAACCACTAGTGGTATTTGATATAAAAGTATTATTTTCAAAGGGCATTATTTGATTCATAAATCCGGAGTGAGCTTGTGGCTATTTAGAGCCATCCAATGTTTCAAATGGACGGACAAGATTGGACTAGAGTGTGTGCCAAAAGAAGACAAAATAGCATTCTGAGTTGGTGTTGGCAGTAGCTAGAGGCATAGACATCGAGGAAGCATGTAAAGAGAGAGCACAATGAAGTAGTAGGGAGCCAGTTGGATCAATTTTTCAAAGAAATATGTTTTATAAATACTTTTCAAAAACTCCCAATAGTGATTTTCATCACTCTTGTACCATTTGTAACATAGAAAAACCCCTTTTGTAATTCGTAGATCCATTTTGTGCAAGTTGAGGAGTCCTCGAGCTTGAGAAGCATAGGTAGAATGAGCTTACCAATTTTGGTTATTTTTAGACCTCGTTTACCCTTTCAAATAGCACCTAGAACCTATTTTTTAACTATGCCAGTCACTAGATGTGAAACCGGTCAAAACTAGTTTAGAATCTATAAAAAGAGCTAGAGAGCTCATTTTTGAGGTTAGCTTGTATGAGTAGAGAAGAGCTAGAGCTACTTTGAACTTGTAATTGAGATCTTGAGTAATAGAGTCTATTTTCCTACCTTCCATTGTGTCTTGCTTGTCTCCTACATGTGTGTGTGTATGTGTGTGTGCATCTCTATGCTTCTCATCTTCACTCTCACTACATTTCACATTCACGATCTTCATATCACTCCTATCTCTTCCGCGGATTGACATTAAGGAGGTGGAGCTTCTTAACGTGGTTCTCACCATTGTGCTAGAGCAACACCAAATTTGGCGCCGTTGTCGGGGATCGAGTCTAGGACGAATGTGTGATGGTAAGAGTATAGCAAGAAGTGGCATTGGAAGTTAAAAGTTTTAATTTTTGTTGTTGTTTTTAGTTAGTTTTTTGTGTTTTTCACCTCCCCTACACTCCTTCACCAGCGCATCATCTTCATCCACTCCAAAAATTTCAAAAAATTCACCATATCCACCCATTCTCCTCATTTACCCTCGTTTGTGCATGGGAGAGAGGGAGAGAGAGCTTATGTGCTTGTATGTGCATGTGTGTTTTTGAGTTTTCTTGCAGGTACAGAGCTCCAGAGCATCAGGAAAGCTTCCAAAAGGTAATGTCAGGCCATCGCGATGGTCTACCAAACTTGGAATTTGAGGTAAGCGAGTTCACCACGGTGTAGAGCACACTTGTGCACATAGGAATCCAAGGTTGCATTTTGAAAATCATTGATTTGGTGGACCATCCCGATTGGCTCATGCCATCACAATTGTGTCACACCATCACAATTGGCTCATGCCATCGCGACGGCTCGGCCGGACCATCGCGACGGTCTCACACCATCGCGATGGTTCACTTGAGCCATCCCGACGGTCACTGACCATTGCGACGATCCTGTCGACCCCACGCCATCGCGATTGGCCCATGCCATCGCAACGACCCACTTGCCACGTGTCAAGATAGACCATCGCGACGATACCAGGTACGCCATCACGACGACTCGAAGTTGGACCATCACAATTGGCTCAAGCAATCGTGCCTCGTGACCATCGCGACGAGCTCACGCCATCGCGATTGTTGCATTGACCATTGACTGATGCCATCACGATTGCTCATAATCTTCACCTAGACTATCGTGACGCCTCGCGCCATCGGACCATCGCGGTTGTACCATGCCATCGCAACGGTTCACGTGAGCCATTGCGACGGTCCCAGACCATCGCGATTGTCCCAGAGCATCGCGATTGTCCACCCCAAATGCAAAAATTAGGGTTTGATTTTTTGTGCAAATTTGGGGCTATTTTAAGTAGATTTCTGGGTGACTAAGCTCATAGGAGACCCCTTAGCTCATATGAGGAAAAACTTAATTGTCAGTTTTTACCCCCAAGGGCCTGAACGATCATATCGTTTTCATCCGAAGTCCGTTTTTTGAGCTTTATAGCTCGTTAGAAAGCTCTTTACCATTATCGGGACTAGAAAAGCCAGGAGGCAGAAAAAATTTTGGGCAAAGGAAAAAAGGAACCTAAAAAGTGTATATATTCAAGTGCTTGATCATCAATTGTGAATTGGTCTAAACATTTGATTTTTACACGTCTAGCAAGGGATATCAAGGGCACGCAAAGCAAGGTAGTGAAGAACGCAAAGCTTGGTCCCCTCCGAATCCATGAAGATGTTATTGGAAAATCATGTCAGACTACTAGAGGAGTATGACAGCATGAATGAGGAATACGAGAAGCTCAAAGAGGAACACAAAATATTACAATTACGAGCACCTGTACAACAAGTACCACCAGCTCCTGTGGCCACATCTCCTGAAACCATCGAGGAACTCAATGCTTTACGGGCCCAGGTATTGACTCTTCAAACACAGATAGCAGCATATGAAGCACCCCCTAGGCCAGATTCCGCACCCGAACTACCAACAGATGAAGAAACAATGACTATCCCGATGGAGGACACTTTTGAAGAAGCTTACGAACCAGAACCCATCCCAGACAAAGGCATCACCGTCGAGGGCCAGACCACATTCAAATTCCCTACTCCCGCATGGATGAAGACTGTCGAAGAACTTGGCCAGACCCACTCAGCACGTGTGGAAGCTTAGTTAGATGCAATGGCCATGATAGAGGAACATATACTACAATCACCTTATTTC